>JBBBDQ010000310.1:2015000-2615000 GCA_037127315.1 Ascarosepion bandense
TTCGTTATAGGTGAGCATGTTTGCATTCCGACCACGAGGCAAGTTCGAATCTCACCATGATCAATTTGTTTAGGAAGTGACTTTTTGATAATAACTTTTTATCATTTTACCCCAAACAAGGTAATAAAGCTCTTAAGTTCCACGTGAGGTTACCGAATGCGAAAAGAATATGCGTAAAAATCACAAATCAGAAAGAACAATAAAAGAACACGTACTGAGACAGCAAAAGAAACGACAGGTATTGCAATTTAATTTCAGAAGATCAAAGTTTACTAGAAAGCAAGACGCCGGAAGAGAGTTCCACACGTGAGAAGCGCAAGGGGAAAACTTTTAGAAACTTAGAAAGAAGAAGAAACTTAGTCACACATCGCCATTCAAACTGTGAAATGTTGAGTTCTTGTCGTCAATGTAGTATTACATTTAAAGTCTAGGTACCGTAGAGTAAAGTTCATCAGTACAATTGCCATGAAAATATTTATAGAAAAAACCACAGGGAAGTTAGATTATGTCAGTGAGATCATGAATGCTAGATACTAGGTCAGGACAAATTCTTCTTTGGAATTTATCAAGAATCTTTCAATACATAGTAGAAGCAACAGACTAGATGTGGCAGCAATAGTCAATACATGGGCGAATGGTAGACTTATGTAAGGTATATAGTGCAAAATTATAAATGTGTAAAATATATTCTGGCGAGAAAAATTGTCTAGCACGACACAGTGAAATAACTTTCCTAGTATCAGACGTAGCAATTGATTCAGTATAATGTTTGAATTATATTTCCGCGGAAAATGTAATCCCGAAAAGGAGCAATAAGTCATTCTCCCGGAGGTTAGTATCAGCCACTGAAGATTGTAAGTCATTTTCTTTTAGATCAGCTGCCAATTTGACCTTATCGAGCCGATCAGCCTCACTGTTATGACATGAGTAAATAGTTGTGTTATCAGCATAGATACCGAGTTGAGAACTTATGACACCATGAAGGTCATCTATGCAAATTAAAGGCAACGTATCTCCATGGATAGAGCCCTTGGGAACACTTGCATTAATTAAAAAAAGAATGAGAAGAGTTGTCGTTCAAATTGTGAAAAGACCAGTATGCCAAACTCTATCCTCGGGATATCCAAATATGTGGCATTGTTGGCAAGTGTTTGAAAACAATATGGGTTGACCCAAACCTTGTAAATAAAATCGAGTAGACGAAACTTTTTACAGTGCCAACGATAATTGCGCTAGCACAAAATCTCAATTTATCGACCTCACGCCAGTTTACGCACTCTAGCACTTTAGTATAGTTGCAGTATAAATCACAGGTTCGTTCTGTGAGTGTTTGAAAAAAGTGCGCATGTACACGCGTCTGCAAAACAGGACTTATTTAATCACACTAATAGACTTATTGAAATGAGTGTCCAGCCATAACAGATATATATATATATATATATCTGAGAATAATAAAAAAATAAAACAAAAACCAATCTAAATGGATTTACTCAGTATAGGCTAATTTGCCAGATCCAATGGCGCATTTAATGGGCTGTAATTTAAATGTCTAACAAAACCCATGTCATCCTTGTTATAGCATCAGAACAGAATGGGTTAGGCTGTCATATTTGTGTCCTTTCTGAGTAACGAATAGTCTTTTAATTTATTAATATGACCACCTTAAAAGCCATAATTATTTCTCTGTTTGGGCGTATATTTAATCAATAATAATTTTGGAAGACACTACCCCCCTATATCTATATATAAGTAAAAGGTTATCACTAATCTAATTGATGTTAACTTCAGCAACGCGTCTCCAGAATTTTATATATATATATATATATATATATATATATATATATATATAGGTGTGTGTGTTTGTGTGTGTGTGTATGTGTAAGAAAGAGAGAGAGAGAGAGAGAGAGAGAGAGAGATTGAGAAATGTCAATGAGAGAAAAGCTTAAACGAAAAGTCAAATTATTAAGTGTGTTAAGATTGGTACTGTTGAGAATACGCGTTGTTATTTAGAAGATGGGAACACCAACTTCATGTCGTTAATATATATTTTAGGATTACTATTGTCTCCTCTTCTTCGCTGCGGATCAAATAACAAAAATATCTAAGACTTACTTGAATGCTCTCGATGACCCCAGCAGTGCGGTAGTTAGCGCCGCTCTAAGTCTTTCCTGGATGTCTTCGAGATAGTCATTCAGAAGAGAGCTCTACAGCTGGAGTTTTGACAAAAGTTTCTTACCAAAAACGCGTCACTTTTGTGGTAATTCATCTCATAATCGGTAAGTCTGTCCTGCTCATAGCGCCAAAGGTTTTAAATGTGGGAAAAACGGACACTTTTCTAAGGTTTACGTACTTAATATCTAGTTGTTTGGGACAACAGCCATAATGTTTAATTTTAAACCAAGTTTTTGTGTAATCCTGTACATCTACCCTCCAAATATCTCTCATGCAACTACAACGATCCCTGTAAAGGACAGACAGTTTACTGCTCTTACAGACTCTTGTACTTCAGTAAAGACGCATTCAATTTATTAAGCCTGAAACTCCGTCCCTGTTCAAAAATTTTCTATGACACTTAAAACCATGAAAAACAACTAAACGGGTGTGTGCACTGCCGATATAAAGGTAGATACCAGGGAATACGCAAAAGTAGAATTCAGGGTATTGGATAAAGTATGTGGGGCGGTAATTATCGTATATAATATTTAGAAGTTACACAAAAACATAATATTCACTGATAATGACAACAAAGTTGACTTAAGATTTGGGAGAAATGCACACTGTGTTCTTGCTGCAGGTAAGGTAACTATACCTTCATTCTTTTCCAGTATTCTTGTGAATGCCTCTCCTGTTGTTATCAAATCTCGGCGTTTTAATATAGATGATCAGGCGTTCATTGGGAGAAAAATTTCCCGTTTACTCTCAGATAACATCAGTGAACCCTGCTACTCACCATGGAGAGTCCAGTTGGTTATTGCAAAGGACCTTACCAATAAGCAAAATAAACGGCCCTGTGTAGTTAATCTATATACACAGATGGCTGTCTAACATACTTCGAATGGATGTTATGATAAACAGTCTGGCAAGCTGCAAAGTATTTTAGACTTTTGACCTGAAGAGCGCCTACCATCAGATCCCGATAAGTGTGGTGGATAGAAAAAGTTTACTACTTTCGATGCCAGTGGGAAGCTATACCAGTTTTGCAAGTTGCCCTTCAAAGAGCTATGGACAACTTTGTTGAAAAAGAAGAAACCTACAGGTATATATCTTTATGTAGACATTACCATCATTACTGGTTATCTTCAAAAACACCACGATCAGAATTGTCAGAGATTCCAACAAGCGGTACAAAAATGGGTCTTATACTAAAATGAATCAAAGTACTTATTACCTTCATAGTCTATTAAAATACATGAATATGATGTAAGTCATATTACTATTCGCTCAGATTCTGACCACCTGCTTCCATTCCAGATGTTGCTATCCTAACTAGAATAGTGTTTCTCTGAGGTGGACCTAGGATATGTTTTCATATTATTCCAAATAGATTTATTTGTTTTCTTATACAATTCGTTAACACTTTCTTGATAAGTAAAGACGCATTGGAAACTTTTAACGAGCTCAAAGAAGTATTGCGTTCTGCAAAACTGAGCTTTACTGATGAAAGTCATTTTTATTTGTAGAATGCGATACTTCCATAGCTGCTGTGTCTGCAATTCTTAATCAAAATGGGCAGCTTAACTAAGAATGAATTAACATATTTTTCGGCGGAGGAGAAGGCTGTAGCTATTATTAAAGCTGTTAGAAAGTAGCGACACATACTGTTGCACAACCATTTTACTCTAATAACTGATCAACGTTCTGTTCCATTCATGTTCATCAAGGGTTAAGAATAGCAAAATTCAGAGTTGGAGAGTAGAGATGGTTGAATTTAGTTATTCAATCACATGTAGGCTTAGGCCTGACAATATTATGCCCTGGCACGAGCTCATTGTGTAACAGGTTTATCTCTAAACGAACTTCATAGTAGTTTATGTCACCCAGAAGTCGCATGGATCTTATACTTAGTTAAATAAAAAACTTCCATATCCTCAGTGTCAAATTTGCTCCAAACTGAAGCTAGAGTTCTTCAAACGTTCTGTTCCCCTAGAATTGATAAGGGAATTGGGTTTCATTGACAGGTTAAACATTTTAAAATGGTCTCTACCACCTAATACTTGTAATAAGTATTCAACGGTGATAGATGAATATTATTTTTTGCCTTTTCAAGTCCAGATGCCAGTTCAGGGACAGTTATAATATGCCTTGGCCAAATTTTCAGCCTTTGCGAGTTCCAATTTTATGTATCCTCTGATAGGAGGCGCATTATTTATTAACCAAAAATTAAAGTCCCTTCTAACTCAGAAAGAAATATCATCAATAGCAATTCACAGGTTAAACGGTACAATGGACTGATTTGGAGAAATATTCGTCTGGTGTTAACAGCATACAATATGGACATAAATCTTTGGGAAATAACTCAACTTTCAACATCTAGCAATACTACCCCACATGAAAGGGTCTTCAATTTCTCCCAATTTCCTTCAGCTAGTCCATCGGGGCTTTGTCCCTGGACCTGTACTTCTGTGAAACTTTGTCCGGTCAAGTAAAAATGATGATTTTGCCAATAGGGTGAAATTGTTTGACGTAAATCCTACATACATAAATATTAGGTACCCTGATGGAAGAAAGTTCACAGTATATTTTTAAGACCTTGCGCCTTGTCCATTCACTGAGAACAAATATTCCGAATAGCAATCATGCTTCTGAGGATCCGGGTGGTCCCGACGTACTGATTAAAACTCTGCATGGTCATACAAGGTCAGCCTCTAATGATGTTATACTAGTCTCTAATGAGTGGGGTAATGATTAGCAAGCTTGTCTCGCTAGAATCATTACAATCGAATAATGAGTTCGATCCACACTGGGTGCTTCATATTTTCAGCCACGCTTAGAAAATCACATATTATATGGAGGAACACCGATAGTGGGATTTTTTGTTGAATATAGCCTTTCTTAGGATTATTATCGTTTCATCTTCCTGTTATTTTGAATTGCGTTCAAAATGTATAAAACTACTTTTAATGGTTCATTCATGTTGGAAATGATCCGATTTCTTAATTTTCACGGCCGTTAATAAGTTTTTCCTCTTTCTATCAATTTCCTCGTGGTTAACCGTTACAACTTGACAGATTTTCATATTCTTTTTATCAGCAAATAAGTCTAGTTTCCTGGCCGAGAGAAGGGTTTTATGGATTTTCAATATTTACCCATGAATTATCATGAATTTTGTTTCTCGTTTAAAAATTTTTATTCAATTATTTTTTTGTGAATTTCTTTCTTTTTTTATTATATTGTCATTTCTTTTTAATTTCGTACAATCATTATTTCTATAATGTATTGATGTTAGCTTTTACTAGCCTATCTTTTATAGTCCCCATCACATTCTTCAAAGCTGGTAAGGCTTTTCGCATTTTTTCTGAACGTGAACCTTTCAAAATCAGTTGCGAAATAAATGACGAGTAAGTTCAACACCCAAGTTCCTTTTGTCTGATTAAAATAAAACCCATGTTGGGTATTTGAGTAGAAATACTGCCTATGTGTTCAAGCGTTTAATTAACATTTGCCATTCCACTGTTTCGAAAATATTTTTGATTCTTTCCTTGTAACCGTTGCTGATTAAAAAGAAATCTATTAAACAATATTTCTCATCATTTTTCCCATTAATTAGATTCGACATAGATTAGTGACATTCAAGACTTTGTCAGAATTAAATTTATTGAATTAAATATTGAATCTCTAAAATCAGTGCTGTTATTTTAAATGTTCCCTTTTTGTGTAAGATTTATAGATAAACTGTTGTCAAAACATAAAGACACTTTGGATAAAAGGAATTTGAATTATGTTTAAGCACAAACAATTTCTAAAAATAAAAAAAAATATATAAGATAATGATTAGTCCTAGTACTCATTCGTTGACGCTTTTCACCGATCAGCCATTTTGGCATGTCAGTAACGCGGTATCTTATCAATGGAAATGAGCGCAGGGATTTATACATCTCTTGTTGACAAAAAGCCCGCTCTGGATTGAAATTTGTCAGCACTTCCAACAAGGATTTGGAAAGACATATATATTTAAAGCAATATGAATAAACTAGGATTTTTGTCTGATCCATTTAAATTATATTAACAGAATTTGATATAAACAATTAAAATATTTCATGTTTCTCTGTTGTCTCAAGTTAAAAAATGGATACCTGTTTTATAAATTATCAATGCAGCCATGTTTTAAAGCATTTCAAATGTTTCAAAACTTGTAAAAAGGGTAACATTATAGCAATTTCATAATTTATCAAAACTAAAAAATCTGCCAGTGGATATAAGATAATTACTAACATAATTATCTAAAAACTGTGCTCAGGACGAATTTCATGAAAAAGAAAAAAATCTTAGATGAAACCCTCTCCTCTGTGTAAGAAAACATAAACGATTCAGTCTAGTAAGGCGTATGTGTATATATATGAAAAAAGATGTGTTTCTCAAACACAGAATTCATTTTAATTCATTTTGGCATATGTCAAGGTTGACGATGGGTGTAATAGCTTTTGGCTGCTAGTCTAGACAGGTAAAGTGGTTATGAGATAATGATTTGTCTTAGTATTCATTCGTTAACGTTTTTCACCGATCAGCCATTGGGGCATGTCAGTAACGAGGCATCTTATCAATGGAAATAAGCGCAGGGTCACACACACACACACACACACACACACACACACACACACACACACACACACACATATATATATATATATAAATTGTGTATTTCGGAAACAATCTCTCTTTTATACAGGTTTCATTGAAAATGACAGACAATTTTTTTTTATATAATTTTTCATGTGTTCGTGTAATGTTTTCTTTTCGGAACTCAAATTATATAAGAATTGCCCAAAACTTTTGTACTTTCGAGCGCTTGCGGCTATATTTTTAGCCATTATCAAGAATTAATTTTGTTTTACTAATAAATAAACATGTGGAAAGTTTATGCATATAGAGTCTTGTGTATGTTAAGTTCCGGACACAGTAAGCACAATTGTTACCGTGTTAGTAATTGATGTTATTAAGTGTAGGTATTTTGGAGTCTTCTTTTTGTTGATAACCATGCATTCGGTTTTCTTGAATTTCTTTCTCCTCATTTCCTTTACTTCCTTCTGTAGATGGTCCTGTATTTTCCTTTCCGTGTCTCCTATCAGTACTGTATCAACTGCTTCTCTTATATTATTCAGATTGTGATCGCCAATGACTTCTAGTTCTCTCAGAATTGTTTCGCTGTACATGTTGAATAGATCCGGTGAAAAGACCCATCCTTGTCTAACAACCCTTTCTATTTTCGTACATCTGCTGAATTCCTTTCCTTTCTCTATGCAGGTGGTTTGCTACCAGTATAGGTTCTTGATAACTCTAATGTCTTTCCCGAATATGTCAACGTTACTGAGCATCTCTAACAAGGATTTGTGGCGTATTTGTCGATCGCTTTTGCGTAGTCTATGAAACACAGGTATACGTCCTTCTGTACTTCTATTACTCTTTCTGTTAACATCCTGAGCATAGATATCGCGTTCCCTGTTTCGGTATCTTTGACGAACCCTTGTCCTCGTCCTATATCTGGACTGATTCTGTTGCGACCTCTGTTCATCAGTATCCGGATGATGAGCTCATTAATCTGATTGTTCGGTGGAGTTCACATTCTTTTGCGCCTCGCTTCTTAGTTAGTGCTATAAAAATTGATCTGCTTAGGTCATCGGGTGAACCCCCAATGTTGTAAATTTCATTTATTATTTCTGTAATACTGTCTACGTTGTATTTGTCAGCATCTTTATTACAATACCATCTGGTCATGCTGCTTTGTGCGCAATTTGGTTAGTACAGCTTTTACTTCGACTTTTAATATTTCTAGTCCGTCAGTATTTCTCTGTGTTGCCGGTTGCTCTCACTTGTTGCAGAAGATATGTACGACATATTCGTCCCATCGCTGAGATATTTTTCCTTTCTCTAATATGAGCGCTCCATCCTTGGATTTTATACATCCTATTGCCGAGCTTGTCTTTTGTCCTGTTAGTTATCTTTTTTATTTGTGTCGTGCTCAGTCTATATATTTCTGCACATTTGTCGTTGAGCCGTTCCACTTTAGCCTGTCTGCATTTGCTTATTTTATTGTGTATTTTCCTGTATTCCTTTCCATGTCTTGGCATTGTTTTCTGCCTCCATTGTCGAGACTCTCACCTATGATCCGCTTATTTTTCTCTTACGTCCGTTTTCCTTTGGGGTAATGTCGTTTGCTGTGGTCACTAGAAATTCTTTTAGTGCGTCCCATTTTTTGCATATAACTGGGAAGTGATCACATTTGCAGTCGGCACTGGGATAGGTTTTCCAATGGAGAGCTGTATTCCTGAATCTCTTGTTGATAGTTATGTAGTTAATTTGTTTTTTAGTTTCTCCTCCTGGGATTCTCTATGTCCGTAATTGTTTTGGGTGTTTTTAAAAGCAGGTGTTTGTTATTATCTGGTCATTTACTGTGCACTATTGGATCCATTTCTTTCCGCGGTCATTGCGGTTTCCAAGTCTGAAATTGTCAACCGTTTTCCCCACCCTTCTATTTGCCAACTTTGGCATTCAGGTCTCCCATGATAATTCTAATTTTTTGTAACTTTCACTGAGGTTTGGCGTTGTTTAGCATGGTTTAGAAAGATTCGATTTCTTGTTCTGTACTTTGTATTTTCGGTGCATATACCGCTTTAATTCTGAGGGGCTTTTCTTTCAGTTTAACCACAAGAATTTTTTCAGATAACCGACAGTATTGGCATTAACGACGTAAAGGGGACAAAGTTGGCCAAAGTGTAAGCCTATTTCCAGGTGGTTAGTATTAATCATTTATTGATTTAAAAGATAAGAAGAAATTTTTCTCAAATGGAATAGAATGAGAAAAATGCATTGGCTTTTGCCGGGAAAAGTAAGCGAATTGATTGAATCTGTGCGTAGAGATAATATGCCGTCCTGTTTTGACAATTGTATGGCCCGGGGTCAAATTGGACTGTGAAAATTTTCTGTTTTCGCCTATCTGAGCTTCTGGTATGGACATGCAAGCAATAAGAGAGGGGAATTCGCTCTCCCTCTCAGTAGTGAAGGGGTGGAGAAATGGATAACTGATATTATTTTCATTTCGAGCTGGTAAGAGGGAAATAGAATCCCCCATAACTAACGTTGCTATCTCCCCCCCCCCCCCGGTATAAAATCGAGGTGGAAAACGTAATGAGCAGGATTAGGCCCGTGATCTGAAGAAGACAGTCGATCTGAAATCCGCGTGCTGCTAGAGTCGACTGAACAAGCTACCGCACCCGAGAACATTGTTACTGTAATGTGTTTGTTACTGAAATATCAGCCAACTGATTGTGCGTTACCCAGCTTTGACTTGCTTATAATAGTGTATATAATCGATATATATGTAAATTTACATCTGTGGTGTTGTACTGATTATATTCCGTTTCCCAGCTACTGGGAACCAGGGATCACGTTATATCTAGTTTTAACTATATACCGTCCTCTCACGTGTCTGAGCTAACTTAGTCAGGTGAACAGATAATCCTACTTCGGCCGGTCGAGATCAAACAAATACAACGTGGGCGGATTGATTGAGGTTCAGGAAAGAATAGTCGTGGTATGCACGGAGATCGTTTTATAAAGAGAGAGAAGGTGAAACGGTCGGCAATTTCGGGCTAGGACACCGTAATGGCCGTGCTGAGAAATGGTCCAATGGTGCACAGCGAAGGACCAGATAATAACCAACACCTGGTTCCAGGAGCACCCAAAAAGACTATGGACATGGAGAAGTTCAGGAGGAGAAATTAAGAACCAAATTGGTTATATTACCATCATCAAGAGATTCAGAAACGCAGTCCTTCGTTGCAAAGCCTACCCAAGTGCTGGCTGAGGAAGTGACTACTTACCAGTTGTATGCAAACTAAGGATAAAACTAAAGAGATTAAAGAAACCTAACACAGCCCGAAGGCTGCAGTACAATAGACTCGTGAATGACCCGAACCTGCAGCAAATATATGTGGAGAGCGTGAAAACGAAAAAGAAGAACAAACTGGAAACGGAAGCTCAAAATGGAAAGCACTAAAAATAGCTCTAGTGACATCAGTAAACTACATCTTCCCAAAGAAAAAAAGCACATCGGAAGAAAAAGGAGTGGATCACTGAACAGATTCTTGACATGATGCAAAAAAGACAGAAAATGATGCCAATATATAGAACGGAATAAAAGAAATTACACAAGTAAATTAGGAACAAATGAAGACAGGCTAAATAAAGATGGCTCAATGAAAAATGCGTTGAAGAAGAGAAACTGGGCACGACAAATAATGGTGATATGCATAAAGAGATAAACAGGATGAGTATATTGGTAATTTCTTCTACGACAAGATAGAGCAACCAACCACAAAAATTTGATTACGCAATAATATTACAGATAAATAAAAAAGAAAATCTACATTTTTCATTTGCTTCTCAAAGAAACCTTAATCCGATTGGAAATCTTTCATAGATTCAAATACATAGTGTCTAAATATGGAGCTGGCACCTGAGATCTGGAATATGCAGAAGTCAGGAAAACAAATGTTAATTTTAAAGTCAAACCCTCACTACAAAAAAAATTAGTGCAATATAAACTTTCTACTCTATTTGATTTCGGGGCGTATTTTGTAAATATCAAGTAAAGTGTTTTTCTATTCTGTACACATGTTTACTTGGCTTTATTTTAATCACTCACTATTCTAAGTATGTATAATAAAACGCCTTCTAGTTTTTATTATTATTCTCACTATTCTAAGTGGGTATAGTAAAACGCATTCTAGCATTTTATTGGGTACATCAAATCTCACTTCTTGCGTAGTCAACGTATTTAAGCCAGGAAAAAATATGAAATATCTTTTATTCACTTATACTTTTTGACTTGAATAAAAATCGAACTTTTATTTCCCGAAAATGCTTGGAGAAATGTTTAAATCATAAAATAATATATTAATTTTTATTAACACGTTTTGAAACCATTTTGCATCTAAGAATCAGGAAGGAAACTTTCATTTGAGTGCAGAAAGCACAAACATTCTAACCAAAAAGCAAACATTTTAAATCGATGACGACATTTGAATATTAAAAATATTTAACTTAAATCAATAGATAAGAGTATATTCTTAGATTCATGTCAAAATGCTCATGTTCGTCTCAAGTATCGTAAAGTAGATTCATGTTCTCACTTAACCTCGACTTATGCATCTCATCAATTACACAATTCCCCCTTCTTAATACAAACAATCATTCACTAATACACTCACCTATATCTCAACATTTCGAACATCTGCAACACTGATTCTACAGCACAATACACAATCAACTAAAAGTCGAGACACACCAAATCACACTATACTCACAATAATCACACACTATCTCAAACAAACATTTATGTAATTATATGCAGAATGGGTTTGAATTGTTATAACTTCAACAAATTTTAAAATTTACATTTCACTCGAAACTTACCAAAATTATATTCCAACCAAAAAATCAGATGAGAGTTCCAATGTTGATAAAAAAAACAAAACAAAAAACAAACAAAAGAAACAAGTACAATAAATCCTTCCATCTTTTAAACATGTTTTTAATTAACTTATGTCCTACCGTACTTAATTTTTGACATGACAGATGAATTAAAACAATTAGTTGATTACATTTTGGTGCATCATTTTAATTACAATTAGAGTCACATAACGCAAAAACAGTCGGTGCATTATTTAAACGAATTAGACTTAAATAATGAACAGTGTCTTTTTATAATCATCTGCCAATTATCAACCGAAACTTTTTACCTTTTTATATAAGTAGCGAAGTAATCGCTATAAATAAAACGGTTAATCAAAATAAGTGGTGCGTAATTTTTTGTTATATTTTTTCACTCTAACTGAACGACATGTTCAACAACAACTACACAAGAGAAAAACGCTTTTGCACACATTTACATTTTAAAACTGATTAAAAAATCGGAAGTTGTATGACACCATTACTAATTGACTAGCAATCTGATTTTTATTTCTAAAAAAAGAAAAAGATTTTCATGCTAAAATTTTCATGCCATGAATTTCTTAGCCTATGTCACTTATAAAGTATCGCGTGAAAGGTGAAGTTGTAAGCCTGGGTGAGATTGGTCAATTGGTACGGTCTTAGGTCTGTTTAACTTGAGTGTTTTTTTCATTTGATGCGGGAATTAGTTGAAACGAGTGACACGAAGTAAATCTTTACAGGTCAGGTTTGATAACACACTTTCATAGAGAGGTGATGATGACAGTTATGATAATCACGCCAAATGAGGGAGAGATTCCGGAACATGGATATGAGCGGTGAATATGAGCGAAACAAGGCCACAGTTTTGATTGGCCCACCAATAGTATAAACGCTGGTAATGGAACTTCTCGTCTCCCTCTCAGATTATTATCAGAACATTTGGTTTTTCAATGTAATAAAGACTTTTTACGATAAAACCTTATTTTTAATAAGCTTGGGACATTTTTTCATCATCGTATGCTCATATTTTATCGAACCAGTCGAGGGACCTAAAGAATAAAATTACATTATCTTTATTACAATAGTTTTAAGTCAATAAAATTAGAGAAAACATTTATTGACCAATTATAATCTTTAAGTAATGGAAATAAAGTTTCACCTTCAAGCGTCTTTTTAGGGCTTGATCTAACCGACTTAAAAATTATAAATATACTGAAGTAAACCCAGTTAGTACGTGACCCCCCACCACCACACCTGGGGAGGTGTTTGATGGTTCATCCGAACATAGGTTTACCGCTAGAGGTATGTTTGTTATTTTTTAAGGAAAATAATTTTTCAGAATTTTTAGTATCAAATAATGAAGAAATACTTTTTCTCATATTTATAGACACACTAAACTTAAAAAAAACCCTTTTCAACAATGCTTTCAACGTTAGTTAATGGTATATTCTCGATAGAGCATAAACAATCTTTATCAGCTCTATGGATATATTTACTGTCACTAGAAAATTAGTCCAATATGATGGGAAGACAAACAGTTGATTTAGAAAGCACCAGGAAAATAGCTCGTAGCATGCAAATTGCATGCGTATGGCTATTTTCCTATTATATAAATTATTAAATTACTTTGCAGTTGTGGTTAGCTTCCAAGGCCATATATCTCTCTGCTAAACATGACAATTTACTGACAGAAGTAAGAGATTGAAAAGAAAGACAAAGGTATTAAAACTATGGAACAACTTGAAAATTTATTTTAAAACAATAATGAATGAAATTTCTAATTTCAAGATGAAAACTCATTTACGACAATTATTCAAAAAGTTCTAAGCCTCAACTAGAACAGATTTTCACTTTTTCCAATATCACCTGGTCAAACGATGCTTCAGCATTGCAATTCCATCACGGAAGAAGTTGGTTTTCTTGTCCATCAAAAACATTTCCGTAACATATGATTTCGTCATTGTCTCCAAAATAGCGACCACGCATTTGGGATTTGAATTTAGGAAGCAGGAAGATGTCAAGTGGATCTAAGTCTCGTGAGTGAGAGTCGTGAGATAGAAATTCAAAGTTAGAGTTGGCTCCTTCAGCTACTGAAATCTATGCATTGGGAACAGACGCGTTATTCCGGAGCAAGAGCACACTTGCCATCAACTTTCCTCTGTGTTTCGACTTAACAATAAAAACAGAATCCATCACCTTGCCAACAGACATTTCTTTCTTGAACTTCAACGGACGGAGAGAACCAGAGTGTTTCCACAATTTGCTTTTAATCTTTGATTGAAGTTCAAAGTAGTGAGCCTAGGATTTGTCTTTAGTTACTAATATGCAGTGAAAATCCTCAGGGTCAGCCAAGATGCGAAAAAGAAGTGTCCTGGAAATGTTAACCCTTTCCAGCTTCTGATCTGGTTTCAGCATTCTTGGAAACCATCTTGCTAACATCTTGTTTATCCCCAAAATCTCAGTTAAATCAGTATAGACCCAACGAGAACTAATGCCTATGAACTTAAAGTAGCTATTTACTGGACAGTAAGGCTGCTGTCATTCAACACCATACCGTGAATGTCATTAAATTTTTCATCAGTGGTTAAGGTTTTTGGACGACCTGATCGAGGGTCATCTATGCTTTCTCTGTCCATTCAAGGTTTTGCAGCCAACTTCTATACAGTTGGGTTGGTAGGAGAATCATCAGCAAGTGCCCGTAGCATGTCCTTAAGAATTTCTTTGAGTATCATACCTTTCTTTTGCAGATATTTATGACTGCCCCGGTCTCTGTTTTGTCCATTTTTAGATTTGTCGCTCGCCTCTCACCTGCACAGAAATAAGGACAGTAATCGGAATTAGTTTTTCTAGTTCTAGTGTGAGTGTGTTGCGATAACAGACATGTTCAGCTATGGCTCTTCTTTCTGGGTGAAGCTTAGAACTTTTTGACCAACCCTCGTATAATGACCAACCATCAACTTTTTGACCAACCCTCGTATTTAGCGAATTCATTAAATATTGATATTAAATCCAAAACTTAATTTGTGCATAAAACTTCTTGAAAATGTATTGTAAACTATGATTCATGTGTTGCATAAAAATCATTAAGAAATCAATTTAAAAGTACAATTCAGAAAATGAAAAATGAAAGCCGGCGTGAAGATGATTCAATTATGTGGTTTATATAATAATGCTAATAAAACACATTTATAGATTGTGGAAGTTTTTAAATCACAGAAAGAAAGCTATATTTTTTAAATAACAATAAAAAGAACCAACCAATAAACCAGGCAGAATATTTTAAAAGGAATCCGCTATTAACCACAGAATCTGATTTTAAATATTGATGAATCTGCAAACTTTGGAAAACACTTTATTTCTTTGGTGTGTGCACAAAAGCCAATTGAATAAGAACTTGACTCCCGTGCAAATGACTTGACTGATTGCATCGTTGTATAACATTATGTAATTAATCCAACGTAATCTTTTCTTTGAACTTTGACAAGTAATATTTTAATCAACGGCAAACAAATTAAATATCAATTTCTTGCTTAACGAGATAGAATAATCTCAGACGATGTGCTTTGTCGGAGTCAAATAACAGATACTTTTTACATTTAAAGCACGCTTTCTTTTTTTTTTATTTGGTAAAAATAAAACAAAAACAAAAAACAAACAAAAAACGCAAAAAAAAAAAAGAAAACAAAAACAAAAAAATCCTGAAAAGATGTGAAAGAAAGAGAGGGAGAAAGAGTGAGTGAAAGAAAGAAACAAGAGGAATAAGAAAAATGAGAAAAGTCTGTCAAAAGATCAAACGGAAGAAGTGAGTGAAAAGCGATCTTAGGAAAAAAAATCTGCGCTTTAAATCAAGTATTCAATAAATCGAAGTCCTATATTTTTCAGAAAAAATAAAATTAGAAAATAGAACGAACAATAAAAAGAAAAAGGTAACCTAAAATCGCTTTTCTGCGATTTTAAAACCCAATGTTCATGCGCCCTCCTCCCTTTTTTGCCACAGGGCTAAAAAAGTTTCCGATATCTGCGAATACTTTTCGCAGTCGTATCCATTTTACACTCGTATTCACAACCAATAGAACAGAAACTGCCCCTCTCGTCACAGTCGATGTATTTTCTCAATACTTTGGCTCTAATGCTATTTTATGCAGAGAAAGTATTCAAGTATAACAATCTGATAACATTGCTCTTACTAAAAATGGTAGTACACACACAATATGATGGTGAAAAATGGCTTCTCGTCACGACCATCAAATGAGAGTTTAGTTTGTGATAAGTTTCATATCTGCCAAGAAAGTTTTTACAAGCTCATCTTTGCACTTAATGCAAACATCGAATCAGATATTTTATCGATGTTATCGTCACAGTTCAGTAATATGAGTTGGTGAAATATATATATATAATTTCTTCTAATAAAATTCAGTGAAGAACGGAATACCCTGACATCAGTTTTAGATACATTTCATTCAGTACTTAGTGCATCACTCATAACACAATATTAGCTTATGCATGCTGCAGATTACTTGAAATTTTATAATAAAAGTGATAAAAAATACCATCTTTCAAGCATTTCAATAATAATGTCTGATTGTTCGTTTCCGAGTATCCTCATTTGAAGTGGCTAATCCCTGTTGCAGACGTCTGCTCAGGTATATTTGTGTTTTTTCAGTATTTACAAAACTGTGTTATACTGCTGCTATGCTAAAGACCTTAGTTATAGTTTCTGAGAGAGTGCGCACAACATGTTGTGATCAGTACTTGAACAAGGCATGTACGCTCAAAACATCGCTCATGATGACTTGTGACTAGAAGAACCGTCGACAACATCTGAACAGTTTTGTCTATTCAATTTTACTCACAAGAACTGCACAACGGCACCGCACCTTGGAATCATCTATTCAAGCCAGTATTATCGAAATTTTACCTCCTTGACAAATTAACTACCGTGAGATTCGAAACCTGGTCTCCGGTCTCCGGGTCTCCGCTAATGTACTAACTACTCGGCCCCTTGCCCAATAATCAATTCAAACAATATACGTTGAAATTCTCTGCATATATTTATAGAAACCGTTAAACAGTGTGAAAGATTCTAAAAATATATGGAGTGAATTTCGACATACATAATCTTATTCAGTTATACTTACGTTTCATATCAAGATCTATACATATTTTTGTACCTTTAAAAATCGTAAAATTCAAAATGAGAAGGATATGCAAAAGGGTTTTGTTTTATGTTAATCACTTCTCATATGTGAAGTGTTATCATTTTAATGCTAAGTACTGTGTATCTTAAATCTAAGGTAATATTACGAAAACTTGTAATAATTTGGTTCAGTCAACTGCGTAGAAATCGGATTACAATATTGCCAATGCGAATTGTTTACATATGAATAAAAATTACAAGGATGAATAAACTAGAGTTTATTACCTTAAAAATGTTTAATTTGAAATATTGTTAGCCGAGATCTATACACAAGAAGCTTACTCTATTATTTATGGATTCGATTCAGCGTATACAAATGTTATCTCGTTTGGTGAAATATCTGTGGTTTTAGTATGCTAGATTTTACAGAGAGACTTTGGTGATAAAACGAACTGGGTAAAAATGTATAAATAAATATTTTTATTTATTGGCTTTAAATTGAGTCCTTTGTCAAACATGTTCGTTTATAAACCGGGTATTGGTATAAGTTTGGAGAAAGTCCTTTTCAGTTCGGTATTCGAGTTTTGGAGGTTAGCACTCAGCAGTAGTCGGGTTCATTTGAGAATAGGTCAACTTTGTTTTTCTTGGCTCTAAGTAGGGCAGATGAACTCCTATCTACATAACTCATCACACATGGCTAGTTTCTCCGGCGGTCACCCCTCTTGTCATTTTCGTCATCCCTCTTGTCTAGTTCAGAAGTGTGAGCTTATATTCTTTGAACCCAGCTCCGAGACTCCAGCGCGTACCTTGCTTCCGGCTAATATCAGTATTTGCGTTTCTGTTCTTATTGGCCAACATTATTTTAGACGTTCCTTTCTTTTTCATTTTTTTATATAACGGAAGTTATGTATGGACTCGGACTTGCTCTGGTTTTTGGTAGTTTTCAGTAAAAAATCAATAGACCCTGTTTTCGCAAAACTTCGGGTTTTTTTCGGCCGGGTCCAGTCTTTTCTTTTTCTTTTTTTTTATTTAAGGTTGACTTCTCGTTAGTGGAGAGAGTGAGTAAGAGAGAAATGGAGAGAGAGAGAGAGAGAGAGAAAGAGAGAGAGAGAGAGTTGAATGAAAGAGAAAGTTGAGAGACAGAGAGAGAAATGAGAGAGAGAATTTGATAGAGTGAATTTAATAGAGAGAAAAGTTAGGGAGAGTTAAGAGATATATAGAGAGAAGTATCTAGAGAAGTATCTAGAGAGAAGTATAAAGATATGTATATATATATATATATAAAGATGTTGAGAGATAGATAGATAGATAGATAGATAGATAGATAGATAGATAGATAGATAGATAGATACAAAGTTATTAAAGGAAAGCGATAAATAAATTATTTGAATTTGATTTTTATTTTATTTTATATATTCTAGTTTTTTATTTTATTTTTTATCGGACTCACTATTGTAAGAAAAAAGAAAATAAATACAAGAGATTTAGTAATATTTCTTGATGTTTACAGAAACTTATTCCGAAAATTTGTGAAAATAGTTTATCGTCATTCGAATCACTGGATTAGCACAAACACTTCAACACTGCTACTTACTAGAAACATCACAAGTTCCGTATGAAAAAAACAAAAAAAAAAACAAAAAACAAAAAACAAAAAAAACAAAGACGATGAACACAAAAGCCGAAATGTACGATAAAAAGTATATATTTGATAATATATAAGCTGGTAATTTATTGAAGAAATATAAATATTCAAGTTTCTCGGCAAAGAGCTCATTAAGGTGTTTTTTTATGTCATACAAAGAATCAAAATTTATACCAGTGAGATTATTTTGTAAACACCAGAATTAATGAAAATCTGAGGGAGCAAGTCTGGTATATATGGCGGGTGAAGTAACACATTGCAACCAAACTGCAACAGTTTTTCCTGGGTCTCCAAATAAACGTGAGGTCTAGCATTATCCTGATGGAAAACAATACATTTTCTGTTCGCTAATTCAATTTTAGGCCTTTTTTTTTTTTTTTTAACTTGGTGCCTTTAATTCGTCCAGATGCGAGCAGTACTTCTCATAATCAATTGACTGGTTACTTGGCAGAAGCTCATAAATTCCTTTCCATTCCCACCAGATGACTTTCTTAGGATAAAGACCAGTTTTTTTTTTTGGGGGGGGGGGTCAAAGTTGGCTCATTTTTTTCGCTGAACATTGTTGTAAACAATACATTTCTTATCACCTGTTACAATTTGCTTAAAAAAGAGTGCATTATCATTGCAGCAAATCAGATAAAAATGCAATGCAAAGATTATTTTCAATCTGGTACCCAAACATCATAGCGATTTGAGTTCTCGAAATTCGGTCGACTGATAAAAACTTCTTAAAGCAGACAGGCTTCCAAAAAAAAAAAAAAATACGAAAAGAATGGAAATTAAATTTTTTGTTTACCGAAATGCGATAAAACGTCTCAAATCAAGGGGTTGTGGCCTTTTTTTTGTCACTTGTTGACAAAAGAGTTGAAATGATAAATCCCAGATGCGAAAACGACCGCACACAAGCGCACAATAATAGTGAATTTTGAAGTGATAATTATAATTTGGACTTTTGAGCTAGACCACGCCTACCCTCTAGGAACGGGTTTGGGCAGATGACCAAAAAGAAGGAGGCCAAGTGGAATTTCAAGGAAGGCTGCGAATGTACCACACCTCTCGGGCAGTGATGGTGAGAAGCACTCACACAAAGCAGGAAGAAAACGGGTTTGATCAGGTGACCAAAAGAAGGAGAGGGCTCATGTAGAATTCCAAGGAGGAGGAGGAAGAGGAATACACCCATACTTGGACATTTGCATGGAAAGCCCTGATTTGGCTGTTTAGAGAACGCTGGCATTCCCAGAGCATATTATGCCCTACCCCAGTCCTTGCACACTGGCACATAAAAAGAACAGAACACCAAGCAGGGTCAGTTCGGCTGGCTATCGAGAAAGAGGCTGGGGATACGATGACAAACTGCAGAGTGTGCGCAGTGATGTGAAGTGAGAGAACAACGGCAGACCAGAAGACAATGTGTGCAGACCAGAGATAGTGCATTTGACAGCAGACATGGAGAAACAAGACCGGAGTGACAAGGCGGAGAACAGACCGGAGTGACAAGGCGGAGATATGGCTCACAGTGTCACTGTAACACTGTGTCACGATAATCGGGAAGGGTCGATAGTTATTGCATAAAAAATATAGACGTGTTTGAGCCATCAATAACTGTAGTAACAATTTTGTATCCAAGAATTGCAAATTGCATAAAAAATACTTTTCTTTTATCCAAGTTATTTTTTCGTGTGACTTTACTGTGACCGGATCAAACCAAGTCATCGATTTCAATTGACCATTCTGACCAGGCCAGTCTTGCGATCAATAAACACAAAGGAGAAAGACAAAATTTGAGCCGAATCGATGAACTTCACGATCAACTTCACGATCAACCGAGGGAACCGCTTTGTGTACGGATCTGTCGCGAGGTGGGCGTCATACTTATTTAGAGTTTTAATTTCAAGCTAATAAAATTTAATATTTCCAACAAGCAAAATACCTTTTCTGTACTTCAAAACTAATTTAAATTAACTTGAAGGAATTTTTGTTTTGAAATTGCTAAAATCGCTGCTTTTAGCGCCATTTTGAACTATTTTAACAAAAATAAAATATACTTTTCTGAAGTTATTTCAGGAAGATTAACGAATTCAAAGCATAATTAATTGCATTTAAAACATTATTTTAAGTTTCAAACATTGCAATTGTATTTTTAACACGGAAGCAGGTTTTTATTTAAGGTGTTGATTGGTTGACAGTTTATCTTTGTCTAATTTTTTCTACGGTGTATATATCTAAAAATTACTTGAGTAATATAACGAGAGCTTCTTTTTTATATATATTTTTTCTACTACTCAATAATCGTAAAAGTAATGTTTGGCTTTAAATTTACTATAGTCATCGCTCTTATTTTCTGATAATGTCATGTGTAGATGTTTGTATTTACAAAAATCGGTACATTTATACACATATAAAAAATTAAAGTTCTTTTTAAAATATTGTGGGTCGCTAAATTGTAACGCTGACACAAGTAAAAACAAAATTTCTAACCAAAATTTCTAAAGTTCTAATTACGATAAAAAACTAGAATTTAATAATCAAGAAATTTCTTGGTCTTTCCTCTTAATAACAAAACAATTTACGATAAAAGTTTTTTATTACGTTTGAGGCATTTATTTTATATTTTATGCTATTTCTTTTACAGAATAAGTGGAGGTACCTAAAAAAATTCTAATAGTGGACCAAAGTTAAAGGCAAAGTGAACGAACGAGAGATAAATGAAGAGTCGTATTTAAAGATAAATGAAGAGAAGTATTTAAAACTAATGAAAAAGAGAGCGTATGTAAATAGATAAAAAAGGCTGTTTAAATAAGTAGTATGTTCTAGAATATTTTTTGGGTGAAAATGTGTTAAAATTTGAAAGATTTGATCTTATTTTTTTCATGTTAATTACTAAAAGTAATTAACATGACAAAAATAAAATCAAGTCTTTCAACTTTTAACACATTTCCTAGCAACAAATATAATTTAAACTGTAAATATTCAGCTTTCTCAGTGTCATCGAGCAGGAAAAATCGTTCAGAAATGAAACAACATAAATGCAATAAAAAAAACCCATCTAAGTAGTATTCTACCAGTAGTAAAACATTCACAAATACAAAACTAAAAGATAAAAATTACCAAGAGATTGTGGGTGTGTCGTGTATTTTATTTAGGTTCTTCATTGCATATGAACAGATTTTAAATAGTGATTTTTCTAAAGAATTTTCCATGTAGGAGATTGTTAGCTAATTTATGGAAAGAGACGAAGAGGGGGAGATATATAAAAAAAGTAAGCAAGTATATGTAAATATATCAGCATATTATATTTGTTGGCGAGTACTGTCTTCTTGTATTTCTTTAAAAAATCCTCATGAATCTTAAACTAAGTGTTCCCACATTTCTTACTATGTAAATATAAAAATGCCTTGATAATTACAAATTCAAAGAAAATTACAGATTAATAAGAAATTTTGAGAAGCTTTTGTTAACTTTAAAGATTAGAAAGCGTGTGGTGGATAGGGAATTAAAAATTAAAAGTAACTCTCTTCTCTTCTTCACTTTTATAAAAATTCCCAATTACTTGTGAAACTCTGATTTTTCAAATAGAAAAAGGATTAAACTTCATATTGAAAGAAAAAGACGAAGCCGGATTTCACAATCAGATGTTAAAATAATTTTTAATGAAAGGAAGGATTTGCAAAACTAAGAGAAAAGTTAACAAGCCTATGTTAAAATTGTCTTTGGCGATAAAAACAGAAACAAAGTCGAAGCAATCAGATGGGAGCAGAAATTAAAGACGAGACCGCAAGATGTGATTAAAGAAATTTTAATCTGCTAACCGGACATAAAGTCCCGTCATACATTCGTTCTCCTTCTTCACTCCTGCTATTTCCTTTACCTCTTCTTCTCCATCCTCACACATTCTCCCAGTCAACAAAGAAGATGGCGACAGCAATAGCAACAATAACAAGATACGTCAACTGAATCCTAAATATTAACTCCGATAAGTACAAGTTCCTTTATTGCTTGACTTTCTTTTTCACTTTCTTGACGGCCATAAAAAAGGGAAAAGAACACAGACTTTATAAAGCACATTCGCTACTTACAACTAAAATTCTGGACACTTAACTCCCTACTACTATTTCTCATTGAACATGAGAAATAGTAGTAGTGAAATTACAAATTGATTAACTACGTACATTTTCTATTTGAACATTTTCTTTTTACAAATTTGTTGTTCTGTTCAGTTAACAAGATTTTACTTTAAGCATACAAACGAAACAATTTTATTCTTCCATATTTCAACCTTCTCGTAATTTTAATAATTCTGAGAATCTAATGAAAATTCTAATAAACCTATAAGTTGTAGGGAGTTTGGTTATGTTTCACACAAGGCCAATCTAATAAACATTCAACCATCTCACTACTATAAGTGAATGCTGTTCCATAGGTTTTCTTTTGTTCCTCTTGAATATTTTGACTCTTAGGCCTGTTTAGTGTGAAAATTGTATCATTTAGTTGGTTTTTTTTATTAGTTTCACTTCAAGCAAGAACTACATAAGAGAAGAGTGAAAGTTTAAACAGGAGGAGAGTGAAGAGAAAGAAGAACCGGTTACAGGGGATGTCGGAGAAAGGGCAAGAGAAGGATGGGAAGAGAAGGGTGGGAATACCGGTGTGAAGACAGTTGCGAGAGTCGAGTGTGAAAAGAAAAGAACAAGATAGACGAGGTGATGGGGGAAAGGACAAGGTAAGAATTAGAGTCAAGTGGATAAGCGATGGGAATTGACATTGCATTTAAATTCTTGTAGATTGTAATTGTCAGGGAAGCAAGTATACGGAAAGGAGTTCCATAGGTGGGAAGTGTGAGAAAGAAAGCTGCTGGAGTAGAAGTGGCGGTTGCATTTGGTTGATTTAACTGTAAAAGGGTGGGACCTTGTTGTCAGTCTGGTTGATCGAGTAAATTCTTGTTGAGGGGGCATCAGTGAGCTAAGCTCGACGAAGCAAAAGTTATGAAAATATTTGTAAAATAGACAGAGGGAAGCCACATCACGCCGGTGAGAAAGTGGCTGGAGTCGAGCTGCAAGGTCGGGACCGATGACATGACAGATCCTCCTTTGTAGCCTGTCTAGAATTTTGAGATGAATTGCAGTACAATATGATGGTTAAAATATGATGGTTAAAATATGATTGTTAAAACTAAATTGGGAAAATGAAAACAATTCTTTTAAAATTTTATTAGTAATAGAATTTTTTCTTCTTCAAACTATAATGTCCTTATTTTTTAATTATTTATTCAAGCAATTAAAAGCCTATCAAATTAAATAATATCAGAGTTTTATTGCATTTTTTATTTTACTCATGATTTATATTTCCCAATGAGTCTTGCAATTAACTAATAAAACCATATACCGCAACAAAGTAAAATTTTTAAATTTCATTGATTTACGTAGGGAACAGAAGTAAAAAATATTTTTACTAAGATTTTTAAAAATATAATAATTTCAAAACTAATTTCATTCATTTGTGAATGAGTACTGAAAGTTTCATTAAAATCCGACAATTATTTTTAGTTTCACACTTGCTCGCAAAAAATCTTTATCTCGAAGCGGAGATTGTAAAGGAAGTTATTGTTACTTTTAAATGGTTCCAACTTAACACTTAGTAGGTCTACAACTACGTCCGTCAAGTATTTTAGCGGTATTTGTTCGAGTACTTGTTGTTTCTCAAACTTCTAACGGGATTTCATTGACTGAAAAATATCTAGAGAATTTAATTTATATATAGTCATCCGCAGACAGATCTGTTTCGCACCTCATCGGTACGGTTAGACATCCGATTGCTTTTTACCTAGGATTGAAACCCGACCGAATTGGCGTCAGTCGGCGATTCTACCTCTGAGCTATGGGCGCTCGGCAGAAGAAGACAGACTTTTAGCGTATGATATATCATGTATACACACGCTAATAGCTGTGAGTGTTCTAATTCATTACTGAATGAACGATGCGTAGATGCTAGAGTAGCTATTGTTTTTTCAAAGTCTACCATTCTTCCAGAGTGCTCAATCAGGGTGTGAGAAGGGAAGTCATCCGCAGATAGATCTGTTTCGCTGTATCACAGCTCATCAGTACGGTTAGACATCCGATTGCTTTTTACTCAGGATTGAAACCCGACCGAATTGACGTCAGTCGGCGATTCTAATTGTGATAGATAAATTACGCAAAAATTAAAATAACACTGGTATCTCATTTTAACGAATATATTTACCAAAATTATCCAAATATATCTTGAAATACTAAAGAATAATTTTTTTTAAGAAAATCGACACGAATTCAGAATCTCCTGCAACTTTTTTGGACAGTCTCCCTGTTTGAGTTGATAATTCCTGCCATGATCTTTGCCTTCATTTCATCTTTGGTGTCACCAAGAGTTTCGTTGGTCTCTCGCTAAACTGCACCCCATAAATAATAATCAATGGAGTTGCTACCTGGGGAGTTAGGTGGCCAGATATAGGGGGGGGTGATGTAGATCTCCGTGTTGAGCTTGAGGCCTTCACTAACATATTCGGGAGTTGTTTTTTTAAGAACGAGCAGAGAATGTTTTCCGAACTGATGTATCTTCGTAATCAAATTTCTGGCGGAGTGAATTGCGCCGTGACGATTTTTTTTCTTTTTTCTTTTTTCTTCCCATTCCTTTCCTTCTTCCTTTTCCTTTTCTTTTCGGTACGCTTACATCTGTTGTCTTTACCCCCCACCACTCAAATGATTGTATTTTCTATAATGTTTAAGATCACCGATGAAGCGAATGTCAATCGCTGAAATGGCCTTACGACCTTGTGAAATTTGAATTTTTTTATAAGTAATATATATATATATATAGTAAGCCGTTTCTTTTTGGTATTTTATATATAAATGTGTAAGTTAAATTAATGGAAACACCTGATAGCATGTCAAATGTCAAATGTCAAATGCATGTCTATTTTTTATGTTTGTTGATTTAATATTAGTAGTACTTCGTTTTTATGCTAAAATTGTTGTTTTTACAGATGTTATTTAAATAAGTATATTCAAATCAACAGTCAGGACTATTTAAGAATTTTAAGTGATCAACTTTATTCAAGAACTGTTTCGGGAGGTAAATGCCGTCTTGTAGGATAATAACGTACGCATTCATACTGCTAAAGTCCGAGCTGAATGGTACGAGGAACATTCTAGTGAAGTACAACATCTTATCTGGCCACTACAGTCACCAGATCTCAGCATCATTGATATTTATGGTTCATTTTAGAAAAGCAAGTGAGAAGTAGATATTCTTCACCATGATCATGGAAAGCATTGGAGACTGTTTTACATTATTTACATTGTTCAAGCTATTGTCTTCATTTTTATTGCCATGTTTACGCGGTTTCGGTCGTTGTACGCCCCGGCCTTCATCGAGTGCTAGAAATTTCCAAGCGATAATTTATTTCGATCACTGGGGTATATTATTCTTATTGTGTGTGCTACTTCTGGTAGCTATGTAGTTATCTTCCTTTAACCTAACTTTATTTGTTCACCAGTGCTGTAACCAGGTGTTGAACTCACAACTCTTTGGATCAAGCCACTGGAACTAACCAACGCCTATATCCTTTAGACCATATGTTCTCAAGGCCCGTCTAAGGCAGATTCGAATACCAAATAACTACTACTACACACAAAAGACAATTGTTTTAAAAAGATTTAACATAATTAAAAATTATGTACGACCAATCATTTTTCGCCCGAACGTCACAAAACCCGAAACTCGTTTGTGGGTTTTTCTCTTTTTCAAATCTCTCTTTCTCTCTTTACACACACACACACACACACACACACACACACACACACACACACACACACACACACACACACACACACACAACAAAAAAATCAATATATCAATTGACATTGCCCCTATCTATTGAGCACATTTGTCCTTTAAATACGTTAAATTATAGTTGTGTATATAGAACAATTAAACATTTTTTAGGTGTCTCCTTAAAAGGAAAAATATTTTCTTGTCAGTCATCAAATAGACGCAATCCTTATGGATTAAATTCACAGTCCAGCACGGACAAACAGACTGACCCTTAAATATTTTAATGAGTTACTTTTAAACATATCCAGGTGCCGACTGCGGAAGTGACCACGTCCCAGTCATCTGCAAACTAAGGGTGAAACTGCGAAGACTGAAGAAGCCCAGCACATCACCAAGGCTGCAATACGACACGCTTGTGAATGACCTCACCCTGCAGAAAGAATACAATAACAGGGTGAGAAAGAAATATGAAGAACAAATTGGAAAAGGGCACTCAGAATGGGATTCACTAAAGGAAGCGATGGTGACCTCAGCGAACAACATAGCCCCAAAGGAAATCAGACGCAGAAGAAAAAACGAGTGGATGACCGAAGAGATTCTCCATATGATGCAAAGGAGACAAAGTATAAAGCCAAGACACGGAGCAGAGTACAAGAAACTTCACAGAGAGATAAGGAACAAATGCAAACAAGCTAAAGAGGAATGGCTCAACAACAAATGCGCAGAAGTAGAGAGACTGAGCAGGACCAATAAAGCAGAGATGCATAAAGAGATAAGAGAACTGGCAGGACAAAAAACCTGATCCTCAACAGGATGCATAAAATCCAAGGATGGAACAATCATATTGGAGAAAGAGGAAATACTCCAGCGATGGGAAGAGTATATAAAGGATCTTTTTTGCGACAGGAGAGAACAACCGAGAATACACAAGGAGGTGGATGGACCGGAAATACTAAAATCCGAAGTGGAAGCTGCAATGGCCAAAATGAACAGAAACAAAGCAGCTGGTCCAGACGGCATAGTGACAGAGCTGCTGATAGCCTTAGAAGAATATGGCATAGAAAAAATTACCGACATAATAAACGAAATTTATAGCAGTGGAATAATACCAGACGACCTATGCAAGTCGATATTTATAGCACTGCCGAAGAAACCAGGTGCAAACGAGTGTGAACTACACAGAACTATCAGTTTAATGAGTCACATTACAAAACTGATTGCCAGAATCCTGATGAATAGAGCGAGAAGCAGAATCAGGCCAGAGATAGGACAGGAACAGTGCGGGTTCGTCAAAGACACTAGAACAAGGAACGCCATATTCATGATTAGGATGCTCTCCGAAAGGGCAATACAAATGAAGAAAGACTTGTACCTATGTTTCATTGACTATGCGAAGACATTCGACAAGATACGACACAAAGAATTGATGGAGATGTTCGGCAGCCTCGACATTTTCGGGAAAGACATAAGAGTAGTCAAGAATTTCTA
Organism: Ascarosepion bandense; assembly: GCA_037127315.1. NCBI lineage: Eukaryota > Metazoa > Mollusca > Cephalopoda > Sepiida > Sepiidae > Ascarosepion > Ascarosepion bandense. Next base: position 2,042,723 of record JBBBDQ010000310.1, read on the forward strand.
CTGGCAGCAAACGGCATGCATACGTACAGGTAACGATCTCAGTAGATTTAGAAAGATAGAAAGAGACGTAAGACAATGATGTGTCTTTTCACCGGATTTGTTCAACCTGTACAGCGAGAATATTTTGAGGACCCTAGAAGACACGCCAGTATTTGTTACTGGAGGCCACAACTTGAACAACATAAGATATGCAAATGATACAGTGCTGATTGCAGACACGGAAAGGAAAATACAAGACCTCCTACAGAAGGTAGCGGTGGAGAGTGACAAAAAAGGACTACAAATAAATTTCAAGAAAACTGAATGCATGGTCATCAGCAAAAGATGCAACCCAAAATACCAAATACAGGTGGGGAATACCAGAATCAAGCAAGTACAAAAATTTAAATACCTAGGAAGTGTTCTAACAGGAGATGGAAAGCGTGACACAGAGATCCGAAGGCAAATTGGCATGGGAAAGGACGCGTTCCAGAAGCTGAGTAAATTACTAACACACTGGAAAATTTCACTAGAAACAAAGAAAACAGTGCTGGATTGCTATGTGATGTCAGTTCTTCAATACGGCAGTGAATGCTGGACAATATCATCGAAAATGAGGACAAAACTGGAAGCAGCGGAAATGTGGTTCTACAGAAGGATGCTGCAGATATCGTGGACTGAGCATGCAAGAAAGGATGAGGTGTTGGAAAGAATGGCAACAAAAAGGAAATTAATACTGAGCCTCAGGAAGAGAAAACTGAAATTCCTGGGACACGCAATGAGGAAGGAGAGCCTGGAGAACCTGATACTGACTGGCCAGATAGAAGGAAAGAGAGACAGAGGAAGACAGTGGATAACATATTTGCAGCGCCTGATCAGGTGGATGAAGGAACGGGGGTTGCCAGGAGTAACAGGAGCAAACATACTAAGAGCCACAAGGGATAGGGAGACGTGGAGAACCATGATCGCCTACGTCCTGAAGGGACAGGGCACATAGAAGAAGAATGTTTTAAAAGGATGTGCGTTGTGGTGCATTGGATATCGGCTCGGAATGAGAAATCGGGGTGCTGAATTCATTGCCTTCACTTACGCGTTAATACCCTTGGGAAAGGTGTTAATCCGTCACTTCCTTCCAGTTATGGGCTAAATAACAGGACAGATTGGGTTCTATAGCCTTTGTTGGCAACCAGTCTACCGCAGAAAGCAATGGCAACCTACTGCGGGATAATCTTCTGCCCAGTCAGTCATGTCTCTTTCGAGACATGATCGTCCAAGCGTGTATCACGTATGGCACTTAACTGACTGACTGACTTTTAAATTCTTTTGACTTTCTTTCGAATAGCTTCTTTTCTTTCCCTGTTATTTCTTGAATCTAATGATACACTGTCTTCTCACAGAAATTTGCAAATGAAAACAAATCTCAGCAAACCAGACGATTTGAATAAATATTTAACTTCACCAGTGCAGATGTTTTTCATTTGGTGTGAAGTAAATGGCGATTTTGAATAGTTTTCCTCCTTTTTTTACATTGTCTGTGTTTAGAGAAATACTAAAAAATTAAAACAAAAAATTATCATTTTTCAAATAAGTAAAAATCACAGGTGCATGCATAAATGTACACATTTTTATAGAAATATTAAAAATGTACATATTTTGTATTTCTTTCCCTCTCTCTGTGCCCCACTCCCTCTATTCCTTTCATTTTTATGCTCAACAGCGTCTCTCTCCTGCGTTGTTCCATCTCGCACGCAGGAAATTCAGCTTTTCAATCCTCAGTTTCATAAAATTCATATAGATAGCCATTCAAAAATTAACACTTTCATTTATCTTCGAAATACGTTTTCTCTCAAAAGTAGGTACCACTACTAAATCGCTAAAAAAACGCATGGTATGAATAAAAATTTTCCAAAGTTAATAAAAACGCACGTTTCCCATCAAAAGGTTTATATTTATTAAGAGGAAAGATCAAAGTATTTTTAATTATTCTTAATCACTTCTAACATGTTAGAAATTTTGGTAAAAAATTTTGTTTTGATTTGAGTTAGCAGGTAACCAAAACGCTACGAGAGTTTGCAATGGAAAATGTAGTATTACATAACTCAGTGTTTTACGGTAACAAACACATAAATTTAGAAATTCTTGCAAAAATCAAATGATTTTCGGATTTTATTGAAACCTTCAGGACTTATTCACAAATGAATTAAATACATTTCGAACGTATTATTTTTTAGAAATATTGGTGTAAATATGATTTTTTTAGATCTGTTACCCCACCCCACTTCACGTAAATTCATGAAATTTCAAAAAATTAAATTCTGTAGGCAAAAAGGGTTTTATTAGTTAAACCCAGGATTCATTGTGGAATGTAAATAATTATTTTCCAAACCCATTTGGCACCTTTTACCGAAAATCTGCTTCGAACAGTAAAATAAAAAAATGCAATAAAACTATTACATTATTTAATTGAATAAGCTTTTAATTGCTTTAATAAATAATTTAAATGTCAGATATAATAATCTAAAGAAAAAAAAATTGATTAATAATGAAATTTTTAAAAAAATTCATTTTTGTTTTTAATTATAATAATTAATAAAGTTTCAAAAATATTTTTAAGATATTTCCAATTCTTGTAGAAGTTAGGCTGGCAGTTTATATAGTGAAGACTATATTTACTAATCGAAAATTGAAAAGTTCAATACAAATCATTTAGCCATCGTATTTTAAATATAATTTTCAATTTTTGTGTGTGTGTGGGCATTGAAATTTTTTGTATGGCAATTTCTATGTGTAAATTAAAAGGTCATTTGTTTCAGTGTTATTCCTCTTTACCGGAAAAAATTGTACAGTTATGACACTTGTGATCGCCATACGCTTATCTTATTTTAATCTGTCAACACATTTCACTTACGATGGGTAGGTTAGAAAGTTCACCTTTGTGTTTAAAAATAGTTTTATTCTAAATTTCATGCTATAAATAAGTAATACTTGTGTAAATCAGATTAATTTAACATTAAAAAACCGAAAATAAACTTTTGTTTTCAAATCTGTCAATCGCTAAAAAATGGCCGAAAATTTTAGAAATAAAAAAAGATCTCAAAATTTTAGATTCCAATCAATATAATTTCTGTTTGAAATACACCAGAATATTTTGCTTTCTGGAAATAGTAAATTTAATCATTTAGCTTTCAATTAAAACTAAAATGAAACTTTCAAGAAGACTTTTTTTATTTTTAAAAATTCAATTTAAAATTTAGAGATCGGAAATGAGTGGAGGTACCTACTCAAAAGTATCCTTTTTTATTTTTTTTAATAAGAGATACTCACACATTCTTATATCAAATATAAACACGCATCGTCCATTCTTATGTTTTCATATTTCTTTCCGTACATTTTTTCAGAAATACAATAACTAGGCTTTCATACAAAAATCATTTTTCGTATATTTGTCTGTTTATTATTCTTTGCCACAAAAGGTTACCATTGTCTGTCTGTATATGAAGACAGGCCAGTAATCATATTGTGCTTTAACCTTTTACTTCTCTCACTCAAATCTACGTAAATTGCATTTTCTCTAACTTTCTCCTTTTTTTCATATATCAAACATTTTTTTATCCACCCACACACTTTCTTATAAAAAAAGCAAACATATTTCATTATACACTCTTTTCTTTTTTCTCACAGAAGATTTATTTTTCTTTTCCCATGACTGTCTTTAGGTCTACAAGTTATTTTTCCCATTTCAAGCTTTTTGTTAGTGATTAGTTGTTTTAAACGCTAACAGACTCTGGACTGTCCCTGTAACGCACACGCTACACAAAAACATCTCTTGTACCTAAAGAATTTTTGAGACAATTGATGCAGAGATGTTGATTGAATTTGTCAGCTATTGTACAAATCTCAAAACTGTTCAAACAATGTAAAAACCTCACGTAATACCTGAATGAATATGATTATAGAAACAGAAGAGTATCACAGTAAGTACAGTATATAGGTGTGTGTGTGTGTGTCTGCGTGTGTGTGCGCGTGCGTGATGCTTGTAGCCGTGTCTGTTTTTCTCAATCTGGCCTGATAACCCATATATGTAGCCATATCCTAAAACCTCTGATTACGATCATATCACGTTGAAACACAGGTTTTCGTATGATCACCGAAGTTAAGCAACGTCGAGTCTGGTCAGTATGTAGATGAGTGACTGCTTGGGAATACCAGGTGCTGTTAAACGTAGATGCATGTATTATGTAATGGATAACAGCTCAGTGTTGGAAATCAACATGCCGAGTTTGATTTCCAGTCGAGTTCTGGCTTCGAAAAGGTATGAATCCACATCTTCTATTAATCCAACAAGAGTTTTTTCAGAAAAGAGTAAACCCCTTTCAAGGCTTAAGAGTCATTCTAGATAATATATAATTCACTTATATATATTTCAGATTTTATTTCATTCAATTTTTTATTCTGTAAAATAAATCATTTTTAATTTTGTAGCTTAATACTTCAATTTGTAAATAGTAATTTCTTTTCTACATCATTTTAATCAAATGCATTAACTTACTTGTAAGATTTAGTGCCAAATTAATGTAACTAAATAAATTTGTCAATGCAATACTTGTCTTAACTTAGATATTAATGCATTAAAAATATTTATACTTGTTTAGTGACATGACAGTCATCATATTCACAGATGAGCCCAAACCTTTCAACAAGTAACATGTGACAAATATGAAAAATACACGCCTAGAAGTGCGAATATGTCAGGTTCAAAAGGTATAGAAGCAGTTAAGCTAGTCTTGATTATTTTGTTTGGATGTTTTGATTATTGTTTTTATGAATAAGAAAATAAATTTGGATGATAAAGGTCAGATTGTTCTGTCTAGAAGATACGGTCAGAACATTTTCGAAATTATATAACTTATAGAGTGTTCATATTAATTTCCGTTCTGTTTCTTGAAGGGAGAGCCAATCACTAATCGCCATCAATCATTTTGTGGTCAAGATTTTGAAATGCGTTTAGCAAATGGATGCTTTCTTGTCAAATATCACTCAAGATAAAGTATAGTATGATATAAAATGCAGATTGCTTTAATCAAAGTAAAAGAAGGAGTACTTTACAAAGTATAGTATATATATCCTTGTTGGATGTGGGAGTGAGTTTTTCTAATTCGAAGAGTCAAGCTTTTATTCTGAATAAGTTGGACAGCAAATTATGCGTGATTATCCCGGTGAATTGGTTGCACTAGAATGCGCTATAACAAACAAGCAACCCTCCAAAAATACCAACAAACAAAAAATTTAAAATAAAAGAAAGGAAAAAACAAAACAAAACAAAAACAATAACACAAAACTAGTGTGATGGTTTGGGTAACATTCTGTTGGGAAATGAAGGGTCTTATTATTCATATGTAAGGTACAATCAAGTACACCCCAGCCCCACTTCTTGAATAGCATTTTCAGTAGGATTCCATGAGTTGTACATAAATAATTTGAATACTTAAGTTCAAGAAAAATGTTCCTTCTGTTAGAAATCCGTCACGTAACTTGTTGCAGACTTGCTGTTAACATTCTGACACGAAATCTGAGAGAAAACCGCCAGAAGTTTTGCAGAGCCCATGCCTGATCCTGAGGTAGGAGCTGTTTTGCTAGAGTATAGAGGAGTAATGTGTATTTAAATAGGTATTCATAATATTTTGGCTCATCAGTGTAGATATACAAAAATGAACGTCTGCGCATGTCTAAATAATTATTTCTTTTTTTTATCATTGATATATTTCACGATGTAGTTTTTAGGGATTTTCTAATAATTATAGGAATGAAAAATTCAATTTTTTTTACTCTTTCGTTTTATTTACTAAGCAGTTTATTTTTTCTCAAGTATTGGTGAGGAGCGAACTAACTATTACTGTTTTGTGAAACAAACTTGTTAATCATTACGAAGCACTTTTTCCTGTTTATCAAACATATTAAAACGTGTCACAATAAGATCAACGCAATGAACATTTTTCTTATAAGCACTTTTACATGAAATCAATTGTCAGAATTGAAACATTTGATTTTCTTACTGAATAAACTATACATTTGGAATAAGCTTTTGAATTTTAACAAATATCAATAAAATGGAAAGCACTGCGAATAGTAGTGCTTTATTTAGCAACGACAATTATATACACCTGTTATTACAGATTCATGTACAATGATTTTGGCGTTGTGTGTATCTGCTGCTTTAGTTTTAATTCCTTTGATAAAAGTTTTGTACTGCCTTAGCTCTGTAATTAGAGAAACACGAAATAATTAAATTCAGAAATCATTAAACGCTTTCATTCACGATCATACAACTTTAAATAAAAGTGTCGATAAGGTAAACAAATACATTTTTTACCTCAAACAAACAAGTAAAAAATCAGTCTGACAGAACTGTTGTTTGGAGCTATCAACAACGTGAACATTTTCTTCAATAAAATAAAGTCTTACATTTAATAGAATATCCTAAATTTGTCGTTTTACACAATTTTTCAAGAATATGTGTAAAGAAAAAAATTCTTTGCGTCACTATCTATAAAACATATTGTGCATACAAGAGTTTAATCTTTTAGATTCATTTAGTATATAAATGCGTCAAAAGAGTTAATGGTTTTCTGCAAAAGGTACTAGAAAGAAAAAACAGCAAAGCGTTTTACGATTACTTACATATACGATGTGTAGTCTAAAAGTTTGGGAAAATGAACAGTATATGTAGGCAGGATGTACGAACATTCGCCACTCATTTTTGTATGAAAGAAAACAGTATGTTGGACGCTTCTGCATTCAGAGCTGTTCACAGTTACTGCAAAGACACTTTTTACATTATCTGACTATTGTCCTCATCTTCGTTGCCATTTGTATGACGTTTCGGTGCTAGGAATTTCTAACGGACCCTTTAGTAGGATCTTTGCTACAGTTCATATTGCAATATTTGTTATGTTAATGGTTTTCTCTCGTATTTTTTTATGTTAATGGTTTTCTATAGACCTCATATTGCAATTTTTGACACTAATGATTTTCTCTGGCAGTCCATATTAATGGTTCCCATATTGTATTAATCACTATGATTGATCGGCTTAGGAGATTTTTGTAGCTTAGCATATGTGCTAATTCATTAAGTTTACGTAGTTTCCAGTGGTATTCTCTATCTATTATTTCTACTTCAGAAATATAGACAAACACTGCAAAAGATTCCGTGAGTTCTGGAAACTCTCTAACCAACTTATCAATAGGAACCAAGCGTCAGTATAAATAGCCCTGAGATTATTTATTTATTTTATTATTGTCGGCTAACGCAAAGCTTTTCATTACGATTTTTGCTTCTAATTTCACTTTAAATAACAAGGGCTATCCTCGTCCCGACTCACCCTACCCTTCACAACGCACAAATTTTGTAATATTTTTTATCACAACTCGGAAAATCTCTGTACTTTAAGAAGGCGGCAACCGGTCCAAACAAAATTTCAGTGATTGTCCTTAATATTAATCCTGATGTATCCTCGATGTTATTAATATTAATCCTGATGTATCCTCGATCTTACTAAAATTGTTTCCCCAATGCTTTGTTTTCATGAATACTGGCAATCTCTCATTTTGACCCAATATCAGTTCATCGGCCTCATGACACTAAGAGTTTGTCCCTGTTGTTGTGATCGACGAACCTCTCGATTCTAGCCCTAATGAATTTACCAGGAAAAAACACTTTCAGGCTATAATCAACTACAATTTACATATATAATAAATACAACTTCAGTAACAAATCACATGGAATTCAACCGGCTTGCTCCACTTCTGATATTGTCACTATTTACAGAATCATTAAGGCATTAGACCAATTCACCTGTTGCATAAGAGACTGGGTGATTGCAAAGTTCATGGTATGGATGCCAGCAGGATCAGTAACAGAGTTTTTCAGCCACTTGGCATGGTGCTCATTAAAATCACTGAACACAAATATATTTGCGAACGGATGGAAAAAATGGCCTTACTTATATTGTCGGAGATAGTGTCTAGCAAGGAACAGTCAGGAGAGGAAGAGGGGCAGTAGAGAAAGAAAAGAAAACTGGTTTTAGAAGTGAAAGACGGAGACACATGTATGACTGGTCAGGATATTCAATAGAAATCACCCTAGCGAGAGGGAGATGTTCGCTAACATAGACCCCAAACTCTGCATATGGACAATGGACTCCTTCCTTAAGAGAGGAAGGTAACAAAGAACGGAGAAATCACAGGAAGACATTGAAGGGTGAAGATTGGTTTCGCAAAGTGCTAAGATGTCAGGGGACTTTTCGTAGGGAAAAGATTCCATGCTGCAGAAGTTGGTACGCAATCCACGGATGTTTGTGAAGGAAATGTTGAGTGGTTTAGGTGATTTTCGTTTGGCTGGTTTAGCCTTTTGTTTTTTAATGTGAACATGCATTTTTGGGTTGTTTTGGTGAGGAAAGGCCTCAAGTATAGGTGGAAGCTGGTCATTGATTGTGACATGTGCAGGAAGAGAGCTGGCGCGGACTACAGCATAGTGTGACCGCGGGGTTGCCCACCGAAAGCGATTGCAGGGACGCCTGTCCATGTGCATCATGGCACTGCAAGAATCCCGATATTATGCAACTGCTCTCTACGCTACGAAAGAGTTAAGGATCATAACTACCAGTTGGAAGCAGCAACCAGAAAATTGCCAAACCGGTACCCTCACTATGAAGAGACGTTGCCACGGACTGCACACATCACAGAAAAGTTGCGAGAGCACCAATATTAAGGTCTGAGGAGAGGAAAATAACCGGGAGCCATTTCCTAATCAGATAACAGGGGGTGAGTCTCTACTCTTGTTCAAAAAAAGTGTAGGAGTTTGAACCGGGTAATATTAAAGTAAACGAAAGAAAATAAAAAAAATAAAAAATATGCAAAAAAAAAAAAAAAAAAGAAAGAAATGAAAAAACAAACACTTGGGGGAAATTAAATTAAAGAGGTGTTATGTAACTAAAACAGACAATATGAGGAGCAAGCATTAGTTCGTATTGCTAGTTGAAGAGAGAGAGAGAGAGAGAGAGAGAGAGAGAGAGAGAGAGAGAGAGAGAGAGACCTATATTTGTGACATGTTCACCAGCTGAGTCATCTTGTTCATTTTTATTTATTTAAATGTGATTTGGAATCCGACGCATCTCAACATCGTTCAATGAATTTATCTAAGAACCCAAAACTTGGCTAATCATTACTCAGATGAGTGGTCAAGTTTTTGGTCTTTATGTTTTACTGATGGTGAACCAGTAAAGATTAAAAATTTTGTATTTGCATTTGTTGAAATAATGCTGAACGCTAGATATATGATACAAGCATTGAAGATGGATGTTTCGTCTTGCAGGCGTTTACTGTTTAACTACTTTTGGAATATTGTTGCATATCCTGTGATGTTCTTGTGTTTGAACCCATCTATCAACATGGGTGTCTTTCTGGGATAGTTTTCTTTAACTTTATCAAATTCGTTCTGAAAAATAAGAAGATGCGTATTTGTTTCTCTTTTCTTTTTTTAAAAATCTGCATAAGCCTAATACTATTTTTGGGGTAATATTATTCAAGAAGTAATATTAAGAATGATATTATCATGGACTGTTGGAATTTATATTGTTGATTCCTTGATCAGAGATTCTATTCGAAGCCTAAATATTTGTACAGGTTTTCTTTTTGTTGATAGAGATATTTTGTAGCGGAAGGAATATATTTTTGTAGGCAGGGTGAGATGAACAAGATTTTAGCTTTATATAATACTTTCTGCGGTAGATTGGTTGCCAGCCAAGGCTATAGAACCCAATCTGTCCTGTTATTTAAGACATAACTGGAAGGAAGAGACGGATTAATACCTTTCCCAAGGGTATTTGCGCGTAAGTGAATGCAATGAATTCAACTGAAATTTGAACTCGGCTCCCCGATTTCTCGTTCCTAGCCGATATCCACTGCACCACAACGCACATAGTAATTAATAAATTAATAAAAAAAAAAAAAACGATCACAGAAAGTTATCGCCTTAAAAGGATACACAACTAATTTAATTAAATGGGACAATTATTTTGCTCTTACTAAAGTTTATTTGTTTATTTAAACAATTTTCATAAAAGTATGTTGGATAAAATTTATTCAGCGCAAATTTATCAAAATATTGGCTTTTCATTTTAATTGCTATGTTAATATTAAATTATATCCAAAGACCTTATTGAAATGTGTTAATAATTTTGACAGTCACTATGTATTCTTGGCTGTATAATCAGAAATCCGGCTTTAGTTGGAAACGATTGCTCACAGTTAAGATATATTAGAGTTCACTTGCAATTTAGACCCCAATTAAAATGCATATTTAGTTTACTTGTATGGAGAAGAGATTTTGTATTCATCATTTTCAGAAGTTTCAATTAAATTTCTTTATCCAATAATCAAAAGTAACGGCCTTTGCCTCGGGACAAATATGCATCAAAATCTTAATTGGCTAAAACAATAAGCCATACACATACAAGAAAGTGAGATTGGGAGAAACATAAAGCGAGAGACAGAAAATATTTTTGGGTGGAAGAGATAGTCTAGAGAATTGTGGTCAATAAATATCTACGTCGTTAATAACAAAGTATGCACATATAATATTTGAGGAGATTAATGAATTCAACATAAAGCTGGTGTCATAAGCAAAAGAATGTCGTTGGCAATAATTTGCTGGCAGTTAATGGAAGTTGGATCAGATGTGCGCGAAATAGATTGATAAGTTACTATGAGTAAGTGTAAAGCTTCATGGACGTTACAATTTGACGTTTTCATCCTTAATGGAGTGTGCGTGTGCATGTGCGTGCATATATATATATTGATCAATGTTTGTTTATCAAACATGATACTAACGTATAACAAATAAATATGATTGATAAAAGTGGCTGACGCAAAATAAATAGTATCTAAAACTAATGAGGGTGAGGTCCGGAAGGTTCCGAGACTTAATCTCAGTCCTTGATTTTGTATGGCTTGTAGTTTTTAAGAGAGGATTGACGTGTGGTACTGTAAATAATGCATCTATAATCTAATTTTGATCTGATGTGTGACCTGTATATTCTGATCAGTATTTTTTGTTCGGCATCCCAATTCAGTTTTGATATTATTTTAGAAGCTTCAAAGGCTTTTGGTATTTTTGTTTAAGGTAATCAATGTGCTCTTTGAAGTTAAGTTTGCTATCTAGTATGATTCCTCTATATTTTATTTGTTGGACTATGGAAATTATGTGCTCATTTTATTTTAATTTTGAATCGGGGTGGTAGTGAGCCAAAAAAAATGCATAGAAAAATGCATAGAAAAATGCATAGAAAAATGCATAGAAACAATCTTTGTTTTGGAGAAACGGGATCTATTTTCATTTGTCCATTTTCTATCTTGTTTAAACATAGCGCATATCTTTCCAGCGAATTCATGTTTAGTAATGAGTATGATATTGAGAAATCATCTGTTTTTCAATTCTTGCATTAATGGTTTTAATAATACTATTTATTTTGAGAATAATAATGTAACTCCTTGTGTGTATCTGATGTGTGCACCATTTCGTACTTTGAATGTTCGGTTTAATAGAAAATTTTGTATTAATGTAGTCATTGTTCATTTTAATCCCATTCTTGTGCATGTCTGTTGTAATCGGAAATATTGCGCTAGTTTAACCGGAAAAATTATTTGTATGGGCTATAGTGGCTAAGCAGGGTGGTGTGAACCGTGGAGACGGTTTTCATCTGGTATTTCTGAGAAGGTACAAAAACATCGATGCCAACTTTGACCTCCTAAAGAAACCCCACTGCCGCAATTCTGAATAGGAAGGTTAACAATATCAATGCAAGGACGTCTCGAAGAAAGTCACGAGGTGAATCTTAATCAGCATACTGGTACCGGAAGGGGGTAAATAGGAGGTTCCCGTCTAATAAACGACTGAAACAAAATATCAACAGATACTATAGCATGATCTGAATTGTTAAGAGAGACTCACGCACAACAGACACAGACAGACAGAAATGATTGAGAGAGAGACAGTGTTTGCGTGTGCGTGTGTGTATGTGTGTGTGCAATGAAAAACTCAAAAAAAGAAAATTGCTTTTTATGGCGAATTAAGGTTTCGAGAAAAGCACTTTTGCAATTATTTTGAATGTTTTACCGATTCTTCCTGAGCAAAAGAAAAAATATGGACACTTATTTGAAACTTTTTCAGATTAATAATTTATTTTTACAAGAACTGTTTACAATTTTTAAAGTTGTAATAATGATTTATAAAGATTTAAATACTAAAATTCTGTTAATTAGCAGTGCTTCGGGGATGTTGTTATCAAGTAAAATCTATATTTACTAACCATAAATGAGAATCTTTACAATTCAGCAACACTCAGTATTCTGAAAAGAATTTTGACTTTGTGCAAATATGCCAAGTTTTGTTAATATTTTTAGTATATATTTTGCCTATACAAGACAGCAGAATCCAAGAACGGTAACTAGCGTAAATTTAAAATTGATTGGGAATAACGCTGTATTTGTCATTTTGTTTTACAAGTATTTCACCTTTACCTAAATCTCCCAAACATCAAGTTATCGATAAAAGTGTCAAAAACTCATAAAAACACTTACCTACGACTTAAAAAAATGCTCTGTGATATTTTAAACTGAGAGTAATGTTTGTTTTAATTCAGATTAATTAACCTTTAAATCAGTTAATCTTCCTCGAAGTTTCAGAAAAGTATATTTTAGAAAATATTTTATGAAAAATTGTCGAGTTGACAGATTTTTCAATATGGCTGATTTTAGCGATTTAAAAATAACAGTTCCTACCAATTGAAATTTGATTTGAAATTTATCAAAGTATTATGCTTATTGAAAATTAAATCTATTAGCTCGATATTAAGACTAAAATAAAAGCTTCATGTTTCAATGGGTTTAGGGTGGGAAGTTATGAGAGTAGTCGCTGAAAAGTTGAAGCAACACAAAAACCACCCAACAGGTGGTAAACTTAACTCATTTATTTAAACTGCTTTCTAGATTCGTCTTGATCCCAGATTCCCTAGTGAAACCTGGAGGCCTTATCATCATCATCATCATCATGAATGATGTCATAACATCCCTCTTTCTAAGGTAGTTTATTTTTTTTATTACTAACTTTTTCAAATTGCAAAAATAATTACAAATCAAAATTTGTTTTGGCCACTGTTCAAGGATCATAAATCACTCATTCGCAAAATCAAACATATTTTGGAGTTTGTATTTCTCATCCTTGCCTTGTTTTTCTCGCGTCCTTTCACTTATATTGAAGATCATTGTAATGATCATTAATTGGTTTCTTTCTTAAACTACTTTCAAAATCTGAAAACGAAATACGTTTCCTATTTCTAATCACAATTGGTGTCAGTGACTGGTGACTTGATCGTTCTTTCAGTGTTTCAATATTTTTCTTTATCTAATTTTATTCTAAGTCTATCTCCCCTTTTTAGGGTTGGCAAATTTTTTGGCACCATGGATTCTGCTAAAATAATTTTTCATTCTGGTTTTTGCCAGTGTTCTCTCTCCGATTCGTGTGAAATCGGGCCATTTTTAAAAGACATTTTTGAATGTAAAGGTAATGTGGTTCTAATTATCATTCACATAATTAATTCAATGGAACAAACATCTGTGGTTTGAATTGACGTACTCCGCTATGCCATTAATATGTGACTGCTCATAAAATTTGTGTGACTGCACCAAATTTTTCTTAGCTATTTTAACAGCGATTTCCGTTTGTCCATTTGTTTGAGGATAATGTGGACTTAATGTTATTTGTTTAAATACATAACTGTCTGCAAAATCTTTGAAAGCATAACTTGAGAATTGTTTCCCATTATCACTGACAAGTTCAATAAGAATCCTCCATCGCGAGAAAAAAAGTTACAACTTTTTTTATAACGCATTCTTTTGTTATTGAATTATGCTTTGTTATTTTTAAAAAATAATCTATTGCGGCAATATATTGGTGTATTTGGTGAGTGAAAATGTCTTTACCGATTCTTTACCATGGACTTTGTAGTGGCGTTACTTTAAATTTTTCTTTTTTTTATTTCTTGGACGGTGTATGTTACAAAATAAGCATCTTTTTTAGATACTCTTTCAACTCTTGAGATATTTTAGACCACCACACCGATTCTTTGGCTCTCTCTCGGCATTTGTTTAGTCCCAAGTGACATTATGAAATCTTTTAATATTTAAGTTTATCAGGTGTGACAATTCTGTCCTGAAACAACAGTAAATTGTCATGAACTGACAATTCATTCCGACTTAATATGAACTTCTTTTGTTTGTTCCTTCTTTGTGTGGTCAGCTATGTAGTGTGAGATGTTTTATTTCCTGTAATATAGCGTCTTGTTGTGAGGCTATTTTTATTTTATTTCAGTTCTTATCCGATGCTAATCTGGTTCTTGCCAAGCAGTCTGTGTATACGTCCACATCTTTGCTGGTGTTACTATCATTGTCGGATAAAAAAATTCTTGACAGTTTATCAGGTACTACTAGTGCTTTCCCTGGAACATGTTCTGCCATTGGGTTATATATTTTCAGTCTCATCGTAATGGGGTATTGCACAGATTATGTGTGTTTATTAATGGTATAAAATGGTTTATGGTCCATTAACAGTTTAAAGAATTCCAGTCCAGAGACATGTCTGTCAAACTTTTCATATACCCATACACAGCTCAAACACTCTTTTTTAATTTGGGCGTATTTTCTCTCAACCCTATTGAGTGGGCATGAGTCAAATGCTATTATTTTTTACATTTCCATCTATTTTGTGAAATAGAGCTGCTCTGATGCCATAACTGTTTGCGTCAACGCTAACTACTGTAGGTCTAGTTGAATCATAGCAGGATAGAATTAGTACTTGAGTTAGTAACCCCTTTACTTTTTTAAAATAATTCCTTTGTGGGTAATCTCACACAAATACATTACCCGTTTTCTATAATTCTGAAGTATCTGACTATGACTATTATACGACGTAATTCAGTTAAATTTGTAGGTGCGGGAAAATCTTGAAAGGCTTTCAGTGTTTCCTTGCTGGTTTGAATTCCGTCTCTAGAAATTATGTGTCCAAAATATTTTAGTCTTGTCTTTTTGAATTCACGCTTTTCATTATTAAGCTTGTATCAGGCTTTTTGTAATGTTTTAAGAAGTTTTTAGTCTTTCGCGGTGTTCGTCTATAGATCTACCATAGATTAGAACATCGTCGATAATTGTTTCGACTCCTTGAATATTTTTCAATATTTTTGACATCTTTCTTTGAAAGATTTCAGAAACTGATGTTATACCAAAAGGTAAACTGTTGAAGAAATATCTTCCAAAAGGAATAATGAAAGTCGTGAGTAGATAGCTTTCTTGACTTAACAGAATTTAATAGAATTCGCTAGTAGCAATCAATTTAAAAAAAAAATAATGGTTTCATTTAGTTTAGGCGCAATATCATTTAAATTTGGTTATATTCTTTTCACTGCTAAATTAATATTCTTTAAATCTACAGATATTTTGACTTTTCCCTTTGTTTTTATTACGAGTACTGTAGGCGCACACCGATTAGTTACTTCTGTAACATTTTCAGATAAGTGCATCGTTTTCCAGTCTATTCAGTTCTTCCTTCACCTTTGGTAAAATAGGGAATGGGACTCACTGGTGTGAAATGAACTTCCCTGTTCTAATTTGTCTAAACTTTTTGCTAATTCCATTTTTACACACAGTTTTTAAGACAATAAGTTATTTTCCTGTCACATTTGATGACATATATCTCCAAATAATATTTGTCCTTACCTTCTTTTGTAACTGTATTAAATCTTCCAATGCATTCGACTATTCTTCTAGGACTTGTGAAGATGCCGTTGACTGATTTTAATGTAGGGTTTTTCAGAGACTTTTATAAGTTTTGGTTGAGATAATAGTTATATTGGCGTCTATATCAATTTTAAATTTCATCGCTTTTACAAATTTTTATGCCACGGGTCATTTAATTTTTTTCTCCTAGGAAATATTCTTCTTAATTTACTGTCTGTACCATTTGTTTTAGTTCTGCAGGCGACAGCAAAATGACTCACTTTCCTGAATTTCATGCAGTGTTTCTCTTTCGTTGGACAGTTTTTAAAATAATGTTTTATTCTACGGCAATTAATAACGTTTTTGGCGTTTCCATATATTCTTTTTAATTTTGTATCTTGTTGGTTTGTCTGTGTCTTTAGTTCGTCAACATTACTCACTGATTCTGGTAATATCCGTAGCTTCCTCGATTTTGAAATCAGGAATTGTAATATTTCGGATAGGTCTTTATTACAAGACAGTCTCTGATTTGGTCAGTTTTATTTGGAAACTTACATGCTTCTGATAATTCTTACAATGCGCGAATAAAGGTTTTCCACTGGCTCACTTTTGTAATTGAAATCGAAGATAATATTTTGCCCTTTCATGAATTATTTCTTTTAAGCTTAAAATAGTACACATTTGTGTCGTGAGAAAGAAAATACGCAGTATATTTATATACTTACTTGAGTTTTGTTATCTTCTTCCCAGAATTTTGATGCTTTTTGAAAGCGTTGAAATCTTTGCTATCATATCTGCCAGTTTCCCTGGTTTCTAAAATCAACGCTACTGATGTATTTGAACATTTTTTCTTTTTAATATTTTTTTCGAATTAGGTCTTGTTCTTCTCGAAAATAATTTTCTTCTTTTAGAAAGAATCTTTATGTAACACCATGTTTCATTAGGCTTAGTGGGGAAGATATATTATGGGAATGGCCGCTGAAAAGTCGAAGCAACGAAAAGATCATACGACACGTGGTAAATTTATTTAGAGTACCCAATGGATCCGTCTTGATCTCAGCATTCTTTAGTGGAACCGGAAGTTCTTAAAATAATCATCATCATTAATGATGTCATAACATTTCTGGAAAGATATGTTTCACTTTTAAAAACCATAAAGACGGTTGCTTCATAAAAAAAGGAAAATGTTAACGAAGCTAGTTTAGTTGACAATTACTACTAATTAGTGACTTCAATTCTTAGTTGAACACTATGATTACTTAGTCTTGTTACAAACTTGTGGCTAAGTAGTAACCAATACTGATAAACAATGCCATTCGTTATTATAAGAATTTGAAGAGACTGAATGTAACATTACAAGAGAACGGGAGAACAGAAAAAGAAAATGGTTAATTTTCTTTAAATGACGGACATCAAGTACAACTATCACTACTACTTCCAACACATTCCACTACTACTACGAATACCACGAACAATGGTAGCCAGTTATGTAACCCTTGAAATGCACGGTTGAAGTGTACAGTGTGTAGTAGAAAGTTTTCTGCCGATCGCAAGAATAAATTACCAAAAACATTTTACATTGTTTTTCATATTTATTGAGCAAGAATCAACCCTTTTTGCATTGTGTGAAGTGGAAAGAAAAGACTAGATTTAAATTTGATACATGTGTAACTTTCAGTCTCTAACTGTGATATTTAATTTTTTTTATAGATGTTCTAACACTCTAGTCATTATTTTTAAAATATTTATTAGACTCCAACATTGTAATTTTTTGACAGGTCACGGAATCTTGTGCCATGTATATTTCGGATCACACTATCAAATAATTTAAGTTTTAAAGGGGGAAAAAATAGAAAAAAATATAAGACTAACGCCCAATTTATTTTACTTGACTAAGCCTAACTTCATTGTTGCTTTTTTCAGAAAATAATGTATCATTGAAAATATGCGCAGTTATGATTCCCATTTTAGACTTTAAAATATTGAACTTTTAAAAATAAAACTATAAAACGAGTTGTGCACATTGTGTTTAAAAGGTTGAAAATTATATATTTTGTAAACTAGCAAATATACTCACCTTACTAGGGTTACTAAATCTATCTATAACTGGATGAGGGTGCATAGCCAGCTAAATCGAGATTGTACACACACGAAACTAAAAAGATGGTCTGTTCACACGCATATTCCTCTGGATGTGTCTACATAGAAGTACCCAATATGAAGAATTGACAGTCACATATTTTCAAGACCGGAAATTGATATCTACAACTGACTGATTGAAAGGAAGGTTCTTGCAGATTATAGAACATTTAATTTATAAACGGTAATAATTTTTCTTCCAAATAGAGTGTCTTCTACTCGAAAATAATGTAGCTTTGAACCCAGTTTCCCCAAACCATACTAACATTTGTGAATTTATAATGCTTATTTGTCTGCGTGTAACTTTGCAAGAGCGTATGTAATGTATATATATATGTGTATATGTGTAGGTGTTTAACTTACCTGTACCATTTAATGTACATACACGTACAATTTGACAGTTTGAAATAAGACATTTGAATATATTTCTCTTACACTTGTACTGTACAAGCCTTATTCTGGGTAGCGTTAAAATCAAAGCGGAAAGCTTAGCTTAATTGCGTGTCAAACTGTCTTTGCTTAGATGAATTAGACAAAAATAATCAGTTTTTCTTATCTACCGTGACACAGCTTTATTATGTTATCGATAATTACTTCACTTCCTTTCTGTTTATTGGCAACTGTGTTTTTCATATCTATTTAATGATTATTTCAATCAATTTATATTGACTAATATAAAACCTATTATTTATTTCTTGCTACCGAGGGGAACAGCAGAGAGTTAACAGCGAAGTAAATTATCGAGGGACCGCCACTCATTTTCCATAACTCAATTTAAATTTAATCTTTAAAAATAAAAAAGTTTAATTAAAGCTTAAATTTTAGCTTTTGTTGGAAATTATATAAATAGTAACGGGTCTCCTCATTGGATGATGAATCCACCACATTGTTTTTAAGACAGCCCTGTTGATTGGCTGAATTAAGCCGACCTCGTTTTGAAATTTTGGCGGGCCTTAGAACGGAAGGGAAGAATTCCGGCCTCTTTGGTTAGCCGGCTCCGACAGACACGGTCGCATTAGCACCGCTCCTAACTTATACGTTGCCGCGGGGCCTACAATAGGCGCCCACATGTCTCTCTATCCTGAGACCGTTATACCTAAATTAAGGTATTTTTATTAGGCTAATGCCTTTTCTTCTATTCAGAGAGACTCTCTCTAAGACCATTATACCTTTTAAGGTATCTTTATTAGGCAAATGCCTTACTTTTGTTAGAGAAAACTTCTCTAAGAATTCTTCATGGCGAGTACATCGACCCAGTTTCGACCGTATGGAAACTGCTGAAGGAACCAGACTACAGAAGAATAATTCCTGGACGTCGCTGAATTTCGCAGCTCCACTCGTAACTTCACCACCTTCCAAGACGAGGCCGAAGCCCTTCAAGTCTCCGGAAGGAAACCAACTACCGCCTCGAAAAGAGACCTCTATAACAAGCTAAGCAGTTAGCTGCAAAAAGTCAACATATTTTTGCAAGGCCAATAAACTTGTTGTTTAAAACCAGGTACGTCTTGTTCTATTTGTTGATATCCATCCACTGCTTGAGCTCTGAGCTATGTGAGAGTAATTTCTTACACTTTAATTGAAAGCCAAGAAATTAAATTTGCTAATTACAGTAAGCAAAATACCCTGTTGTCTTTCAAACCGAAATTATATTTATCGGAATAAAAAACTTTGTAGATTTAAAAAAAAAGATGTTAAAATTTCAAATTTAATAAACTTAACTTAATAAAAACAAAGATTTTATGGCAAAATATTTATGTTATCATTAAGAGTAGGTACCTCCACTCATTTTCGATACCTCAATTTAAATTGAATTTTTAAAAAGAAAGTTTTCTTAAAGATTTAATTTTAACTTTAATCAGAAGCCAAGAGATTAAATTTACTAATTCCAGTAAGCAATATTTCAAAACAAAATTATATTAATTGGAATCTAAAAAATTTTTAGATTTAAAAAGAAAATCTCAATTTTTCGGTCATTTTTGATCCATCGACACATTTTGTAAACAAAAGTCACTTCTCGGTTTAAAAAATCTTGTGAAAATAAAATATACATCGCTGACACGTTATTTTATTCAAATTATCAAATTTAAAATGACCTTAATCTGATTTGAAACAAGTATTACTTGATTACTGCCTGAAATGTACTACAAATAGTTTCTTAAATACGGCAGCCTTGTTATCAGGGTTATCATAGTGTTATCAGAGGCGATCATTGACACGACACATGGAAACCGTAAAAAAAGAAAAAAAAAGGAAAAGAAAAGCTAAGTATTGTGGTCAGATTTGAAATAATTTTATGTAGCTTAATCGTAGGCTTCGTGTTTTGGTTTTTAACTATTTAGTAAAATTAAAAATTTAACATATTTTCAGCAATTAACTAATTTTATATAGAATTTTAGTTTAGCATTATAGCCGTACGTTTGAAGATGTTCTATTAAAAATAAGAATTAAAATAATATAAAACTTTCTTTTAAAATAATTTTGCAATTTAATAACAGAAAAGGAAATTATGTATCATAACAGAGGCAACTCAATAATTTATGAAATCTTATGCCATTTATTAATTTTATTTTTAATGTCTATTTTTCATATTTTTTATTAGGCACCTCCACAAATTGTGAATTTTGCAATTACTTGTTTTTAACAAAATTAAGAAACTAGGAATTAAAATATAAAACTTGCTTTAAATTTTGAAGGGATGATTAGCAAAGCCCGTGGAATGTTGAAACGTAGGACATAGTAAGTACGGAAGCAAAATGAAAGAATTGTACATTGACGGAAATGTTTATAAAGTTTTTTTTTTTTTTTTAAGGGCGCATCATTTAAAACACATTTGAACTTTAGATAATATATATCACGTACGCCCAAGCATAAAAAGAAAATACACATCATGAGCATGCAAAACAAAATGTTTTCATTATTTCTAAAATCCAATGGTTCCATTATTTGTATTAAGCTTTTCAATTTTGGATTATTAAATATAGCTTTCACGTATTAACTTAATAACCTAAAATGAACGACGAGGGAGGAAATTAAAAAATATATTTGAAACTTTATAAATCTTTATAATAAAAACAATGAGAGAGAGAGAGAGAGAGAGAGAGAGAGAGAGAGAGAGAGAGAGAGAGAGAGAGAGCAAGCAAGCAAGCAGCTGATTAACATTTCCCAATGAATTTAATTATAAATAGAAATTTGTCAAACTTTAGCGAATTTCTAGACATTTCAGGCAATTAATTGGAGGAGGGTAACAAATGTAAAAAAAGTACTTTTTCAAAAATTTGTAAAAATATTATTTCAAAAACGATTTCAGTCATTTGCGAATAAGTCCGGAAAATTTAATCAGAATTCAACAAATATTTGATTTCTGCAAGAATTTCCAAATGAATATGTTTTTCACCGGCAAAAAAGTGAGTTGCATAATTTTACGTTTGCCGTGTAAAAATTGCGTCACTCATAGACGAAAGAAAAACATTTTTTACTAAAATTTCGAACTTTTATAAAAAATTAAAAATTAAAAAAATTAATTAATAAATACTTATTATTTACTACTTAATCTTCCGAACAAAACATAATTTAATAGTTACAAAAAGAAAAAACAAAAGAAAATAATATCCTTTTAAAAATAAGACTTACATTTTTTGTCATCAGTAATTGGAAGAATTTCAAAACCGCAATGAAAAATTATAAGTAATTTTAAAAAAAATTATAAGTAATTTTTAAAAAAATTATAAGTAATTTTTAAAAAAATTATAAGTAATTTAAAAAAAAATCTAAACTTATTTATAAATGGAACTTTGTTTGTTTGTGTGTGTGTGTATATGTGTGTGTGTCCGTTACCTACAAACTCCAAAACGGCTGAACTGATTTTCTTGAAAATTTACACAGTTGTACTATGAGTGTTCTTAGCTAGGTTTTGTGTCGAGGTACCCCCGATAAATATCGAAAATCGATAATCGAAACAATCGGGTTATAGAAGGGGTGGTCCGATTTTAATCAAATTTGATACACCCATAGACAAAGACATAAGAAACGATATTCAGAAGTTTCAAGGTTGCAGTTCTTATAATAGTGCAGAAAATCGATTATATATATATATATATATATATATATATATATATATATATATACTGTAATGGTTGTTACAATGTTTTTAAATTCATAGTATCACTATACAAAAAAATTCTCATGTTTCAAAGCCAGCCCATTATGTTTTGGCTTCATCCTCAGGTGATTTTTTTTTAGAAATGAGAATTATCTAGTTGAAAAGACCGTTTATTTGTGTTGGATTTGTTATTTTTGGGTGTTAGAGGGGTTGGTCTGTATTTTGAGTTCCGTTGACCTTTTTACTGGTCTTAGGGTCAAGTGTTTGTTTTTGGTAGTGTTCATGATAGGGTAATCTATTAATCTTGAAAGGGCTGGTGGTGCTGGCGCCTAGCTTGTTTGGTTTAGGGGTTAGTAGGTGTTGTTTTGTTTTGGGGTTGGTTTTTCCTTAATTTAATGTATGTTCTTTTTGTATTGGGGTGTGTGCTTTTTGCTGTTTTTTTAAATTTTTTGTTTATATTTCTCGCTAAAATTTAAGTAAACAGAAAAAACCCAACCAGAAACTCCCCCGAAAGAAAACAAACCCTATACAATACCAACAAAAAATAATGCAGTTGCAACAGAATAGTAGATAAATAAATAAAAAAAAATATTTTATATTTATAAAATATGTTGTATAAAGGATACATTTTATAAAAGAAATATATTTCTTGAATATTATGAAATGTTATATTTTATAATATTATAAAATAGCTTAATATTATGGAATATTATAAAATATTTTTTATGAAAGATATATTTTGTAAAGAATATTTTTTATAAAGAACAAAAAAATAAAAAAACAGCAAAAAGCACACACCCCAATACAAAATAACAAACATTAAATTAAGGAGAAACCAACCCCAAAACAAAGCAACACCTACCAACCCCTAAACCAAACAAGCTAGGCGCCAGCACCAACAGCCCTTTCACGATTAATAGATTAACCTATCATGAACTCTGCCAAAAACAAACACTTGACCCTAAGACCAGTAAAAAGGTCAACGGAACTCAAAATACAGACCAACACCTCTAACACCCAAAAATAACAAATCCAAACGGTCTTTTCAACTGGATAATTTTCATTTCTAATAGAAAATCACCTGAGGATGAAGCCAAAACATAATGGGCTGGCTTCGAAGCATGAGAAATTTTTTGTGTAGTGATACTATGAATTTAAAAACATTGTAACAACCATTACAGTATAACGCTCTACATTTGTATCGAGCACGCTTTATAAAAGTAAATGCATGAACAAAAACGTAAATAAACCTACGAGTTCAACAACTTAGTTACAATATATATATATATATATATATATATATATATATATATATATATATATAAGGCAACATATTTGTGTGTGTGTCTGTTTATTTGCCTGTATGTCTGTATTTTTGCAGCTCTTTTATTTTAGTTTTTGCTTCCGGTTTGGCTCTAAGTAGGTATAATTGTAGTTCTTAGTCTCAGCCATGATACCATTTACTCAGAGGACTTATTAAGCCTTCAAAATTCGGTTTACGACGAAAGAAACTTATTTGATATCGATACCAGGAAATCAAAATTTGACTTACATCCATTCATTTTTCTTTCAGTCTATGGTTTCGCTTTAACTGGAAACAACCATTGCTTTTTAGTCTTTCGTGCCAACTTCCAAAGAGTCTGACCTCCAGGACCATGGATTATTAGTTTTTAAGCTTTCATTACACCTGAGCAACGCCGAGCTATACTGCTAGTAGATATTAATTGCAAACTTTCCCCCCTGTCAAATCTGAAAGAAAACGTTTTATTAAATAATGCAAACACTAAAAGTTATTTTTTTGAGTTTTATTGGTTTATTTTTGTAAGGTTTCATAATATATTTTCGAGATGTTGACACATGGCAAATTTTATGCTGAAATATCTTCAGCGATTTTTCTTTATAAAACAAAAAATAATTGTAATCACCCTTCCCCACTCAGTGAAAAATAAATCCTATTTCAGTCTTATCTCTACCCTTCCAACCGCTGACGACTAACCAAGTATTCATTTCCTGAGACACTTTTATAAAGTTGAATTTTCGCACCCCCCGCCCTTGCACACACGTTATTCTAACGGGAGACGGAGGAATTCCGGCTCTTTGCATATGTTACTCACCCACTGATGCGTTTCAAGAATTTCTTCACATTGCTCGAGTTACAAACTTGAAATTGATTCGACTCTAGTCTGGATGAAGCCAATGAATAGGATTTTCAGTATGAATGAGATAGAAACAGATACACACACATACATACACACACATACACACATACAGAGAGAGAAAGAGAGAGAGAGGTGTAGCGAGAATAAGTTAAATTACCGTATATTTCCGTGTATAAGCGACCATTAAGACGAGAAAAAAAAATTCATGAATTTATCTTTTGCTTATTGATTATATAAAAATGATATTGGAAATGTTGTTGTTTAGTTATTCTTAGAAATTCAAAATAAACGAAATAACAAAACCGATTCTACATATTTTTTTCTACACACGTCTCCTGTAAAGGAAACCGCTCTTTTGTTTACGCTTGCGAATAATGCTTTTTCTTATTCCTCTTCTTCTCCTATAAACAGTTACAAACGGCTTCTTGATGTACTAATGGTCATTTACTTATACTTCATCGACATCACAAATAAAGGTTGTATGCAATCCTAAATTGTGTTATTATTTAACTCCAAAATGATAATGAATTTTTAATGAGAAATGAATATTATGTTATCTTACATTTTATTACTGCCGTAATTAACACTAATTACGGCAGTAATAAAATGTAAGATAACATCGGCTCGGAACGAGAAACCGGGGAGCCGAGTTCGAATTCAAGTTGAATCCATTGTATTCACTTACGCGCAAATACCCTTGGGAAAGGTATTAATCCGTCTCTTCCTTCCAGTTATGGGTTAAATAGCAGGACAGATTGGGTTCTAAAGCCTTGGTCGGCAACCAGTCTACCGCAGAAAGCAATGGCAAACTACTGCGGGATAATCTTCTGCCCAGTCAGTCGTGTTTCTTTCGAGACATGATCGCCCAAGCGTGCATCACGTATGGCACTTTAACTGACTGAATTAACACTAGCGCGATGATTATTGAAATTTTAACGAAAGATAAAGTTGCTGTGAACGCAATCATAAACACTATTTTTAGATTTTCTTAGCTGAGCTTGCATAGACACAAGTTTGTTTTATTGATATAAAATTATTCTTCGAATGGGCAATTTATTATGCAAGTAATATATAAGTTAGAAATGGTTTTATTACTTTTATTATCAGTTTGTTTGATAATCTGAATATTTTCATCTACGTTATTGTTTATCGTACCAAGGCCGAGGTTAAAACCGACAAACATTCTCCAGAATTTAACGTTTCTTTTTTAGAATTGTAGTATAATACGAACCCTCACCCAATTTTTAAGGGTGATTGCTGAGATTTAAAAGTCATTTGTACTCGGAAATCTTACGGTTATTAATTAGATAAAAAGACAGTAAAATTTGTGTAATCCTGCTGTATACAAATCTTCAAAATACAGTCACCAATGAAAGATAGGAAATATGGAAACGAGAACGTCCGAACATCGGTGAAAATATAGATGCTAATAAACTAGTTAATTTCAAAAGGAGCATTATAAAAGGAAATATGGCTGACTATTAAAAAATTCGCTACTTCCGAAGATAATGTTAAAACTGAACTGAATAATGAATTAGAATTAGCGAATATCAGAATTGAAAATGCTGGTGAAATCAGACTACAAGTTAATGTGCTGAGTTATGATGAAAGCAAGAGACTAATAAGCAAGACACGTAAAAATATACAAGAAACAAAAGAATTAATTAATAACCGATACAAATATAGAGGAAGTTGAGGGAAATAAAAACAAATATCATTAGAGAACAAGTAAAATATGTGCAAAACAAAATGGAATAAAGAGACAAAATTGGACAAAATAGGATAGAAAGCAAAACAGAACAAAAAAGCTGAAAATCATTTAAAGAAATAATGACGAATAATGACTTGAATTTAATCAGCTTAAATGAAATAATATACGCTGATGCAGTATTCATGGCATCAATGCAAAATCCGAGGAAAACCAATGCTGATCCAAGAAATAAACATAAATCACGATTATGGAAAAAAGATAGAAATTGAAGTGATGTGAACAGAAATCTCAATATTCGATGAAGTATCATAAGGAACAAAAGTGAAAAGCAGTGAACTGTTAAAAAATGAAAAAAATACAAAAAAAAAAAATGACAGACTAACTAAAAGATGTCCTAAAAGAAATACAATTAAAAGTAAATCAAAAGGGAAAATATGAAAAATGAATCTTATGAATAAAACAAGATTTTTAAAATTAAACAGAGAAATCACTAGCAAAATAGTAGAGTCAATGGGAAAAACATTGCCAAAGGTAGAAGTGGGAGATTTTAAATAAAATGTGGAGAAATAAAAGGAATATGAGCATGCAGATTCTATCACTGAGCGAAACTTTCTAGACTCATCAAAAACTTTGAATCTACGAAAACTACGAGTCCAGATAAAATTTCAGCATGGCTCAGAGTTATCTCCCATTTCGGCAAATCTGTCCAACCGTTTATCTGAAGCGAAAATGCTTCCTAAGTCCATGGAAGGTGTCAATTGTGTTTCTTAATTTTGAAAAAAAACCGGGTTAGCGCTCATGCTTAGACTCCTTGGCGTCCTCGGCAAACTTTTGATCTATAATCAACAAGAAAGCCATTGAATACCCCCAAAAAGAACAACCTACTGAGCAATAACCAGCATGAAATTCACTTTGCTTGATGCACAGCTGGTGTCTTAATTGTTGTTACTTATACAATCGACGAGGCAGTAGACAATAAAATGCCCTCGATATATCGAAGGCCTTTGACAATGGGTACTGTTACATAAATTCTCCAACTTTCTCAGTTATCGGGTCCTTTCTAACCTGAAAGTCGTTGTTAAGTTTTAGTCCTGATATCAATGCTGGTGTTCCACAGGGTTCTCTCCTCGGTCCTGCCACTTTCTACTCTATATTAATGATCTACCTAAGAACATACTCCGATCATTACTAAATACCTATGCGGATCATACAACAGTTTATAGGTGCACTTCCCAAAGATCAGGAAGACAAGAACCTAGCAGCTCATCTCTCCTCTGACCTAACCTAGGCGGCTCAATGAGAAGAGGACTAGTTTCTGAAATTTAACACGGCCAAAACCAAACTAGTACCACTATCAAGAAGAACCTGTGCTTTTACCTATCATGTTGGATGAGTTTTTCTCTCAAGGTGGCTACTTCCCTTGAACATCTATTGGGACACAAACTCTCCCCAAACCTCAAATAGAACTTTTATAACCGATCTATTGCTTAAAAAGCTGGAAAAATGGTGGGTTCATTGTACCTTACCAGTATGTATTTGACCCCACTTGCGATACTCTATTTTTTACAAGAGCCAGATCAAACTAAAAATAGAGCATTGCTGTCATATCTGGGTTGAAGTTGCCCAGTTTTCAGTTGCCTCTCTTGATAGAGTTTATATCAACCTACGTAATCTTGTAATCGATTAATTATTTTAAACCCCACGCCCCGTTCCCACAGACAAAATGCCGTGAGCCTCTCGCTATTTCCATTAGACGTGTTCCGATAACCTAGATTTCCTAGTTCCACTACCCCTGATCTTTAAAACTGGGACCCGCCATGCCACGTACACCATTCTCTTCGTAAGATATAAATTATATCCGAGCAGCTTCTTTCCAAGAACTGCTACTTTGTGGAACAGATTCCAGGCAGGATGTTTTGCCAACTGGAATATTTCCTGGAATTTTGTCAGATTGATAAATAGTCTGAGCTAAAACAGAATATTTTCGTTGGTTAAAAGTGACGTTTTTACAAGAAAACTTAAACACCCAAAATGGACAGGCTGTAAATAATGTTCAAAATTCTGTCATGAAAGATTTAATATTGATTAAGGAAATCAAAATTCTTTCCCAATTGAATTCGAAAGAATCGAATATCCAAGAAATTTAATCTGCCTCTGATTCTGAGGACATGTGATGCAATGCATATTCTGCAACGGCTCTGAACGTCAATCCAATCACAAGCAATTCCGTAACTGCTAAAATTTATTGAGAATCAACGTAGTTGAACCCGACCACCTTGTATTTACTTTCTGCAGTGGAAATCCAAGATCGAATAACGAATTGATAAATGGATCTTTTTTGGTCATTAACCTTAAGTTAGTTGTTCCATCACAAATTTAATGGTGTGTCACAGAAAAAATATGTAAAACTGAATATTATTTTTTAAAAACAGAATTGAAAATGTGACTCCAACACCTGAGCGCACATCAGATTAATAAAACATGTACCCCAAAATCTAAACAAGGTACTTAGAAACAGAAAAAAATCGTTAGAAACAAAGAAAAGAGTGTTGAATTGCTATGTAATATTACTTCTCTTGTATGGCAGTGAATTAGGGACAATCTCATCACTGATAAAGAGGAAAATGTAGGCAGCAGAAATGTAATTCTGCAGAAGGATACTGAGAATTCCGTGGACGGAGCAAGTAAGCGACGTAGAAGTTTTAAAGAAAACATTAACAAAAAGTACTCTTATACTCAGAATCAGAGAAGGGTGAAGTTTCTTGGACACATGATTCTTTCTAATTCTATTGGGAAAGAATTTTGGTTTCCTTAATAAATTTTAAACAAATCTTTCATGACTGAATTTTGAACATTATTTACAGCCTGTATTTTTTTCTAATGTTTACTTTCCTGTAAAGTTGTTTTTTCTTAATTTCAATAAATTTATATAAAGACGTCACTTTCTAACCAACGAAAATATTCTGACTATTTATCAATAGGACAAAATTCCAGAAATAAATTTTTGTTGTTAATTAGTGCTTAGTTCTAGTACTGCCTCAGATCTATTTTACTATACTTTCTTGATGTTGACATTTTTATGATAGGTTTATATGAGAAATATATTATGCGAATTTATTCTTATGGTATCTATCATTATTAAAAATACTGATAATAAATTATTTTCGGTATATTATGCAAACAGAAATTAAATGAAGCATTAACTTTTATTTATAAATGAAATATATGTCACACAAGTAAATATTGGGTTAACGTAATCTCCCACATACATACCCGAATAATTTAATAAATTATTTTATTATTTTACATGATAGTATGTGTTCATTGACTTTCTATAGGTTTCTAGTCTTTCAACCACTGATTTTCTTTAAAACTTTAGTATTACATCAACAATTTTATAACTTACCAGAGACTTATATTGTTTTCCATTTTATGCTGGTTTTTATAAAGACGTATTTAAACCGACACGAAATCATATCAACTTAGATACACAACATTACTCGTAGAAAACACAGAGTCAATAATTGTAAAAAGTCGAAAAATGATAGAAGCCCTCAACATAACTTACAACAAATCCTTTACAGGAACGACGAACACAAACATCATATACGAGCCGTATTCAGGAATTAAAGATATGTTCATATTCCGACAACATACCATTCACAATAGCGTAACTCTCTAAAAATGGTCCATTGAAAGCAAACGATCATTTGAGCAATTTCTAGACACACTATGTTAAAAAAATAAGTTTCCTTTTCGCATACACGTAAAGTAAAAACTTTACTGACATACCTTGTCAGTCATTTATATGTATACATATAATTGGTTGATTTACTTTGTAGTAAACTAAATAGAAAACCTTATTTTATTGTTCTATCTTACACTTGGCATGTGTACGAATGTGAGTGCGCATGTCTAGATTAAGCGGACAGAATTTTGAGAATAAAATGAAATGATTTGTAACTTTTCTTTGGTAATAAAAATGATTGGAACTTTTTATTGGATTCCGTGTTTGTTATGAATTGTAGTTTTCATTTGGAAAGTTGCTTCACAAAATTTTCATGATGAACTAAAGAAAATCTGAAGAAATTCTGCTAAATCATAAGAAACACCATTTCTTTGTTTCAAATTGCAACCACGTACTTTTTGTATGAATTCCTTCTAAAAATGGCGGCCATGCTTTGTCTTTTAATACACTCTCTTATTTTAACTTCTATTTTCTGTTTTGATGCCGATTAAGCATCTTTTCTAGTCTCTGAGGTTACAGCACGTGAAATTGCTCAAAAGGAAAAATGCAACCGG
Source organism: Ascarosepion bandense (assembly GCA_037127315.1). Classification (NCBI taxonomy): domain Eukaryota; kingdom Metazoa; phylum Mollusca; class Cephalopoda; order Sepiida; family Sepiidae; genus Ascarosepion; species Ascarosepion bandense. The sequence continues at coordinate 2,072,937 of JBBBDQ010000310.1, forward strand.
CGAGTTGTTTCTTTTCCAATTGAAAAGCTGTGGAAATCTAGTGTCTAAGGAAACACAATAAGGGCTTTTCTATCTGATAACAATGACCAAAAATCTTATCGGTGTGACGCAAAAATAATAAAACTGAAAGAGAAAATATGGTGGCGGGTGGCTGACAGACGTGATGATATAAAAGAGAATATAATCACATTCAGGATTAAATGCGTATAATTAAACTGTTTCTATTGTTTGTTGCTTTCCTTTGCAGGTGTTTTTTGTTGGATGTTTCCATTTTTGTTTATCAGAATTGTTCTTTAAAATAACTTTTTAACCAATCTAATCTTTTGAACAGAAAAATCATGAACTAGAAACAAAAGTTAACAAGAAGTTTGGCGATTGTATTTAAAGAAGGTTTTAAAAGAATATAAACGTTTTAATTTTGTTAATTAAATGAAACCCTCTGGATTATTTTTAGAATTAAGAAAACAACAATTCCTATGTAAATCATAATTTTTCGTGAATTTAAACGTGTTTGTATAAACAAAATGTTTTTACATGTAGTGATAGCAACAAATAAATCACGAAATAATCTATAACTCTTTGTACTAGACTATATAGGAGAATAAAAACAAAATAATAAATAATTAATAATAAAACAATAGATAAGAATAATAATTAAGGATAAATAGAGAAAAAATAGATTATAAAAAAGTTTAAATAAATGTAAATACACCCATCATACACCGGAACAGGCGCTTTTGCTGTCAGTTAAAACAGAAATTAAATTCGATCTCTCTTTAGCTTCGAAGGTTCAACGAAGCAGTTGTTCGAGGACAGCCCTCCGATAGACCATGTAGCGACTACCATAAAAGCAAAATCTTTTTATCGGTATACGTATATGTTCTTTAACATAACAACCTTTTCTGTGGAGTGTCTACAAGAACCTTTTATAGTTTTTGTGTACACTTATTGAGGTGCAACTTGTTTGTAATTTATGTATTTCTATTGTATGGTTGATGATCTCTTTTACCCCCCAAATATATATATATATATATATGTTTAGGATGTGCTATATTTATAGGATAAAGTGCTCAATATCAGAGATAGAGTGTATGTAAATATAAAAGAATGAACATTGACATCAACACTCAGTTGTCGCCTCTATGTGTTGACTTCAATGTTCACTATTATATATATATATATATATATATATATATATATATATATATATGTGTGTGTGTGTGTGTGTGAATTCAGATAAAACTTAGTGGGGAAATAACCATTTTCAACATCTCATTTATATGCATGCATTCTTCGACCCCTTATAAACAGAGAATAAGGAAAAGATTTAAGCCCAGAGGTTAGGTTAGGTAAAGGTAGAGGTTGGGATGTATTGGTTTTCATTGGGTTTGGCTGAGAGACGGAGTTAGTAGTAATTCTTTCTTGGTAGTGGGAGGTTTGTGGCCTGATCTTAGGGTTAGCAGTGGTAGTTAGTGGGAAGGTATCTACTTGGTCCACTTTAAAAAAAAAAAAATTGAAATTTTTTTATCAGGACTAATTAGGGGCAAATTATTGTAATTTATACTTATTTCTATGGTGACACATACTTATGATCTCTCTTCGTTTGTTAAGGAGTATATTTTGGTATTGAAATTTTAAAATTTTAATTTTTTCTGTCAAACATAGATTGCACCTATCCCTTAAGCTATTAGGGGTCCTAGACTTGCCTATGAGTTCCCAATTTATCTGGGGATCTAAGTTATTTTTTTTAATTACCAGTATTTTCTAGAAAGGGCAGTTTGGTATTTTAAACTAGGGTTGGTGAAAGAGTGCCGGTGGGTATAAAGCCGTTGCTTCCAAATTCCAGCCGAAATTCCGATATAAACATTACGTCTCTCCTTATTTTCCTTAGGGTAGATGGTGGCTTGATAAATTACATTTTCCGATCTACACTTACCCTCAACTGGACAGTTATTTCTAGATCTACAGTTACAGGGGGGTATTTTTCTATTTTCTGTTTTGGATTCCCTACACTTCTTCAAGATTTGGTTATTATGGGAGCTAATAATTTTATACATGCTATTGGTACACGAGTAACTATTTTTGATAGTTTTCCTATTGAATATCTTACTTAAGGGATTATCTCCATGAAAATGTTTGCCTATTAATTGAAAAATGAAGATAATTAACTATCTTTAGGTTGGATTCGATTCTATTTTGAATCCTAGCATACTGAAAGTCTTAATGATTTTCTTCTGGATTTTCATAATCAAAGGTCCATTACTATTCGAGATGAACATGAGTCCATCATCCCGATATAGGCCTACCTGTTTAGGATTTACAACCTTACCCAGGGTGTCTAGGATATAGATGCCTATTAAATCAGCAACTTGGGCTGAATCACGTGCCCTCATGGGAACGTCAAACTTACTATTGTGACTTTTTGTCCTGGTAGAAGCATTAAGTGTTAAGAAGGATTTTCTCGCTGCTAGTATAATATTAGTTTTTTCTTCTGTGATCTCTACATAGTTTTTCGCGAAATTGATACATTTTACTAGAAGCTCTCTTGATAAAGAGGGAAAGAAATCAACAATGTCAAATTTAAGAAATGTGGTTCTAGTTTTATCTACGGTATTGTTAAACCAATGGATAGTGTCAGCCGAATCTTTCCAGAGGTTGGTATGAAGGGTTTGTTGGAGCTTAATAGTTATATTTTTTGTTATTTGTTTTTAGACTAATCCTAGTTCACTTTTGGTTGGATTTATTAATCTGAATTGTACCCTATTCTCGAAGTTTGATTTATGATCTTTAAACGGAAGCTATGCGTTTTTAGTACTTATTCTATCTTTAATTTTTAGTTTGTCGGCAAATTTTGCGAAATTTTTCTCAATCTCCATAATACTATTTTTCTCACTCTCAAGCCTATATGTGTCAGTAATATTATTAGCTAGGAGGCTAAGGTACTGGGCAGGTTTACATTTGAAAATATTCTTAGATTTATCGGCCTTAACTCAAATTTCCTTCGAGTCCCTAAAGGATTTAGAGTCTTTCTCTAACATCCTTTGGAAAGGGTTTGAATGTTTCTTGAATTTCATCTTGGATACAATATTAAATAGGTGTTTTTCAAATAGATCCAGGAACTTACAGAAGGTTGGCATTTTCTGGGATCCACATTTTGGTCTCAGATGTCGGAGGGGAATAGGTAGAAATGCACTTTCCACCGTAGTCTCTTCACAAAGCTGATGATTTTTCCGTGAGGAAAATGTTGAATGAATGTAGACTGGAATAGGGGATATTTTTCAGGGAATATTCCGGGCAGATAGGTTGGTAGGGGAAATCTTGAATTCACAAAGGATTAATTCCGAGAGAGCTCAACTAAGATAATAGAAGCAGGTAACGGCGGTAATATATATATATATATATATATATATATATATATATATATATATATATATATATATATATATCCGAGTGGGTACAGAACGAAGAAAGAATTTTTCCGTCCAAAACATTAGTTTAAAACAGTGCTCGATATATGAGGTATAGAGCTGTGAATATTTATTATAAATTATGTTTAACTATAATCTAGGAATAATTAAAAATTAAAGGAAAACAAATCGATCCCCTAAATTCAAAATCAAGATTAAAAATTATACAAATTTATATAAATTATAAAAAACTGATAAAATACAAATTTACATTTGCCCTTTAAAAAAATACAATTTTTGATTTTTTATAAATAACCTCGCCTAAATACAAAACAGTCCACACTTAACTAGATCAAATTACGAAAGTCTACAACAAAGTTTAATATTCCTAAAGAAAAAAATAACACCCAAATTAAAAAATAGCTCCCAAATTAAAAAAGAATCAAAAAATTAAAAGGAAAAATCGATCTTCTAAATTAAGATTAAATATACAAATTTAGAAACATTATAAAAGCTGACAAAATAGAAATTTGCATTTACTTCCGAAAAAATGCAAGTTTAGAATTTTTAGAAACAAATTTGCCTAAATACAATAATACATGAATAAACACCCCGATCCCGCTAAAATAAAAAAATGAAAAAATATAAAAAAACAAAAGTAAAATACAAAATATGCCGTACTAAAAAAATCAAAATTAAAAAGAAAAAACACCCCACCCCTATCACGTCTATATAAGGAACCCTAAGAAAAACAGCCTCGCCACTAAATGAAAGAGAATAAATAAAATTTGTCTGGTAACAACAGACACAAGTAAATCAAGCGCTAGCTAAGCAAGACACCTAAAAATTCTTAAGGTCAACAAACAAGACAAGGATCCCAATCACACACACAAGAAAACCCCACGCAAACACACAAAACTGACCGAGTAATAAACCCCCCACCCACACACACACACACACACACACCAATTTCTGCGAAATTCTAACCAAAAGATATACCCGACAGATAAAAACGCACACTCCAATAGATAATACCATTAATCAACAATTTAGCAATTACACACCAGGCTACCTCAAAACTCTAGAAGACACATTCCCTTCATTATCAATAACCCCAACCAACCTCCCACAACAACAATGAACCAAATATAGGGAGCAGACGAATTCAGTTTTGCTTTTACCTCCCGAAGAAACGTACCCAACGTTGAAACAAATATATGATTGTCGAGGACATATATTAAAAAGTAATGTACATGTTTTAAAACATAATTTATAATATATATATATATATATATATATATATATATATTGTGTTGAGTTGTTCAGTGCGAAATGGTTGTTTTTGTTTAGTAGTTTAACTGATAAAAGCTATTGTGGCAGGAAGGTTTTTTATTGTAAAGTGCTTGATATCGGGCTGGAGATAGAGCATTGATAAGTTTAATGCAAACAATTTGGCACTTTAATTCAGCAGGTTGATGCCGATTTCGAAGTTTCGTGAGAACACCCTTATGATGTCCTCACTCATCAGGGCTAGATTTTTTTATCTGCTGTCATGTTCCGTTTCTTTTTTTCTTATCTATATGGAACTTTTGTGTAATTTGATATTTTGGGGGAGTGGTTTTATTTACGATTGATTGGTTTTCTTTTTATTGTACTGGTGTTTGATTTCTTTCTATTGTTTTATAATGTACGTTTATGGGTGCTCGCATAATTGCTTTATATTGAATAGTTTTACGCTTAATTGCTTTTTAGTTGGTTTTTATTTTTATTTAGGTTAACCTATTTTGTATTAGACTCTTTTTATCGGCTTGACATTTTCCTTTCCTATTCGTATATTTGACCGCTTAAAGGCTTTCTTTTTTAAGTCATGGTTGAGTGTTTGTGTTGTTGTGTGTATTTATGTTTGTAGGTTTTATGTGTGCTCACTCAACACAGAAAAATACAAAACAACACAGCGATATTAAAATGCATATGGAACCAGAAAGAAAATGCTATTACCACAACATTAAATGAAAAATAATAAAAAGAGCACCACCATCACACAACAGCAATAGCAAAAACTGTAAGTTGTGTTTAGAAAAGAAACTAGCAATAATGAGCTTTAAAAATCAAAGTAAAATATTAAACAAAAGAAATGAAATAATGGAAAAATGTAGAGATGCGAACGAAGATCTACTTTGTTACACAAATAGCAACAAAACCGAATAAACACAAAACTACCATATATATATATATATATATATATATATATATATATATATATATATATATCCCGACAAAAACAGAAAATGATATAATAGCCCCCAAATGGAAAAAATCAGACATAAAACACACAAACACAAGTACACACACAATAAAGACTATATCTTGGAATGGATTAGTCGTTTAGGAGGGGTCAAATTGTAAGCCTTCGAGAGGTAGAATGTTAATTTCATTAAAATGTTGGACGTAAAGGGTCAGTGGTTCTTCACTGTTGACAACAGTTGTCAAATGAACATTCTTACCCTCGTAGGTTGTGTGTGTTCACTTAGTACAGGCGCTCGTTAAAATCAAAGCATTCTAATGGCATCAGTAGCAGATAGCGGAGCGTCCAAAATACAGAGAAGAGTTCATTTGGTTACAAATGTGTCACAAGGCGTTCGACATTAGTTACTTGTAGTACGAGGAAATGCGTGCCTTTAGACATACTTTCACTTACTCCGCAACATTGGTGTGCACATTTTCAATAGTGTGACAGGCGTGTTATCTGCAGGATCGAATACTGCGCTGTAGCAGGTTCTGTTTTTATGCAAGTTATAGCCAATTAGATTTGGAGTGACAACCTCCAATGTATTCAACCACGATACATGAGCAACCACAAGAAACAAATCTCTATCACACTTTGGTATTAGTGGAAAAACGCTGGCTATATGCGCCTAGAATAATTTTACGTCTGTTTTATTGAAATTCATGGAACAGGAAGATAATTTGCCGTTCCAGCAGGGTAATACGAATATGATAATGTTTTACATTATAACCGTCCTAATGTAAGATATTCGATTATTTCCATGGTTGCTATGGATAATAGATAGAATAAACATTTATGCGAAATGATGGAATGACGTATGGCTCGGAAGATTAGCCCACCTACAACTCTTATCGTATTGAGCAAACAAATGCAAGATCTGAATAATGTTCATTTATATAAATTTGTAAAATCTTAAACCTTTTTCTCATAATTACCCTGCGCTATTACTGAATACTTTCACATAATTCATCAACGGAATGTAAAAATGAATATGTCAAATGGAAACAAAGATGCAACAGTTTTATATGCGCAATATATACAGTTAACAGCCTTTTTTGTTTTAAATCAATTATAAATGCCGTTATTTGTAAAGAAATTACACTGAAATTAAACGGAAAAGGAAGGAAGGGTGTAGATAGGTATAGAAATGTATTGGAAACAAATATTCTTAAATATGGTTTACTCGATATTCTTGCCATGATTATTGTGAAATCATATTGTTAAAATAGAAAAATATACATTCACACGCGCGCACTCCTGTACGCACGCACGCATACATGATTTACTCTTGTTTAGTTTTTCTGATAAGACAGTGTGTTAGTTTTTATTTGGTTAAATGATTTGCATATGTTTTTATCTTAATATAAATGATATGTTTGCTGAGTGAGTTTGAAACTTCCATCTACACAGAATGCTCATGGAGTCAACATATCCTATATAAATTATCGACTGAGATCGCTCAATACGCTTTAGAAGCTGCACAGTTTAGCCCCATTACATCAGTTTACATTAAATCAATACAGTATCGCCTACGTCTCTGAATGGACACGGCATATTAAGAAGAAAAAAAAACCTGGTTAACGGGTTGTCCGGTATCATTATTATTATTTATTATTATTAATATTGTTCTTGCTGCATCAGGGTATCATAAACATGCGAGTGTAATTAGCGACACAATTACGAAGAGTAGGGAAGTGGGAAATGACAAACATTCAATTTAATCTTTAGTTAATTTGTTTATAAAAATTTTAGTCGGCAGTATCACACATAGAGATTTAACTTATTTTAGGCTGCGGTTCCGATGGGATAAGCGATGTCGCCACTGTTGTTTGTGTTAACGATGGAGGGGATTATTCAAGAAGCTTCAGGAGTGGCCAGTGTTACTTCCGAGAGCTCTTCAACAATCATATTCTGATTTGCTGGTAATAACGCTTTGCCAATAAAAGCTTTTACGGACGTCAGGATGTCCGGCGTGAAATGCATTTGGGCAATTTATTATCGCGAGCAAGGATGAAATTCAAGCTCTCTAGAATTAGAAATCTGTTATTACGAAAGGATATTGTGACTAATGTACGGTTTAGGGTAGAGAGTGAGAATTATTCAGGAAAAGCCGCTGAAAGTCTTAGGCAGATGGCATTCGTTCAGATTGACAAATTACTGGGCAGATATTCATAACCAGGTCAAGGTGTACCTAGCAAAGATAAGCCTTGCTTATAAAAACCACGTGACGATATACGCATACCGTTTTCCTACTCCAACCAATCGGGCTGTTTCATATGTATGAGGTATTACTGATCTCTATTAATGTAGTAGAACGTACGGTTGATATTTATACAAAGATGTGGTTTGTAGTTACACAGATTCTGCGTTCCGTGTTGCTGTATGGTATTGTGGCTAAATTTTGTTACTAATCACTTCTGAAAGAGTAATTGTATGAAAATCGTTAGTTTAAATCCGTCAGATATTCCAGCTGGAAATAGGCCTCTAATTTACTTACGGGTGGCTAAATGGCAATATCAGTGTGAAGACTTGATGTTCCAAGCTACTTCTTTGTTAGCGTTCTATCCACTATTACTTAAATATTGAACTTTTCAGTCTTAATGAAGAATTCGCGGAGCAGTACAGTTGGACAGCCACATCTCAGTTAGCAACATACCTTGTGAACGACCACTAGAATTACGACATCGGGAAATTTACTCGTGCTATATTTATTTGTATAATATTTTGTATTTATAAGTGTTGTGACCATGTGAATAGTTTAAGAAATAACAAAACATGTGTTATAGAAATATTGTATATTTAACAATAAATACAAAAGAAGAGTATTATACGGCTAGTGCGCGTGTCGGTTGTCCAGCGTTCAATCAGTGTGATTGTTCCCCCAAGGTCTACTCTCCTACTAATCTTATTGTAGGCGGAAAGTCCAACATAGACCCTTTTTAGCGGGAAGACACTACAACAATAGTTAGAATTTGTCTATATTTCTGAGATGATTTATTTACATAGTTTATATTGTTCGGACTGTTGTCCTCATCTTTATTGTCATATTCACGACGTTTCAGCCGTTGTACGCTCCGACCTTCTTCAGAATTTTGAACCGAAGCCTTTATTTCGATCACTGGGGTGGATTGTTCTCGTTCTATGAGTCATGCCATTTCCGGATGTCTTAGTTATCTCCATTTAACTCAACGCTTTAAGCATTTAATCGCCACTACTGTCGTCAACGCTTATAATGCTAGATCCAACCAACGCTTTTATCATGTGTTCTTAAAGATAGTGATCGAAATAAAGGGTTCGGTTCAAAATTCCAGTCATCTGAAGAAGTGAACATACAGAGACCGAAACGTCGTGAATATGACAATAAAAATGAGGACAACAGTCCGAACAATGTAAATAATATTTAGTATATATAAGTATTTAGTATTTATAAATAATTAGCGCAAAATAGAATTGAGTTTCGAATTTATTACATTTACATTTCAGTCCAATACTTTACTGTATAAACATTTAGAAATAAATTAGAAATGTCAAAAATTGTGCAAAAATGACATTGAAGTTCCTATCTGAAACTGGTTGGCATTCATCTTTATGTGCCGTGTCTCTTGAAGACGTAGGCGATCATGGCTCCTCACATCTTCCTGTCATTTGTAGTTCTTAATATATTTTATCTTGTTATTTCTCCCAAACCATGCTATGACATCCATTTGCTTTAGCCCATCAAGTATGCCACGCGCTGCTTTCCCCTGTATCTCTTTCCCTTTATCCGCCCTGTGAATATCAGATTCTTCAAGAACTCTTTCCTCATTACGGGTTTCAGAAACCGCAACTGTCTCGTCTTGATGTTAAATATAAATCTCTTTTTTGTTTCCATTCCCTCTAAAACCTTGTCGTTGTTCACATAGTCGGCGAATCCTCAGCATCTTTCTGTAGAACCACTTTTCTGTTACTTCGAGTATCTTCTACATTTTTGAGCAGATTGTCTGGCATTCGTTGTCATACAGATATCACGAAACAGCTCAGTACTCTCTTCTTAGTTTCCAACGAAATTTTTCTGTCTCTCAATCCTCTACTCGGCTTTTGGAATGCGTCCTTGTCCATCCCAATACACCTTTTGATCTCAGTGTCGCGTTTTCCGTCCTCTGCTATTTAAAGTTTTGTACCTGCTTGATTTTAGTATCGTCGACCAGTACTTAACATTTTGGGCTTCTCTTTTTGCTGATAACCATGCATTCATTATAAAAGACCATTAGAAGCGTATAAAATAGCGGTACAAATTCTCATTTAGCTATCAACTTCTAGGAACGTAACCCGGACGTTAAGTGAGGAGTGGTTGCATATCGATCTATGAAGTATTATAGTTAGAGTAACAACGGAGGCTAAATCTTGAAAATATATTTTGGTTATGTTGTACTTTTCCTTACAGTTGTCGTCTTTTGCGGTATTTTACAACAATCGCAGGGAAATTTTATTTCGTTTTTGACACACCTGATCTCATTATGCAATTATAAAGGTTGAATGTGTGAGTGTTATTAGTGTTTACTCAGAAAATTTTACAAGAACTTTGAGCTGGTAGTGGTTATTGGGGCAGCGAATAATCAGGCTATTGATGCATTTTTTATACATACATACATGAAAGCCGCCAACTCGATGTCAAGTATGATCATCGCAAGATATTATTGTATGACTCATTTGTGCCTTGAATGGGTACTGCTCTTTAAAGCAGACAAATTTTAAAAGACTCTGTCACAAATGTAACTAAAAGAGACATGTCCATTTTGCTTTCATTAAGCTTATTTTTATGACTATTTGCGTGTTTTTCAGCTTACCATACGAATTATTAACTTATCCACAAAAGGTGAGATGGATTGTTATATTTAATACCATTTCGTAGTTGGCCAGTACTCTAGTACGATGACTTCGATTAGGATTCAATTTTTTCTCTATTTTATATAATTTACAATATATAATGATAAAAAAGTACTGCGCTGGAAGTGAGTTATTAATATCTTTGATAAGTACTTTTATTTTAGAGCATCTTTAACCGGCTGCTTGACAACTGAACAGTCAAAACTCGATTGAAAAATGTCCTTCGTTATAGAAAACTGGCGTATACTTTAAAAATAAAACATTTTGAAGATAATAAAAAAGTATTTATGATGATTCCATATTCAACCGGTGATGGATACAAGCGTATCAAAGTATCAGCAGAAAGTGATAGATAATCTGCATCTATCTGCTCTCTCTCTCTCTATATATATATATATATATTCTTTATATATTTATATAATGAACAGTTGAAGTTGATATCAGCTGCAATATAATCCCTGTTGTTTTGAACACCGTTTAAAACATATATTTATCTCTATCTCTCCGTATCTCTGTATATCTATCTCTATATCTCTATCTGTTTAATTTTAATTCTTCCAAAACAAAGCTGCTCACTTTTAACCACTACATAGAAAATTTCCTGCCTACCATCAAAATGGATAACGCTAGTCTCCTAGAGAGCAACACACTGTGCCTCCTTGGCATCACTCTCTCAAACGACCTCAAATGGAACGACTACACAGATTCTATAGCTGCAGCTACTGCTAGGAATATAGGGTCACTGTGTCGGGCCAGAAAGTTTTTCTCGTCAGAATCCATTTTGCACATTTATAAATCTACCGTGCATTGATTACTTTTGCCATACCTGGTCGTGTGCTACTTTTATTCATTTCACGGTTTTCGACAAAATCCAAATTTGGTTCTGCAGTGTTTAGTAGCTCGACTTTAGTCACTTTCTCACCGACTGAGTGTGGCTTTCATCTTTTTCTTCTACAAATATTTTCACGGCTTCTGCTCTGACGAGCTTTTTTTCCCGGGTGCTCCTACTACATAAATTTACTAGATTGACAACTAGGTCCATTCCTTTTATTGTCAAAATAATCAAATGTAGCTACCACTTTAATTCAGTTCAAATCAGTTTCTTTTCTCACACTTCCCGCCTGTGGAACTCTCTTCCTCTATACTTGCTTCCCTGATAGCTACAATCTCCAAAGGTATAAATGGAACATCAATTGCCATCTTCTATCTTCTTGATTCCCATCTTTCTCTTATTCTTTCTTCGACGTCCCCTGTACCTTGTTCCTTTATTTTTTCCTTTTCTCACACTGTAACCTCCCGTGCATCAGTGGTGGTACTGCTTTGCTTTGGGGCGGGGGGAAACGATTCTCCCTCCAGCATACCACCATCAGGAAAACTTGCGATCAGAGTCGACTTGAGATATGGTTTCTGACCAGCCACTGTTGGTCACTTAACGTGTCGCAACTTGTCCTAATGTAGTCAAGTAGCACGCACCATTATTATCCTTGATTTCTAATTCGGATAGACAAGCAGAATCGACCACTCGAAATACCACACATCTTTAGTCGTCTTTTTCTAGTTTTGATTTTTTCCACTTTTTTAAGAAGATTTCCAAATCTTTTCTTTCTTTCTTTCTTTCTTTCTTTCTTTCTTTCTTTCTTTTGTAATTGTACGTTCTTTTTCTTCATTTTTATCTTTTACTCGGGACATCGATTTCAAATTTTGAGATAAACGCCTTCCATATTTAATTTATTTTCACTCGGTTTCTGGGCTTTTCAAATTGCATATTCCGTGTGCTTCGATTTCGAAATTTTCGTCAGCCTTCAACGAATTAGAGATAGCAACAATGAAAACATTTAGCATAACAAAATCACAAACCAGAGATGAAAATCGTACAACAGACTGACATTTCTCTGTTCAGTTTCGGAAAATGTTATTTTTTGTCTTTGATAACAGTTTGGAATTCTAAATGTATATCGATTCACCATTCCACTGCAAAATATTGCGTATACAATCTTATGCTGATTTTCAACGGAAGTAGAATGAGAAAGTTACATCTGTTTATGGCATCTCTCTCTCTCTCTCTCTCTCTCTCACACACACACACACACACACACACATACGTGCATGTCTGGCTCTATATTTGCATCTGTCTTAATCCGTTCATGTATATTTATATAAACTTCAACAAAATAATCTTTATGAATTCAAATGTTCAATTGGAGAATGCTTCTTTAATAACAATTCAAGCGTTTGCATTGGTTTGACTACTACAACACCGTCACACCATTTAACCTGCCACCTAGACATGGAATGATATATTTACAAATACAATGTTATGCTGTTGGTTGTTTTTTTAAAATATATCTCAGTATATATTGTATTTGTAAATATATCATTCCATGTCTAAGTGGTATGTTAAACGGCGTGACAGTGTGAAACTAATATATATATGACACGTCATACGCTAAAAGCCTGCTTCCTTCTACCGAGCGCCCATAGCTCAGCGGTAGAATCGCCAATTCGGTCGGGTGTCAATCCTGGGTTAAACCAATCGGGTGTCTAACCGTACTGATGAGCTGTGATACAGCGAAACAGATCTGTCTGCGGATGACTATATATATATATATATATATATATATATATATATAAGTTTAATTAAAGATAACTGACAAGCTACTGTCTAGAATTATAGGAATGTTATATTTACAAACACAGTCAGCACATTTTGGCCGTGTTCATAGAGGATGTTATTGAGTGTTGGCCTTTCTATTTTACTATTAGTCCTTCAATTATTTTTTATTCTTTTTTACATGTTGACGTGGCTCCTTGTATTTTATACAAGTATGTTATGGATGGTGTTTCGTAGGCTTAAATAGATCCTAATTTAGCTGTTATTAGACAGATATATTGCGAGCCTTTTTGATAGTATGTCCAGTATGATTTTTTTATGAGTTTGGTTTGATTTATTCCTTAAAGGCATGAGAGGTCATGAATGGAATTTAATACAAGTCATGCATTAATTTAGAAATAGAAAATTAAAATAATACTCGATAATGGCTAAAAGAATAGCCAAAAGCGCTCGGATATGCGAAACATATAGACAAATTTTGTGGCCGTAGAAGTAAGCGTAGAAAACGATCCAAGCTCTTGAAGGCTTTAAACAAGAATCAAAACAAAATATTGAATACGTTCAGGCTGGAATAAAAAAAAACAATCAGCATAATATGTATTAGAAAATTTGTGGACTGATCAGGAAATATGTAGTCATTTTTAATATATATTGAATTGTCTCAGGCTGGGTTATTTATCAAAACATCAAATTAACACAGATTTGATAACATTGTTACTGTATAGATTTGGCTGCTTTGAAAGAGATTACAGACTATGAGTAAAATTAAGGCGAACGAGACGGAACAGCTGAAAGCTATCCCTAAAGGGTATAAAAATGGTTTTAAAAAGTAGAATTACTCTAGGTACGATACTTTTGAAATGTTTAGATCACATCTGTATAGGCTACACTATCTATCTATCTATCTATCTATCTATCTATCTATCTATCTATCTATCTATCTATCTATCTATCTATCTAAGAATTGCAAGTATTAAAAAGTCGTGTAGTTATTCATAGCGGAAAAGCAGAAAATTGCGGAAACCAATGATTGGGATACGTGGAAGAGAGGACGTATCGTTTAAGCGTTAACTAAAGGACGAAAACAAAAACAAAAAACTAGGAAAAAAAAATTAACGGAAGTGAATCGTAGTTTTATAATTGCTTTGATGATGATAGGATTTATAACATTGGAGTAACCGAGTAGACACTTATTGACTAAATCAAGTATTGACAACAGGGCATAAAAAGTCCAAACTGCATAAAATATATATGAGCCGAGATACAAAGGCCACACACTGTATAAAATATATATGGTGAAAGGAAGAAGAAGGTGATAATTACATTTAGACGGAAAAGAAAATGAGATGTAAGAAAAAAGACAAGAAAAACAATCAATAATATCTGAATTGTCAGAAAAGTTAACAAAGCACCTTCTATCTATCTATCTATCTATCTATCTATCTATCTATCTATCTATCTCTCTATCTCTCTATCTATCTATCTATCTATCTATCTAACACATCACTCAATAAGTCCCGGGCCTGATATATAGATGGCGCCACTAAAAATAAAACCATATGATTTTTATGAAGTACACGTGGAAACAACGGTTAAGAGGTGGTATGTTAACTTTAAACGCGGCCGTACAGACACAACTGATGCTGAATGCTCAGGTCGCCTAAAATCGGCACTTGTCGCGGAACACACACACACACACACACACACACACACACACACACACACACACACACACATTTGTCAATGAGAAAACTGTGTTCAAGGTAGGTACCACTTTTGCTCACGGTCGATCAAAAACATTAAAACCTATTAAGACCGTTGTTGGCAACTGTTTCAACGCAGCAAGAATGAGTTTTGGCGTAAATATGTGACAATGAATTAAACATGAATCCACCACTTCACTCCGGAGTCAAGTCGGCAGTCACCTGAGTGGACAGCAGCAGGTGAAAGCCGTCCAAAGTGACCAAAGACGCAAACATCAGCAGGCAAAGTTTTGGCCTCGGTATTTTGGCATGCGCATGGTATTTTGTTCATCGATTACCTTGTGAAAAGGAAAATCATCAATAGTGAATATTATATAGCATTATTGGTGCATTTGAACGAAAAAATCGCTAAAAAACGACCACAAATAAAAAGAAAAATTGATCTTTCACCTAGACAACTCATCGTGTCACAAATCGATTGCAATGATAGCAAAACTACATGAATTGCACTTTGAATTGCTTTCGCGTCTGCCCTATTCTCCAGATCTGACCCCCATCTGGCTGTCTGCAGACCTCAAAAGAATGCTCCAGGGAAAGAGATTTGGCTCAAATGAAGAAGTGATATCGGAAACTGAGGCGTATTTTGAGACCAAAGACAAATGGTTCTACAAAAAAGGAATAGAATTGTTAGAGAAGCGTTAGAATCAGTGTATCACCCTAGAAGGAGACTATGTTGATGAATAAAGTCGAATTTTGCTTAAAAGTTGTTGTTTTATTAGTTAGGCCTGGAATTATTGAGTGATGTGTTATTTAATTCTATTTAAATTTATCTGAATTTGTTTTGTTTATATCGCATTAGGTTCGTTTTTTTAAACTTACCTAAATATTTACGAAGCACCTCAAACGTATCGGGTATCCCTGTGTATATAGACATTATTTTAGGCACTTGGTCAAGTGTTCAAAAAGTCAGTGTTTCGTTCATGAAACCCTGTTTCGAATCTCACCATGGTCGATTTGTCAATGAGGGAACAATGTCATCGTATGGTACCGTTGGAAAGTACTTGAAAATCATATCACGTGTTGACCCAAGCCTTGTGTGTGAAATTTAGTCGACGAAACTTTTCGTAAGCCGTCGTTGGTTGTACCAGCAAGAAGTCACTATTCAACAAGACCGAGAGTTTGAACGTACTTTGTTTAACTATTAACCACGCCAGATAATGCACTGACTTTCCCAGAAACTGGGATGTTGAAGAAACAAATATGTCTGAGTAGGCGTCTGCAATAGCGATTAGCTATCTACCATAATAGACGTCATAGTCTCCAGAGACTGATGGATGCTTACTATTAGATATATATTTTCAAGTCTTGTCTACTAATCCTAGCAACAAATAGAAATATAATATAACATATATGTATACAAAAAAAAAATAATCTCACATTCAGTATATTTATAAAGTCATTGATATCCGAGTTATTTGATGTCTACTGATTATTTTTATCGTTTTAATAAGGCAGTTAGAGAGTTTACATAATTACTACAATTCTGACATTGAGAGGGATTTTATCTAAAATAGTTGGATTATGAAATTAATGAAATTTATCGTTACAATCCAGTTGACACGGATCATCACTTTTTTCATGAAACTTTTAAAACGCTTTTAATAAAACTTGACACATTCTGATACTTACTTCCTGAAATATACTGAAACCAAATTTAGGTAATCAGAAATATTTGGCAGTACACCAACATTTCCTACGAAGAGTAATTTTAAGCTAGTTTTTATTCTCTTACTTTCTTCTGTTAATATGGAAACGTGAAGCAACTCGGACAGAATGATAATTTGAGAAAGAAAAAAGTATAGAAAAAGGAATAAATTAATAAAACGATGGAGTGAGACATGGTCGGACTGTACAAATTTGAAGCGGTTTCGAAGCTGTCAATTCCGGTGTTGGAAAAAAAATGACAAGAACTCTCGTATTAAAATTAAGGACGAGCCAAAAAAAAAAAAAAAAAAGGAAAAGAAATAAAAGAAAAAAGAAAGAAGTTTCAGAAAATGTACAAAGTTGTCATATATATATAACAGCGTACAGTGAGTATTGGTGTTTGTACTGAACGGTAAGGAACAAAAGTATATTCATTATCTCTCTCTTTCTCCCTCTGCCACACACACACACACACACACACACACACACACACACACACACACACACACACATATATATATATATATAGATAGATAGATAGAGAGAGAGAGCCAGATTTCATTGAAAATGACAGACAAAGTATTAATATTAAGATTTTATATACTTCTTCATGTGTTCTTACGTTATTTTTTCTTTTCAGAACTAAAATTATATAAGAATTTCTCGAAGGCTTTGTTTTCTCGAGTGCTTTTGGCTATACTTTTAGCCATTATCAAGGATGGCTTTTGTTTTACTTGTAACTAAATATGCGTAAAGTTTATCTATATAGAGTCATGCGTATATTATCTTTTGAACATAGCATATTGTTACTGTGTTCATAATTGATATTTTTAAGTGTAGAGTTTTCCATACTTACATCATTAGTTTGCGGATTTCATGGGTTGATTTAATTCTATAATTACTAAATATATATGGGTTGATATATAAACATAAACATGACATAGACATGACTCTATATACATAAACTTTACACATATTTAGTTACAAGTAAAACAAAAATTCTTCTTTCATAATGGCTAAAAGTATATAGTTTATATAATTTGTTTCGAAAGAAAAAATCATAAGAACACACGAAAATTTATATAAAAAGATTAATGACAATACCTCGTCTGTCATTTTCAATGAAACCTGCATAAAAATATAAATTGCTGTCCAGATTATATACAGAGAGAGAGAGAGAGAGAAAGAGAGAGAGAGAGAAAGAGAGAGAGAGAGATAAATAAAGAAAACGAGAGTAAAAACGTATAGGACAAACAGCGGAAACAAAGATAAAACACAGATCGATAAAACGATATCCACGAAAAAAGACATAATCAATCGAACAGATATATATTTTAATCACTGTCTAAAATAATATTTACGTGAAAAACATAGATAGATAGATAGATAGATAGATAGATAGATATGGGCAGTTGGAATGAGCAAGAACGAACAGACCTGATAGTTGGATGAAATATATGAGAACCGGCAGAGATAGACATGACAGGAATAAGCCGAATGAACTGTAAGTACTGAACAAGTCGAGTAGATGATCATAGCGGAAAAGCAGAAAATTGCGGAAACCAGTGATTGGGATACGTGGAAGAGGGGACGTATCGTTTAAGCGTTAACTAAAGGACGAAAAAACAGTAGAAAAAAAAAGACTAAGTGAATGGTAGTTTTATAATTGCTTTGATGATGATGATGATGATGATGATGATGATGATGATGATGATGATGATGGTAGCATTTATAACATTGGAATAACCGAGTAGACACTTAATAACTAAAATAAGTAATATTGGCAACAGGGTATAAAAAGTACAAACTGGATAAAATATATATGAGCCGAGATACAAAGGCTACACACCGTATGAAAATATATATGGTGAAAGGAAGAAGGTAATAATTACATTTAGACGGAAAAGAAAATGAGATTCAGTAGATGAGGTGGCTCAGGAAGTTACGAATAAAAATGTAAGAAAAAAAAAACAATCATACCTGAATTGTCAGAAAAGTTAACAAAGCAACTTCCAGAAACAGGATAACATTTGAAAGAGAGCTCAGATATTTTGGCCAGCGTTTGACGCCGGCCAATTCACATCAAAGGTTTAATAAAGTAAACATAGTCGGTATCAAGAATGCTACAGATGCCTATCAATTTCCAACGTTGTAAATTACAACGAGTCCGTATTGTGTGCGGGATTTTCAATTTCGACATCACACCTGGGTTCCCATCAGTAATTTTTTTTTAATCGTATCACCCCGACAAAGGCGGTAATGCCACTGATGTGCAGGGGACTACATAAGAGTAAAAAGATTAATTAGAAGAGAGTGAAGAGTAAGACGAACCAGTTAGAAAGGAGCAAGAGAAGGATGGGAATACAAGTGTGATGACAGTTGCAAAGGTGGAGAGAAAGGAAAGGATATACAGGGTGATGAAAGAACTAGAGTCAAGTGGTTAAGAGATGAGTATTGACAATGCATTTAAATTCCTGGAGTTTGTAGCCGTCAAGAAAGCAAGAATATGGAAGCGAATTCCACAGGCGGGAAGTGCGAGAGAAGCTGCAGGAGTACAATTGTCGTCCGCATTTGGCTAATCTAAGTGTGAATGGGTGGGACCTAGTTGCCAATCTGGTTGCACGAGTAAACACCTGTTGCAGAGGCACCAGTAACTTAAGTTCGTTGGAGCAGAAGCCATGAAAGTATTTATAGAACAGACAAAGGGAGGCCACATCTCGTCGGTGGGGAAGTGGCTGTAGTCGAGCCGCCAAGTCAGTACCTATCACATTACTGATTTTCCTTTGGAGTTTGTCGAGGACACCGTGATGAACAGCAGGGGCGCCTGACCATATATGGCAGCAGTATTCCATGCACGGACGAATGGCTGATTTGTATATATGCAGGATGGATTCAGGCGGGAAAAACATCCTGGCCCGACACAGTGACCCAACCTTCTCAGCAGTAGATTTAGCTATGGACTCAATGTAGTGGTTACATTTGAGACTGGAAGAGAGGGTAAGGCCGAGGAGGCGCAGTGTATTGCTCTCAGGGAGACTCGCTTGGTCCATGCTCATGGGAGGCAGGAGAGGTTGCCTGTGATGATTGACAGACAACAGCTTGGTCTTAAACGCATTGAAATTCACAAGCCACTTCTTGCCCCAATTCACCACAGAGTGTAGATCCCTTTCAAGGTCAGCAGCGAGATTATGTTTGTCCACCACGACGGGTTTCTTACTGATGCGGGAGTAAATTGTGGTGTCATCTGCGTAGATGCCTACTTGGCTCTTGATCTCATCTGGGAGGTCATTTATGAAAATAAGGAAGAGCGTCGATCCCAGGATAGAGCCCTGAGGGATATCAGCGTTTGTACTGTAGAATGTACAGGCATGCCCATTCAAAACGACCTTCATTTTGCGGTTATTTAAAAAAGATTCGATTAGATCAAGCAAGCGTCCGGTAATACCGTAACCCCGTAGCTTGCATAGAAGGCCAGGGTGCCAAACCCTGTCAAAAGCCTTGGAGATGTCCAGAGCAATAGCACGAGCCTCGCCTGACTCATCAAGAGCCTGGAGCATGTACTCCGTAACGGTTGTTAGCATGTCGGCCGAGGACCTGGCAAAGCGGAAGCCATACTGCCTGTCAGAGTAGAGTTTGTGGGCAGTAAGATGATGAACTATTTCAGTATTAATTATGGCCTCGAACACTTTTCCGAAAATTGGTAGAAGGCTGATATGGCGATAATTGGATGGGTCCGATGGTTCACCACAGTTCTTAAATACAGGAACGACTGAAGAGAACTTCCAGCATGCAGGAAAACAGGAAACAGAAAGGCAGTAGATATACAGTTTAGAAAGGACAGCGGAGATTTCAGAAGCACATCTCTTAAGGACTATCACCGGGATTCCGTCACCACCGCTCGCCTTATGGGGGCCAAGTTTTGAAATTACTTGGAATACTACTGTCGGGTTAATATATACGTCGTACAGTTTCGCCTCAGTTCTAATAGAGAAATCAGGTGAGGGTACTCCAGATGAGTCAAATGTGGAGTTGGTTGAGAATCTGCGAGCAAAGCAACCAGCTTTGTCCGCAGATGATGTGAGAACCTCAAATTTATTGATTAAAGGAGGAATTGGGGATTTGCAATTGTTCAGCCCCCGTTTGCATAACCGCCAATAGTCCTTGGAGCCGAACTTGTGGTCAGCTATGCGCTGTCTTATTCTCTCGGCAAACAACCGCTTGGCGTCATTCAGGATTCTCTTGCACTCGTTACGGGCAGACGTGAATAGGCGCCTATTCTGATCAGATGACTGTCTCCGGAATAGTCGGAAGTAGTGGTTCCTGTGGGCAATGGCAGCCGAACAGGCAGGACAGACCCAAGGAGAGGAATGAGGTTTTAGACAATACTTCCTGGTAGGTATGAAGGCATCAATGCCAGCTTTCACCCAGGACGAAACCTCAGAGGCACAGTCATCAACTGGGAGATCGAACACTTTTCCCCAAGGGACGTCGCATAGGAAATCGCGAAAGGCGTCCTAGTCAGCTTTTTGGTAGCAGTAGGAGTGAGAGTGGAAAGAAATATTGAGAGAGACAACAGCATGGTCGGAGTTGCAGTGAGGGCAAAACTGCGAAACTTGACAGGAGTCAGGTGCAGAGGTAAAGCGTATATCTAGAAGAGAGGAGTGTCCAGAGGAAGTGCTTGGAAAGCGTGTGGGGAAGTCCACTACTTGCTTAAGGGATTGGGAAAATAGCAAAGTTTATGGCGTGGATGCCCGCTGAATTAGTAACAGTGTCTTTAAGCCACTCAGAATGATTGGCGTTAAGATCTCCGAATACAAATATGTGAGCGAATGGGTGGTAGGAAATAGCCTTATCTATGTTGTCAGAAATGCTATCTAGAAGGGAGCAGTCAGGAGAGGAGGGAGAACGGTAAAGAAAGAAAAGGTAGCTTACCGAACTAAGAAGTAACAGACGGAGACATACATATTGGTGGTCAGGAGATTCGAGTGATGTCAAACTAGCTATAGGGGGGTGTTCACTAACGTAGACCCCCAACCCATGCATGTGGACAGTGGAATCCTTCCTTAAGAGAGGGAGATAACCAGAGATGGAGAAGTTAGAGGGGGGGGATTGATGAGTTGAGATTAGTCTCACAGAGTGCTAGGATGTCAGGGGACTTTTCGTGGAGGAAAGCTAGAAAAGTTCGCTAGAAAAGTTAGTACGAATGCCCCGGATATTAGTAAAAGAAAAGTTAAGGGATTTTGGTGATTTGAGTTTGGCTGTTTTAGGAATTTTCCTGATTCTGTTTATCATGATATGGTTTGTTGATAGGGAGGGACCTAGAGTAGAGGATACAGGTGGTCATTATCCATGATCTGTGCTAGGAGGAAAACTGGCTCGGGCTGCAACAAGGTGTGGCCTCAGGGTTGCCCACCGAAAGCGCTTGCAGGGATACCTATCCATGCGCGACATGGCATTACAAGAACCCCGATATTATACAACTGTTGATCAGAGCAGCTGCTCTTGACGCTACGCAAGAGTTAGGACTAGTAACTACCAGTCGGAAGCAGCAACCAGGAAACTACCAACCCGATACCCTCACAATGATGAGACGTTGCCACCAACCAAACACATCGCAGGAAAATCACGGAAGCACCAATACTGAGGTCTAGAGGAGGAAAAAGAGAAAGCCGGAGATCACATCCTAAACAGGGAACAAGGGGTAAGTCTCTACTCCTGTTAAATAGACGTGGGTGGAGTGTGAACCTGGCGATAGTTTGGTCTATCTACTACAATGAAAAAAATTCAAGGGTGGTGAGTTAACTAAGTTTTAACTTAGTTAAAGTCCAGTCAAAGAAATTTCTTTGAAAAAAGACAAAAAAACACTCGTTCAATTAACCATGAAACGTTTAAAATTAGCACAAAAAATAAATAAATAAATAAATAAAAACAAAATCTGGACTCATGTTTTAGAATATTTAGAATTGTTGTTTCCATCCCAAACACACATGCTAAAATGCCAGTAGGAAAAAAAGAGTTATCTTTGAAAGTGAACTGATATCCAAACGAATACATTTTCGTTTAACCAACGTCGTAAGCTTACCTCTGTCTTTCTATCTCTCTCGATGTTGGAACGTATATGACACTGAGGATCACCGAACGATGACGAAACTAAAAAGAAAAAAAGCAAAGAAAAAAGGAAGGAAGGAAAGAAGGCAAGAAGGAAAGAAGGAAGGAAGAAGAAAGAATTTGCTGAGTGATAATTGTTGAAATTGCAAGATGAATTGAAAAACTGAGAAAAAATTAAAAAACCGAATAAGTTGACAAATCATCTTTTAAAATAATTCCAAGGAGAATCGAATCCAAAATTAACTCGACGGAATTCAGTAAGATCAAGCAAACCAAGACCACTGCCTTTTCCCACTTCCTGTGGCTAGGAAAAGAAATCATTAAGCGTGTACTAGAAAAAGTAGAAGAAAGCGTGTGTTTTTGATAAATAAAACCCAGAAGTCGTCAAAATAACATTTATGATTTCTCTGGACAAAAAGAACTTGGGAAAATACATCTGTTTTGAATCAGACACCCAGAAGAGAAATACCTCCTCCTACGGAGAGAGGAGCAAGTGTGAATTATTCATTCCTTATAATTCATCCCAAGAAACATTTATGTTCAAACATTAATTCGGATTTCCTTGAATTCAAGTGATAAAGAAAATTTAATTACTATTTTAAAGTGATCATAAAAAAACAGACTGTATAGTCTAATAATCGTAAAAATGTATAAGCAGAAAAACAGAGAAGTGGAAATAATTTTCTTTCCTTTTCTAATGAGTGGTCTGGTCAAGAAGGATCACAACCTGAGACCAGCTGATGACTGAAAATCCCTTTTCGCTATTCGATTTTGAAAGTTTGGTTAGTCACAGGAAGAGGGTTATGGTTAGCTGTTGAGAAGGTAAGAGAAGGTAAAGAGAGATTAGCGCCATCCATATGAAAGAATAGTATGAGATGAGACGTGAAGAGAGTTGGAGTAAAAAAAGGCGGCTTGACTCGTCTGACCACTCCCAAAAAACAGTGGACAACCACAACGTTGGAAAACCACTTGATTAAAGATGATTTGAGAATATGAAATTTTAGAAAATTGGTAGAATTCAACCAAACTTAAACCTAAACTCAAACCCAAACCCGAACCTAAACTCAAACCCTGGCCAATCTCTACCGCCGCCAGACGCAGGACTCCATATAAGCTGGAAATTTCAGAACAGAGAAGATAGAAATGGGCGGAAGACACACGGAGAGTCCCCACACTACTACTACCGGAGTCAATATTGTTCACCGACACCACCTGGCCAAGCTCTAGTGAGGGCCATTAAGACCAGAAATTAGAGATTTAAGTTACTACGAAACAAGCTGCTGACTCCGAAGTCGAGTTAATTCTTTATTTCAAAGAATTCATTTTTTTGTGTAACTCCCAGCTGCCGGACCAGTCTCCACTTCAAGTTTGTTTTATCAGCGATTTTTTTTACCCTATAAGATATATATACAAAAAGACACAAAGCGTCAGATACGTGGAAGATTGTGAACAGACAAACGTCAGCGAAATCGAGTGAAATCGTGCCACCAACATGATATCAGAGATAAAAGAAGTGACACTTTAATGAATTAGGAGTCAGCTAGATTGTAACCACGGTGGCCTGAAGGGACTTCAGGGCTAGTATTGGTTACCGTTGACTAGGATCGATATTGGGGTAACATATTTGGTCGCTACCAACCAGGTTCGAAGCGGTTGAGGATTATATGCATGTGAGTAACTATACAAGAGTACCAACATGCCAGTATGAGCATTCAGTGTCCCCAGAACGACATAAAATTCTTCATTTTTATTTACAAGGAAATACATGGAGCATAAAAACACTGTTAGAACAAGTTTTCAGCTCTAAACATTTTTCCACATTGTCACTGTTAGTGGCTATTCATTTTTGACCCACGATGAACAAATGTTTTTCTGCTGCGCTCATAAATATGAATTGTCACACATAGCTGCAACCAGCCACTGTGCTCACACAGACTGTGCTCACACACCCACTGTTTGGTCTTTGTAAATTACCGACAAGAGTTAGTAAATATCAATGAAGATAGGTTTTTGTGTATAGAATTCAGTAGCACATCTTTAGTGCTCAACTGTAATTGTTACAAGGCAAACATAATTTTTTTTTGGTGGAAAGGAACCTTTCTCTACTCCTACACCTCCAACATGAGACTCTGACGTCGTGGACCAACATAATGTAATAGGTGTGACTCTCGGGATAACACGCGTGAACACAAATATATATTTGTTTTTAGTTATACTTACATTGTAACACTTTTGGAACGCTACAATTCAAATGTAAATATGCTTGTATCTTACGAGTGACATCATGCATAGAACGATTTCATACAGTTTGACAGCAACAAAAAACGAATGCTTTAAATACTTTATACACATTTTACAATGCCATCTCCTGTAGTAAAATATATTTAATGCCGGTTGTTTCTTTTGTATAATAATAGCTTTAACTATTTTAGACGTTCTTTATAATGATTACTATTTAATATTTGCTAGTATAAAGCAATCTCTGTAAAGAATGTTTTATGTTTTTTCCATGTTTTTTTTCATGTTTTATTATGCAAATGAAACAAACCGCATGAAATATGGTTCACCCAAGGCGTTTCTTAACTAAGACCTCGCAATCATACAGCTGGGGTCTTCGGCTGGGGGCAGACATGGGGAGACCTAAATTACTACTAAATAACAATTTCATAGAATATTTTTAGAAATGAACTTGTTAGTAATGTCTAGCAATTAATTAGCAACTATGCATAATATTAGAAAGCGGATTACAATTATTGAATTATTTTCAGAAATGCAAATGTATAAAGAAATAACAAAAATAACCCCCTCTACCATAAAGTAACTAAATGCACAAAAATTACTTTATTTGCCATAAATTAGACATTTTTAGATAATGTTGCAAAAATAATGAGTTAATTTGTTTGTACTAATTGAAAATATGGCATTGTATAAAAATAGTTTGGTTTTACCTCTTAATAATAACATAAACATTTTAACAATAACACTTTGTTTTTATTAAGTTTGGAGCCCTTTTCATCATGTTACGCTGTTTTTACAGCGAATTAGTGGCGTATTTTTAAGCATAGTTTTAAAATGTTGGATGTGCGTTGTGGTGCAGTGGATATCGACTCTGAACGACAAATCGGGGAGCCGAGTTCGAATTCCATTTGAATTCCTTGCATTCACTTACGCACAAATACCCTTGGGAAAGGTATTAATCCGTCTCTTCCCTCCAGTTATGAGTTAATTAACAGAACAGATTGGGTTCTATAGCCTTGGCGGGCAACCAGTCTACCGTAGAAAGCAATGGCAACCTACTGTGGGATAATCTTCTTCCCAGTCAGTCATGTCTCTCTCGAGACATGATCGCCCAAGCGTGTGTCACGTATGGCATTCAACTGACTGACTGTTAAATATAAATTTTGGTTCATCATTTAAACATTTTACAATGATTCCCAATACTGTTTTTGTTAATATCTTAAAATTTTTAGCCAAATCAAATAAATCTCCTTCAGTCCTGCGTTTAACTAATAAAACACAGTTTGTGGATAGAATTGAATTTCTAGAAATTTCATGAAATTAAGTTAGAGAGGAGTAGCAGATCTAAAAACAAAATTTACCAAGATTTTCTAAAATTAATGATTAAAAAATAATTTCATTCATTTGTGTTACAAGTCTTGAAAGTTTCATTAAAATCAGACAATTATTTAATTTTTGCTAGAATTTCCACATCAATGTGTTTTTCACAGGAAAAAATGCTAAAATTTCATTATTATTATTAATATTTCTTTTTTAAATTTTAAACTTTTCGGTCACTTTTGAGCAAACCACACATTTGTAAACAAAAGTCAATTCTCGGTTTTAAAGATATTGAAAGAATAAAATATACATCTGTGACAAATTATTTTTAAAAAAATTAGCAAATGTAATGTTAAATTAATCTGATTTACACAAGTATTACTTATTTGTGGCATGAAATTTAGAAGAAAACTATTTCTTAATCACAGAGTTAAACTTTCTAACTTTTAAATGTATGTCGGTCACAAGTGACATAATTGTACAATTTTTTCCGGTAAGGGGAAGAAACCGTGAAACACATGACCTTTCAATGTACACAAAGAAATTACCACACAAAAAAACTTCAAATAAACAACAAAAAATGAAAATTATTTAAAAAATACGATGGCTAGATGACTTGTATTAAACAATTTTTCATTAATAAATACAGTCTTCACTTTAAAACCTATCAACCTAACGTCTAGAAAACTTGGAAATATTTTAAAAATATTTTTGAAAGTTTATAAATTGTTACAATAATAAAACACAAATGAAAACAATTCTTTTAAAATTTAATTATAAATCGAAAAAAAAATTCTTCAGACGATAAAGTTTGAAGTTTATATTATTTATTAAAGCAATTAAAAGTTTCTCTAATTAAATAATATCATGCATTTGTTTTTACTATTCGGTGTATATTTTCAGTAAAAAGTGCTAAATGGTTTTAAAAAATAATACATGATTTACATTTCCCAACGAGTCCTGCGTTTAACTAATAAAACCAATTTTGCCTACATGAATTTAATTTATTGAACTTTCATGAATTTACGTGAAGTGGGGGTTACGGATGTGAAAAATATGTTTTTAAAATATTTTCCTAAAAATAATGATTTCAAAAAGAATTTAAAAGAATTTAATTTATTTGTGGATGAGTCCTGAAAATTTCCTTAAAACCCGACAATTTTTGTAAGAATTTCTAATTTAATGTGTTTGTCACAGGCAAATAACTGAGTTATTTAGGATTACGTTTTCCATTGTAAACTCTCGTAGTGGTTTGGGTCTCCGCTAAGAAAAATAAACGTGTTAGAAAGTATTAAAATTTTTTAAAATAATTAAAAAATACTTTGATCTTTCCTCTTAATAATTACGTAAGCATTTTGATGCAAAAAAGTTCGTTTATATTAAGTTTGAGATTTTTTTTCTTCAGGCATTGCTGTTTTCAGCGATTTAGTGAAGGAACTTATTTAAAGATAAAATATGCGAAATAAAATAAGTAAACAGTACTTACTTCAGTATCATAAATAATAAACTTAAGTCAATCCAAAAGTAAAACCTAAAAATTAAAAAAAAATCTTAATTCCATTCCAGGAACTCTCGCATATTGTTAGCCTCCAGTTGCTCACTGGTCTAAACTCAGTGTAGTTGCCTTGTATGAATTTCATTGTAGAGATTTTGTTGTCGGCTGCTTTAAAGTTTTAGAAGATCAAATTAGTTATTTTCTTAAAAATTTTTTTAAACCAAACGTTAATAACATTTAATTTTAACATGTTTCTAAGTTTAATTTTGTCTGAAACAAGGTCAATGAGATTGGGTCATAAATATAATGTTATTATAATCCTTCAAGATTGAAAAACTAGCCTTCATGTTTTTCCCCACACTATCTTTAACTGGAGTTTTTCTTGAGTTCATATACTGCTATTCATGGAAAATTCACATCTTTGCAAAACCAGTTCAGTCATGTTTTTTTTTTTAATCATTTCACGGAAACGCCACTGATGTGCAGGGGGCTACATAAATGTAAAAAGACTAATTAGAAAAGAGTGAGGAGTACAAACTAGTTCGAAAGGAACAATAGAAAGCTGGGAAAGCAGGTGCGATGACAGATACATAGGTGGAGAGAAAGGGAATGTTATACAGGGGTGGGGAGAGAGCTAAGGTCCAGTGGTTAGTAGATGAGTATTGACTTTGCATTTAAATTTCTAGAGGTTGTAGCCGCCAGGAAAGCAAGAATATGGGAGCGAGTTCCACAGGCGGGAAGTGCGAGAGAAGAAGCTGCAGGAGTAGAATTGTCGTCTGCATTTGGCTAACCTGACTGTGAATGGGTGGGACCCACTTGCCAGTCTGGTTGCACCTGTTGAAGAGGCATCAGTGACTTAAGTTCGTCCGAGCAGAAGCCATGAAAGTATTTATAGAACAGACAAAGGGAGGCCACATTTCGACGATGGGGAAGTGGCTGAGGTCGAGCCGCCAGATCAGTACCTATCACATTACAGACTCTCCTTTGGAGCCTGTCGAGTAAGGAAGAACATTGAAAATAACACTCGCAATACTGAAGAAATAATGAAAGTATTATTCTAGGATATTTGCCTATTGCTGAGAAGGTTACTAGATCGTATCTGTGTTCATATATAGTTTTACATGGCACCGAGAAGCAAGTATTCGAGTTGCCGTTATATTTAGACTACTTTTTTCAATTTCACCAACAAATTAACTAAAAACAACCCTAACTGGCGTTGTAGTGGGTCCTTATTGTTTTTTTTACCTTTGTTCTGTTAATTATCTTTAATAGATTCTTCGCAACAACGATTACTGGGCAGGCATATTTCCCGTCAATGTTACACATTTTTTCATTTCTCTCTGGACGATTTGACATGTCTCGAGTTGTTAGCATGTTAGACATTGACTATCTGACCACGTTTTTCGAATGATGGTAATGAATTTTAGATCAGTAATGAATCTGCTAAGTGATATATATATTGTTAATCGTCATTCTCTATAGGAGGATACGATCTTTTCGTCCAAATTGCAGTCAATTAATGTCAAAAGTTCCTTCTGCAGAACAGAAATGCATTTTCTGAATTACTTGTGAAGATCGGAAGTTTTGAATAAGCAATGAGGTTCTTCAGGTTCGTAGCGATGCAATCATCATTTATCCATAAAAGTCCTACTTTCAACTGTAACACTTTATATAGTTGTAAGAAAATGATATAGCAAAAATACCTTTGTATCAGGTTCGGGTTAAATTTGATGAGATATAATAATGTTCACTGTTTAAAAGGTCCAAGAACCGCTCAAGGTAGAGGATTGCAGAGGAAGTTATAAGAGGTACAGTTTATGTGTGTATCTGAGAAAATTAATGGTAGACTTGAACGACTGTTGTGAACGAGGGAGCATACTCTTGGGAGTCGGCTCCAGAAAATAGAGGTTCTAGAGAAGCTATTTACATCTTACTTCATTTTTTTTATTTTAATTTCAAGTTGAAATTTAAAATTTTCACTAAGCAAAATATTTTCTGTGTTTCAAAACGAAAGTAAATTGATTGAAAAAAGTTTTCTGTTTTAAATTGCTAAAAATGGCTGATTTTAGCAACATTTGCAATTTTCTCAATACAACGTAATTCTCTTTATTAAAATCTTTTAAAAATAAAATGTACTTTTCTGAATATTTATTTGGAAAAGATTAGCTGATTTAACGTTTAATTATTCTGATAAGAAACAAATATTACTTACTTTTAGTTTAAAATATCACAGAAAAGCATTTTTATTACGGAGGCGGGTATTTTTATGATAGGTTTATGTTTAGAAATGTTTTTCTACAGGATACTTATCTATGAAAATTACTTGACGAATATAACGTGATCGCCTTTTTCATACATATATATATTTTCACTACACATTAAACTTAAAAATTTATGAAAATATTTTGAGTAATTTAAAGTTCTATTGTATTTTAGGTACTTTAGTAATACGTTTACTGTAGTTACTGCTCTTATTTTCTAATAATATAATGTATGCACAGATGTATGTAGAAAGATCTGCACATACAACAAATTCAAAATTCTTTTAAAAATACTGGGAGTTGCTGAATTGTAGAAAGCTTTTCCATTTATGATTAGTAAATATAGTTTATACTTAATAAGATTATCACTTAACCGCTACAAATTAATAATTTTTTAAAAAACATTTAAAACTTTATAAATTATTTTAATTCTTGTAAAAATTAATTATTTATCGAAAAAAATGTTTTTTTAAGACAATAGTGTCTATAATATATATTATTTATAAAAGCAATTACAAGCTTTTCTACTTAAAAATTTCATAGTTTTCTTTAACGTTTTATTTGACAATTCAGAGCAAATTTTCGGTAACTGGAGTACTCTTGTACAAAAAAAAAAAAAAGAAAGAATAAATAAATAAAATAAAATAAAATAAAATAAGAATAAACGCTGATTTAATTTTTCAAAGATTTCTTCTTATGACTACTATAACTATAAAGTTGTACAAAAATGAATTTCTCGAAATTTCATAAAATTAAATAAATAGGAGAAACAGACTGAAAAAGAAATAGTTTTAAAGTTTTTTTTAAATGAATTAATAATTTAATTCATTTGTGAATGAGCCCTGAAAGTTTCATTAAAATCTAATAACTATTTGACTTTTTTATCAATTTGGCCGCAAAAAACGCTAAAATTTCCTATGCTAATTGATGGTCATCCGCTGACGCAACAAAAAATTCACCAAAATTTTGAAGGTTCTAAAAAGGATTAAAAATATTTAATAATAATAGATTCCTTTGCTCTTTCCTCCTAATATCATAAAGATTTTAACGATAAAACTTCTTTTTTTATTAAGCTTAAGGCGCATCTTATCATCATGTATGCTCAGTTTATAACGACTCTTTGGGGGTACTTATATATATATATATATATATATATATGTGTGTGTGTGTGTGTGTGTACATATAGTCATCCGCACACAGATCTGTTTTGCTGTATCACAGCTCATCAGTACGGATAGACATTGCTTTCAAACCAGGATTGGATATGGATATTTTTTATCACACACACACACACACACACACACACACACACACACACACACACACATATATATATATATATATATATATATATATACGTATGTATGTATAAGATAGAATAAAGAAAAAAGAACAAATAGGAAACGTATCTCAATCTAACATATTTCGCTTTTATTGAAGCTTTCAGAGGCCCAGATTGGTCAGATATGTGTCACCTGTATTAAAGCAATAGACAATTTTTAAATGTATATGCGTGGAATAATTTGGATGGTAAAGTGTATAATAGTGTATGTGTACGTTTGTGTAGAAACGCGTTCCTTAATCTATTGTCGATAGTTATGCAGTCGATTTGGTTTTTCATTTCTCCTCCTGGGTTTCTCCATATCCAGAATTGTCTTGGCTGTTTTTGAAACCAGGTGTTGGTCATTAGTCATTCGCTGTCCGCTACTGAACCTTCTTTCGATTTGCGGTCGTTGAGGTTTTTCATTTTTATCTTCCCTCCCCTTGCCTACTTTGGCATTCCGATCTCCCAAGATAATTCTAACTTCTTGTGACTTGCGCTGAGCCTTGGCATTGTCCAGCATGGATTAGAAAGATTCGATTTCTTCTTCGCAATTTGTGTTGTCGGTGCATATAACGTTATAATATATATGCTGAAGGGCTTTCCTTTACGTTTAACCACAAGAATTCTTTCAGGTAACTGGCAGTATCCTAGAACGCATTTATTCATGTCTTGATCCAGG
Organism: Ascarosepion bandense; assembly: GCA_037127315.1. NCBI lineage: Eukaryota > Metazoa > Mollusca > Cephalopoda > Sepiida > Sepiidae > Ascarosepion > Ascarosepion bandense. The sequence continues at coordinate 2,104,940 of JBBBDQ010000310.1, forward strand.
ATCTGTTCGACTCATTTTTTTATCATTTTCACCTGCTTATATAATTCTGAGGTTGTCACTGACCAAATCCCCGTTGTTTGGCTATCTAGTTTTGCATATTCATAAAATGTTGACATCTAATCTAATTATCTCCTGATTTACGTTTTCCAGCTGTCTACAATTGTTCAACATTCTGACGCTCCATGCCCCGAGAGTTACTTTTTGTTTTGTGTGAACAGTCACAGGATAACGGTCCAGTGGCACATGTCACTCATTCATTTCTTTCCTGGCGAGGGATCAGTTCTGAGGAATTTTGTCCCCTTTGCGGCGTTTCCTCATTTGTTCTTTTTTCTTTATTCTATCATCTTGTCGGATTCCGATATACAGCCCTGGACAAAAGTTTTACAGCACTATGTAAAAGTATAGTTTCAGATATTTTTGAATACTGAAAGTGAGTGAAACCATGAATAATCAATAAATAGGATGTGTTTAGTTCGCTGATGCAAATTTTAAGGGATTTACATGAGCGAGTTCTTGACTTTTGAAATGAGAAGGAATATTTTTTCTGGGGAGAAAAAAGAATAGTGTAAAGGTTGGATCGTGTTTTTTTTTTAACCACATATTCGGCAGACAGAGTGAAGTGAAAAGCAGAGAGAAGAGATAGTAATTCTTTTTTTAAACCACATTATTTATTCTGTAATTATGATCCAAATAAGAAAAGGTCATTGTTCCGAATCCAAACGATCTGCTATCATTGCTTTACATAAAGCCGGTCTTAGCTGTTGTCAGATTGCCAAACAGGAGCAGGTTCATACAGCAACGGTCAAAAGAATAGTCCAGAAGTGGAAGAAAACTTGGGGTTCGAAGCGGTCGTCCAAATGAGTCTACAGAGCGAGATGACCGACAACTGGTGTGACTTAGTTTGACTGATCGACAGGCCAGTAGTCAGCAGTTACTGAAGGAATGGTCCAGCGGTGGTGTGGAAGCTTCAGTAAGGCGGCGTTTGTTGACGAAAGGATTGACGTGAAAAAGGCCTGCAATAAAGTCATTTTTGACACGAAAAAATATAAAAGATCGATTAAATTTCTGTCGAATTCATAAAAGTTGGACTGTAGAAGACTGGAAACAGGTGATTTTCTCTGATGAATCACCTTTTAGCTGCTTCGCTAACAATGGATCATGCCGTGTCAGAAGACGTGAAAGATTGCACCCTGATTGTGTGGTATCCATAGTCATGCATCCGGATCACGTTCATATTTGGGGGTGCTTCTCCTTTCATGGCGTCGGAGAATGTGTTTGTACCCAAAGGTACGTCAATGAACAAGAAATGGTATATGAACACTATCAAAAATAGACTACCACAATTTTTGATAGAACACTACCCTGATCGAGATGTGGTGTTTCAACACGATGGTGCACCTTGCCATAAAGCAAAAACTATGACGAAGTGGTTCGAGGAAAATAACTTCAGAGTTCTGCAAAACTGGCCACTTGATCTCAATCCCATCGAAAATGTATGCTCCATCCTGGAACCAAAGGTGCGTGAAGCTGCTCCAACAGCAAGAATTGAACCTGAAGCTGTCCTACAAAGATGTTGGACTTCTATTAGATCTAACTTTTTAAAATCACTAATTGAGTCTATGCCAAAGCGAATAAAACTTGTTCTTAAAAGTAGAGGAAGGTACATAAAGTATTGCATTTAACATCCAAATTTAACATACATCATAATAAATAATTATTTTTTTACTTTGAAATAGTTTAAATTATTATTTTAAAATGCTATATCAAAAATAGTTGTGTTTTGTTATCGATAACTCAGATTTTTTCTGGTGTTGTAAAACTTTTGGTTAGAGCTGTATATATTCAACTCATTTGTACACATAATAATCTATGAAATAATCTACATATCTAAATTGGTCTACGTTTATTTACAGATCTGTGTGTTTTTAGTTTTAGGAAACGTTTTCGTGATCGTTCTTATTACTGCCTATGTTAATAATTTATTCGCACGCGCACACACAGAAATATATGTATGCACACACACACGCATGCATACATACACACAAATAAACATATATAACGTTTTCTTATTAAAAAATCATATCAATTTTTGCAAGGTGACTTTTTCTTACAAGTTGTCTTACAAGCCTCATCCTCATCATATTATAAGCAAATTGATCAAATTTATAAAACCAGAACCGATTCTCTTTTCAGTTATCTTAGTTGTTGAAAACTACTGACTTCAATGTCTACATCTTTTAAGATCGAGCTTATTTCTAGGTGTCAAGTGTGAGTGGCAACCAAGAGTGACAAATATTTGACCTCTACACAGAATGTGGAATAATTGCTTTTACACGACACGAGTCTAACAGGTAGAAAATTATTGCCGTTCTACCCGAGTAGATTTTGGTATTTATTGGTGAAAAGAAGAGAAAAACAGAATTATACGTGAGATGATTCGCTCTATCGATTATCACAGAAGCTGTGCATTTATTTATCTGGTTCAGAACTTTCTCTTACGCGGAAGCAAAATCCCGTAAGGATACTTTAGATTCTTGTAACCGAGCAACTGATTTACGTTGTGGACAATGATGTCACGTCTAATCCTTCATTTTAGTGAGATTTATTTTTATCTGCTATTCAATGTTGATGCTTTTGAAAAAGGACAATAATTAAATAGTAATGTATATCGATTCAAGAGAAAGTTGAACGGTTGGGAAACGTGAAATATAATACATTCATACGTATTTCGTTTGAAACGAAAGGCATTAACAGTTCAAGATGTGAAAAAGAATAAAATATTTATTTTCCATGTAGACAGTCTTTCTAAGATAGAAAACAATTAAATATATCCAAAATTGTGAAAATAATCGATAACAGAATGGTTGGTCATAAGCTTACTATTGATTTGTTTTTCCCCAGAAATCTTTAATCCGGTAAGACCAGAAACACCGTCGCTTTAAATCGGTGTTGTAGATAAAATACAAAACGTATTTAGTATTATGTAAATATATTTCTGCATCATTGTCTGAATAATAGCAATCCTCTTTTCATATATTTCTACAACATTTGCGTGTGTATGTGTGCCTTCTAATTTATATATTTTTACATAGGTTATTTTACTTTCACACTTATACGAAAGTTGTTATCTGGCGGTATATCATCTTCAGAATCATATAATGCCGACATTTAAATTTCTTGGAATCATTACTAATTTTATTTACACAAATTTATTGCTGGCATTTTATTTTTTAAAAAATCTATTACTGGTAAATTCTTTTCTTTTTTTTCGTTTTACAAAAATCCATTGCTGATCAATTTTTCTTTTCAAAAATTTATTGCAGGTAATTTTTTTACTATGAAAATGCATTGCTGGTATTTTTACAATAAAATGTATTTTTATAATTTCATAGCGTTTGGCCTCAGTTTGGAGGTTAACTAATTGCCCATAGCTGGGTCTCTAACATGTGCTACTACTCCGGGTCAGGGTGGACGTACGAACGGCAACAATTAACATTTCTCAAAACTTCTATTCTCCCGATCAGAGGCCTTGCTGCTTATCATCATATCCTGGACAAAGTACTTTTAAGTGCTGCTTTCGATATAACTATATACTGATATTGAAGTATGCATTCATATAAGTATGTATTAATAGACTTGTAGCCTGATATGTGGATAATTGAATTTTGAACAGGAGAATATATCTATAATGTTTGATCAATGTGATTAATATTCATCACTGAATTAAGTTCATTGACAATGAAGGAGATCGTTGTAAAAGTAATATTTTTTATTGAAATAAATGATCATTATGCATTATTACTGTAGTGAATTCACGTCTGACTGGTTGTTCGACACCAGTGGATTTGTGTCAGGCTAAGTTAAAATTAATCAGTACTGATAAAATATTGAAATGTTTTCAACACTGATTCATGAGTACTGAAAGTAAATACAGGACAATTTCCTTACAAATGAAGAAAAACTCCAAGTAACATAGATGTGGTTCTATAAATGGATGTTGTGAATACAATGGATTAACCATATGAGCAACAAGGAAGCTTTAAAGAAAATGGGAATTAGAAGTACACTTATAACCTACAAAGGTGAATGGTAATGAACCAAATGTTACTTAGAGCGAAGTTGTGGAGAGCCGTGATCTCATACGTTTTGAAAGGAACGACACATAAAAGAAAAAAGAATATGAACAACTTTAATTTTATTATGGTTAGAAAATCTGAAATTTGTAGGTTTTTTAAATATTTATAGAATGATTGTAGCAATTAATTTTCAGTGTATGTAAAGTATTATCTACTTTTGCTGAAATATATCCGTAGTTTTAAATCAAAAGGAATTGATCACTTTAAAATCTATCTATCTATCTATCTATCTATCTATCTATCTATCTATCTATCTATCTATCTATCTATCTTGATGAAAATGATTTCTTTCTTTCTTTTTTCTTTCTCCTTTCGTACATATTTTTTTCCCTTGTCTTATTTGGCTTCACAGTCCTTCATTCATGAATATCTTTTTATGCTGGAAAAAATCCTACACGACAAGAGCCTTCTTAAATCCCTTTTATCCACATTCATTGCTGCTGAATCTATGTATACATGCATTTATATACATTGCTTGGAAACTTGATTTGCAAACACACAAGAAGACAAATACAGTATTTGTTTCAAGTGTCATTTACGGGCAGTGATTATATTCTCATCGTGAATGTATTATTGAATAATAAACAATAAGGCTTCCACTTCATATAAACTCAACGCCAAGGACGATATATCTTCAATATTGCATGGAATCAATGGATTAAACATGCTTAAACGAGCACAATTGATTATTTTAATGTCTGAAAAGCAACATCGCACACTAATCTGTCTTTCTCTATTTCTCTCCCTTCTCTCTCACACTATCTATCTATCTATCTATCTATCTATCTATCTATCTATCTATCTATCTATCTATCTAAAAGGTTCAACCATTTACTAATTTAACGTCTTTTTTACTGTAACAATGAAATCTTGTGTATATGTTACTTTTGCGCGTCGATATTGATGTACTTGTCGTATCTGAAAGACTCAAATCATAACCAAACAGTGGATGCAGTAAAACATTTTGACTATACCGCTCTCTTGTCAGGTTTTAGTTGTACAGTTGAATAGTCTCTTTCGGTAAACGGCTTCAATCTATTTAGTATTTCACAGTGAGTGCCTGACATCGTTAACTGTGTGAAATTGCGGTACAAAATCCGCGAATTGCACAAACTTTGCATTTCAGAACACAGTTGCCATTAGTTTTTTCTGAACTTTGAATTTTGGCATCAAGTTTATAAAGTTTAACATCCACATTATAAAGTTTGCACCGTCTGTCATGTTAAAGCTTAAACGCGCCCAATTTAATCTTCTATTGTTGATGATCATGCGCGCCATACAAGGCTCATTTTTTAGATTTGTACGCTCTTATTCTGTCAATGCACGGCATCAGACAAATACCTGCTTCTTGTTCATTACATTTTCACCATACATTACAACAAAATCACAGCGAATTTCCGTTGGCGTTTTCCCTTTGAAATCTTATATTACATATCGCACTTCAGTTTGTTCATTGTTTTATGGCCGAAGTTATTTTTATTGTGATTGACAGGGACAAGAATGCATTTCAATACTAAGCAATGTATTGAGAGACGGAAAAATTTCATTCGAAATAAAGAGAGCACTGGATTGTTATCTGAAGTCCTTCAATATGGCAGTGAATGCTGGACAGTCTCATCAAAGATGAAGGAAAGACTTGAAACAACCGAAATGTGGCTCTACTAAAGAACGCTGAGGATGCCATAGACCGAGTATGTGAGTAATGGTGAGGTCTTGGAGAGGATAAAAAACGAAAAGGTAATTTATACTTAACATCTGATACTCACAGAACAGTTAGAGGGAAAGAAAGAGAGAGAGAGAGAGAGAGAGAGAGAGAGAGGAGGGAAAAAAGCAACGCATGACATAATTTATGGGCTTGTGCAAATATGTAGCAGAGCAAAGTTTGGGAGGTATGGTAAAAAAATGCTATAGGATATGGAGATGCGAAAAGTTATGATTGCCTACGTCCTGAATGGACACGGCACATAGAAGAAGAAGAAGAAGAAGAAGAAGAAGAAGAAGAAGAAGAAGAAGAAGAAGAAGAAGAAGAATGCTATTCTGGCTGTTACAAGATTATTGTATTTCTTCTTGCTGTTTTCTATTTACAGTTCTCACAATTTAATTTCGGTTAATATTTTTACCTATCCTGTATCTAACACCGCTTCTATCTATCTATCTATCTATCTATCTATCTATCTATCTATCTATCTATCTATCTATCTATTTTATTGTTTACAATTGTTTATTCTCTAGGAAGTAATAAATTTCAAAAGGTTATTGATTTAAAACATTTCATTAATACAAAAGTATGAAGTTTGTCTTTGAAAAGATGTGGATGTCCTTTAACTAGATTAGAAAACTAGTAGTTTTTCATTTTGTTTTGTTTTGTTACACACTTGGGATCGGGAGCTATGGAAAACATTTGAAAAGAGAGAAAAATATATATTTTCAGACTTTTAATATCTAATGCTGTTTAATTGCCAGCATGATTTCCAATTCGTCCAGAGGAATTTTACATTTTTATGAAAACAAAACAATCTCATATAAATGATACCCGCATTGAATAAATGCACAAACACACTAAATATCTATTTTAGTTTATTCTTGTCGTTTTTAATTCGAAAATAACTTAATTAACAAATTTATGTTGCCAGACTGACAATGACGTATTTACTCAAGATTCCTTTCTTCCTCAAGGCAATGATTAGAAATAAAGACCGGAACGTGTAGTAGAAAAATTAACGACTAGTCGCTTATTGATTATTCGTTGTCTATATCTCGAGTGAGATCATGTCGCAGATCTGAAAGATAACGGCTATATTCGAACAGTCTACGTGCGGACCGGGCGGTATGTTGACAAAATTCCAAAGGAAATAAATATATTATTTGTAAGAAAGATAAAAAATGTAATGCTTCTTCCTATCGACAATTTGTATTTTTCATCCTTTTTTTTTTCCTTTTTAACAAATTTAAGAGACCAGCCATGTTAAACAATATTAAAATATAAATTCCTAAAAGCCTGATAGCATTCGAGGCGATGGCACAGTGGATATTGGAGTCTATTAAATTTGTGCTAATTTCCTCTAGTGAGTCATGAGTTCGGTCTCGGAATAAAGGCACTATTAAGAACTTATTCTTTTTTAAATGTAGGCAAATTCACTTGAGTTACATCAAACTGATAACTAGTAATTCATTTCAGTCGAGACAGAAATCATTTGAGATTTCCATGAATGCTAGCTTAATTTATATGTCAATTAAAGATACTAAAATAGTGTAAATATATAAATATCAAATGCATATAAAATCTAATCATTTCTGACGTATGTTGAACTGCTGAAAGGCTTGAAATAAGATTGGCTGTATGTAAAAGCACTAGGCTTGATAATTCTGGAAAGCAAATGATATCAACCTCATGTCAAAGTTAACTTCTGTGTTCGTGAGTAAGTGGAATATAGTCGGTATAGGTTTTCTACTTTTTTAATTGAACTTTTTTATAAGTGAAATAAAATATTGAATTCATAATGTTACTAAAATACTTACTTATGAGTAAAACGGTTGAATAGTTGGGTCGCAATGAAGGGAAATGAAAATATCTCAGTAAACCAATGTATTTATATGAGAGATTTCAAGAAACACACCATATATTTTAGAATCTAAGGCATACATGTTTATAAGACACACGCTTATTTTAAAAACAAAATTTTGGAAGAATATCATGGATCGAGCACGTGAGCAATGATGAGGTTTTGGAAAGGATGGAAACGAGAAAGAAATGAACACAAAAAGTAAATTACTACAAAGAGTGGATTGTTAACCCATTTGTTTGTACTATTCTTAAGATATATATATATATATATATATATATATATATATATTTGCTCTACTTTCGTACTTTCGTATAGAGCACTTTACTGTTAAGGTTTTCGTCTTGGTTTTTTTTTATATTTCAAACAAGCTCTTGACGCATTATTCTTGTGCTTGGTTTGTTTCTTTTTTTTTCTTCCTCTTTATTTAACCTTCGAGGTAGTCCTCGTTGGGTTATTGACGATTTAAGTTACTGATAGGTTAGCATTGCTTTTTCGGACATTAGTCCATAATAAGTAGTGCTGCTTTATTGTAATTACGTATATATATATATATATATATATATATATATATATATATATATATATATATATATATGAAAAGGGAATTGTACCCACAGAAATTACTAATAGATCTGAAGAGTGTGGACGTCATTGTGATATAACCCGAGGAACCTTTCGGCCAACACTTGTCAAGGGTCACGTTGGCAAAGTTTATGAATAGGTAAGAAAGAGGACACAACAGAATGGAAAATTGGAAAATTTTGCACTACTGGGAGCTGATGGAATTACGCTTAAAAATAAATTTATTGAGGAAATTTAAAACGTAAGGGGGGTGTAAACATATGAATTCCACAGAGTGAAAATAAAAAAGAAAAAAGGTTACACTCATAGACTCACCAGTAGTTGCAAAGAGCGTAAGAATTGCTCTTTCTGCCTGCACAGGCAGAAAGATATATATATATATATATATATATATATATATATATATATATATATATATATATATATATATAATGTATTCATTATTGTGATAGTTATGGATATTTGTTAAATGAATATATGCATTTAAAATGTTCCCGATGCAGTTTGTATTGTTAATTCGTTAACCCCTGCTTTACTGTTCAATATTACGAAGATCTTTAAAGGTGTATCTTTTTTGTTTGTTTGGAGGGGCAGATGGGCCTATACACCTAAGAATAAACTGCTGTATTTTTATTTCTATTCTGGTAAAATTTCTATCATTTCAAAGCGCAATAAATACTATTTATAACAATGAAGCTCATATTTCGCTTCGAACGAGCTGAAAGGTTGAGGTAATTATATTTTTTAAATGATTATTGATTTTGCAGAATATGTGACGAATCCTTAGCGTATGTTATGAGTTATATACATTCTAAAACCTAATTGTCTAATTTACGTCTTGAAGGAAAATATTATTTCCAATGTTGTTGAAAATAGTTTCAGAAGTCTGTTACATACATTTGTCTTTCTCTTTGTTTATATCAGTATTTCAAGGGGGTGCTGAACTTATTTTGGCCCTACCCATTTCCCTAAATATCACCAAATTGCCAAACGTGAGAAATATTTTTGGATACACTTCTTCATCAAACTTAAGAATTTCCTCCGGCCTTTTTCAGATGTATGTCGACCCGGGTAACCTGACATACACCTGAAAAAGGTTGGAGAGCACAACGGTTAAAATGCGAAAACAGCAAGAAAAATAGTTCACCTATAAAACGTGTAAATAATGATAGCTCCTCGTCTCAGAAATAGCGTTTCATTTCATACATATTGAGATTGACATATTTTGAAAGGGAACATTTCAAAATGTCTTTTGATACAGTTAATAATAATGAATTTGAAATGAGTTTCCGTTAAAATTAAAAATGGAGCAAAATGCTATTTTTTAAATTTGTGTTCACGCTAAATAAGGACCAAGAACCACTCGGGTTAGAGGATCATTGAAGGAATTTACCGTGTGAGCGTTAAGAGGCTCAGTTTAAGACAAATAAGAAAGATAACGGTTAAATTGAGATTGTAGTGGTCGAGAGAGCATCCTTTCGAGAGTCGCTTCCACAAAGTAGCGATTCGTGGGAAGAAGCTTGTCGAGTAGAACTTATTGCTCATTCATTGAATAGGAAGGTAACGAGAGGGATAGAATTAGAGGGTTGGAACTAAGCAATATAGCTCGTCTGAACATTTTCTGTGGAAATAGCGATGGAGTAGCTTGGAAGATTTTATCAGCAGGAATGGTTTATAGGATAGAAAATCATTAATCACTTACCAGGCCGTGTTGACGCCTTTAGATGCTGAATACTGTGCAACTCCAGTATAGATTTAGCAGTAGAACTTCATTTTCGGTCTAATCTGGCTTTTGTAAAGATAGAGTATATTAGGAGGAATCAAGTACTTACTGGATCGATATAGGTAACCGAACAATTTTCGAGCATTTTTAGCAATGGATCGTATATTTAAGTTCCACGAGATTTGAAGTGAGATTCAGTCCCGTAGACGTTCAAAGCAAGGGATCGCCTTGAGAGGAAACCGTTCATTGCGACAGACGAAAATTCAGGGTCTGATCGGGGATGATGTAAAATTACTAGTTAGATATGGGATGTATTGAATGTGACAAGCCAATTTTTTCCTCATTAAGCTATTAAAACTAGATCAGAAGAGGGATCAGCTGCCCGACTCTGGTCATCTAGAATTTTGGATGTGTACATATGTCAGTCGGTCAGTTAAGTGCCATACGTGATACACGCTTGGGCGATCATGTCTCGAAAGAGACATGACTGACTGGGCAGAAGATTATCCTGCAGTGGGTTTCTGCAGTGCTTTCTGCGGTAGACTGGTTGCCGACCAAGGCTATAGAACCCAATCTGTCCTGCTATTTGACCCATAACTGGAAGGAAGAGACGGATTAATACCTTTCCCAAGGGTATTTGAACGTAAGTGAATACAATGGATTCAACTGGAATTCGAACTCGGCTCCCCGGTTTCTCGTTCCGAGCCGATATCCACTGTACCACAACGCACATCCGCACATATGTACCGATACTTAAAAAGGAAATTAATACTGAGCATCAGGAAGAGACAACTGAAGCTCCTGGGACACGCAATGAGGAAGGAGAGCCTGGAGAACCTGATACTGACTGGCCAGATAGAAGGAAAGAGAGACAGAGGAAGGCAGCGGATAACATATTTGCAGGGCCTGATCAGGTGGATGACGGAATGGAGGTTGTCAGAAGTAACAGGAGCAAACATACTAAGAGCCACAAGGGATAGGAAGACGTGGAGAACCATGATCGCCTACGTCCTGAAGGCACAGGGCACGTAGAAGAAAAAGAAGAAGAAGAAGAAGAAGACATGTGTACTATATGAACATATGTACATATGACTTCCAGTTGAATTCCTTGCATTCACTTACCCGCAAATACCCTAACTTTTAACTTGAATTTTAATACATAAAAAGTTTTCTTAAAATTTTTATTTTAGTTTTAATTGGAAGCTAAATGGTTAAATTTAATATTTTTAGGAAACAAAATCTTATGGTGCATTTCAACCAGAAATTATACTGATTAGAATCTAAAATTTTCAATTTCTTTTAAGTTTTCAATTTTTTGGCCATTTTTGAACGATCAACACATTTTTAAATAAAGGTCAATTCTCGGTTTTAAAAATATTGCAAAATAAAATATACATCTGTAACACATTATTTTTGAAAAGTCAGCAAATGTAATGTTAAATCAATCTGATTTACACAAGTATCACTTATTTATAGCATGAAATAAATTGAGTTGAACTTCTTACCTTTTCGCCTTATTTGAAATGTGTTGACAGCTTGACAGTTGCGAGATAAGATAAGTGTATGGTTATCACAAGTGATATAATTGTACAAATTTTTCCTGTAAGGAGAAGAAACCCTGAAACACATGACCTTTTAATGCGCGAATATATTATTGGTTTTTATTCACAAAACGAATAATTCACAACATAAACATGTGAAAAAGTTCGATAAGCCACAAAAAATCTTTATATCAAAACACTTGAAATATGTCTATGTAAAAATGTTCACAAGGGACCTACTATCTGAAATAAAATATTAAGTCTAATACTTATTTTATGATGATTTCCACGAGCTTGAATTTGTACGTCTTTCTTTTTCGGTTCTCCAGGAACAATGAGAGTGATTGACGTTCCCGCCTAGCAATGAAGGGAATGGCACGTAGAAGGAGAAGTCAGTCGTCGCGATATGTCGTAATCTTTTTCCTTTTTGTACATCTAAGGCATGCTCAGCAACAGGATGTATAAAAGGAAAAGATGGCACACTAATACTAGAAAAAGAAAAAATATTTCAGAGATGGGACGAGTACATCGGCGATCTCTTCCACGACAACAGAGAGCAACCAATAATGCGCAAAACTACGAATGGACCAGAAATATTAAAAACCGAAGTGGAATCGGCAATGGCTAAATTAAAGAGAAACAAAGCAGCGGGAATAGACGGGATTGTAACAGAGATGTTGATAATCCTATAGGCTTTGGCATCGAGAGACTAACAGAAATAATAAACGAAATCTACAGCAGCGGCAAAATACCGGAAGACCTAAGCACATCAATCTTCCTAACACTACCTAAGAATCCAGATGCAAAGTAATGTGAGCTCCATCGAACAATCAGTTTAATGAGCCACATAACAAAACTCATCATCCGGATTCTGATGAACAGAGCCCGCAGGAGAATCGACCGAGAGATAGTACAGAAACAATGTGGATTCGTTAAAGATACCAGAACGAGTAATGCGATATTCATGCTCAGAATGTTATCTGAACGAGCAATACAAATGCAGAGGGACCTTTATCCGTGCTTTATAGACTACGCAAAAACGTTTGACAAAGTACAACACAGGAACTTGATAGAGATGCTCGACAACCTCAAAATTTTATGGAAAAGACGTTAGTATAATCAAGAATCTATATTTGCAGCAAACCGCTTGTGTACGGACAGGAGGTGAACTCTGCAGGTTTACAAAAATAGAAAGGGGCGTAAGACAAGGATGTGTTTTCACAAGGATGTCTTTTCAACCTGTACAGCGAAGCAATTAAGAGTGAAATAAAAGCCTTGCTAGAATTCGTCATTGGATGCCACAATCTCAACAATATCCGATACGCGAATGACACAGTGCTGATAGCAGACACGAAAAGGAAAATACAGGGCCTTCTACAAAAGTTAGCAAAAGAAAGTGTAAAGAAAGGATTGAGCATAAACCTCAAGAAAACTGAATGCATAGTAATCAGCAAAAAGAGGAGACCAATATGCCAACTGCAAGTTGGAGAATCTAAAATAAAACAAATAAAATATTTCAAATACTTGGAAAGTGTTTTGACAGAGGATGGCAAATGCGACACGGAGATCTAAAGACGCATTGGTATGGCTAAAAAGACTCATTTCAGAAGCTAGCCAGAGTCACTGAAAAACAGGAAAATCTCATATTGAAACAAAGAAAAGTGTGCTGGATTCCTATGTGATATATATCCTTTTGTATGGAAGTGAATGTTGGATGATCTCATCAAAGATGAAGGAGATGCTTGAGGCAGCAGAAATGTGGTTTTACAGAAGGATGCTGAGGACAGAGCACGTGTGCAACGATGGGGTGTTGGAAAGGATGCAAACGAGAAGAAAACTGATAATGAATATCAGGAAGAGACAAATGAGGTTCCTAGGACACGTAATGAGGTAGGAAGGTCTGGAGAACTTGATACTCACAGGTCGGATAAATGGAAGAAGAGACAGAGGAAAGCAGCGCGAGACGTAGTTGCAAAGTCTGAGCAAACGGTTGACGGAGCGGGGCTAGGAAAAGATACCAAGAGAAAAAGATGGAAGTCCATGATCGCCTACGCCCTGAAGGGACAAGGCACATAAAGAAAATACGAAAAATAATCATCTGACAATTGTTAAAAAGAAAAAAATATAAAATTTCACACACGAAAATAACCTTAAAAATCTTCGAACAAGTCTTTATTTAATAAAATAAACTTTAAAACTCTTATGACGGACATCAACCGGATTACTTTCAAAAGTTATAACTTTGCACAAGTTATAAGAATTAAATATTAATTCAGATATTTTTCCGTCGAATCTCAAAGAAAATAACGTATTTTATTTAATTATGCATGCATCAATTAACAAAAATATGATTTTATGATTTTTATTGAATTGTTTTTGCATGATACGGTCCGAATTTTCCGTATGTTCACATTCAGTATTGTATACATTGCTTTAGGAATCTATATTTATATAACTGTAAAAAAAAAAAAAAAATGAAAGGAACACTCATCAAATTCAAAAGTATTCGGGATATCGAAAAGAGGGTGTGAAACTTGCCCCACAAAAATATTTCCAAAAGGTTTTTAATAAAATAACCTATTCAGTAAAATATGTAGTCATTGATGAATAGGTTCTGAAATTTTTTTTGATCGGATAATTCTTTGATTTTTGGTAAAATTTAAAACATGGGGTGTTGCGGAGACGGAAATGAGTTTACCTGGAAGATAGGATCTTGTTGTTGTTGTTACTGTTGTGGCGGTTAATGCCTTCTCCGTTTTGGCAAATGTAAATCCAAGAAGACGATATTGAGTTGATGTAAATAAATATATAATTTACATATATGCTCGTAATTTCTACTTCTGTTGCTGTTGCCAAGGCAACAGGGCGTGACAATGGAAAAAGTAGAAGCAAAATGTACATTTGGTTGTGGTCGCGTCTCCGTCTTTGTTGATGGCGTCTCTTTGTCAGCATGTCGATATTGACATCAAACGCGAGTCTGTGTCTCTCTCTCTCTCTCTCTCTCTCTCTCTCTCTCTCTCTCTCTCTCTCTCTCTCACACACACACACACACACAGCGTGCCATCAATCTCTGATCTGTGTCGCGTCTCTGTCTGTCTGTTTTACATCGTGTCGGTGTTAACATCAAACGCTGGTCTATGTCGTTTTTTTCTCTCTCTCTATCTCACTCCCTCTCTCTCTCTCTCTCTCTCTCTCTCAGCGTAAATATGTTGACATCAAACACAGTTGTGTTTGAATTTGGGTATATATAGTTTTTAATCAGTTTAACTTAAAGTGAGCGGGAGTGGATCTGACTGATTATTAATTTTGTTTTGGTTAAAATAGTTGCGATAAGCTCGATAGATATTTTCTTGTTTATTGGTTACAATGGACAAACTGTATTTTTTCTTGTTTATCAATTACAATAGACCAATAGAATTTTTTATTGCTTATCGGTTACTATGATAATACCACACTAACCACAGATATTTCAGAATACGTCATAGTGACGTTTTTGTTTATTGAAGCTTCGTGCACACAAATCATTATTGCACGGAATTTGGTAAGGTCAGAGACACACCCTGATGTCTTCAGTAATATGCAGGAAGCAAACTATTTTTGGATGGGTCATTAGAAATTCCCGCTTTACTTTATATGATAACGAATGCAGTTACCATATATTAAAAAAACATCCTCGTTTCACAGGGTAAAAAATGATACACATCATAGGTACCTCCAATTGAATGCTAAAAAAACAGTATGAAACAGAATAGTATGAATAAAAAAGTTCATAAACTTAATAAAACAAACTTTTTCCATCAAAATATTTATATTATTATTAAGAGGAAAGATCAAAGCAATTTTTAATTATTTTAAAAAAAATTTAATCCCTGCTAACATTTTCGAAATTTTCTTAGAAAATGTTGTTTTTATTTGAGTTAGCGGCTAAAAAAAAGTTTGCAACTGTTTTACAATGGGTAACGTAATGATGACCCAACCCACTTTTTTCCCGGTGACAAACACATTAACTTGGAAATTCTCGCAAAAATCATATAATAGTCAGATTTGAATGAAACTTTCAGTACTCATTCACAAATGAATGAAATTATTTTTGAAATTATTATTTTTTTAAAATATCTTGGTGAAAATATATATATATTTTTAAAACTCTGTTACTCACCTCTACGTAAATCCATGAAATTTTAATAAATTTTAATTAGCTGTAAAAGTTTTTTATTAGTTAAATGCAGGACTCATTGGGGCATATAAATCATCCATGTTTTTTATTTTAAAGTGGACAAGCTGACAGAAAATCTGCTTCGAAGAGTAAGATAAAATGTAATAAAACTCTGATATAATTTAATTTGATAAACTTTTAATTGCTGGAATAAATAATAATTATTAAGGACATTATAGACTGAAGAAAAAATGTTTTTTCGTTTACTAATAAAATTTTGAAATAATTGTTTTTATTTTTTTATTATAATAATTCATAAAAGTGTTACAAATATTTTAAAAACCTTTTATAAAAACGTTGTTGAATTTCTTTTTTACTTAAGAATTGATTATTATATTGCCTATCGAAAATTGAAAAGTTTAATAAAAATCATTCATCCATTTTATTTTTAAAATAATTAAAAAATATAAATATTGGTAATTTTTATTAAGTACGGTGTTCCATAGGGATCGATAGTTTCCGTAGAGGTCGTATTGTTTTTAGAAGTTAACAAGTGTTTGTATGAATTCCCACACTTTGATTATAATTTCATTCTTTTTTTATTAAATTAAAATTATTCTAAAAGAAATTTAATTTTTAAAATTTTTCAGAAAGCATATTAATAAATAATTTCAAAAACATATGTAATATTTAAACATAAAAATATTTAATATTTCAGAAAAATATTAATAAATAACATAATATAACTTAGTTCGGTTATTTTAATTTAATTCTTTCTTGTTAAATTGTTTTAAAAGAAATTTAAATTTTTATTTATTCAGAAAGCATATTTTTATTTATTCAGAAAGCATATTTTTATTTATTCAGAAAGCATAGTCTGGCTATAAATCTAAACTAAAATACTATAAAATATTATATACTTGTTGAAAATATTATGTTAAATTTTTAATTTTACTATTTAGTTAAAAAACAAAAAAAAAATTTAAATTTCCAAATTTCCGTTTCAAGCTACATGAATTTTTTGTCACTTTCGGTCGCCATCCAAACGTCATTCACACCTACTACTTGTCAATAAATCATTTGTCAGCTAAGATAGCGCTGACAAGAGGGCTACCGTAGTTGAAGAGAGATTTATATTTTAAATTTCCAGGAAGTAAGCACTTACTACTTGTTTGAAATCAGATAAAGGTAAGTTTCAATTACAAAAATCGACTTTAATAACGTGTCAAGGAGGTATTTCTTTGCAAGATTTTTAAAACAGAAATTTGGCTACTTTTTACATAATGTGTCGATCAATCAATAATGGCGGTAAATTTAAAAAAATTATTAGCAGTTAAAGTTTTGATTCCGATCAATATAATTTCGGTTTGAACTAAACCAGGGTATTTTGCTTACTGTAATTAGTAAATTTAATCTCTTGGCTTTCAATTAAAGCTAAAATTAAAGCTTCAAGAAAACATTTTTATTTTTAAAAATTAAATTTAAATTGAGGTATCGAAAATGAGCAGTGATTTAATTGGAGGTACCTACCTCAGAAGTTGAGCGGTATTTAGTAATTTTCTGCTAAAATAAAGAAAAAGTGAAGAATGAATCAATTGAGACCACTATAAAGATGTTGCAAACTTATACAAATACAAAAATAGTGATGTCTAAACAAAGAAAATAAAAAGAATATGTAATGTACCAATTTTCAAAATCCCTGTTTGAAATCTTCATTATGTTATGATGGAAGTCACCGAATAGACTATTGATGGATAAAGCGATCAGCAATAACAATAATATTATCATTACTATTAATAATAGTATGATTAATAATAATAATAAGAAGCTTATAAGCACCTAGGTGTAAATGAGAGTGAAAGAATTCACCATAAAAAATCAAAGAAATAGTGCGTAAAGAATGTTATAGAAGGCTACGACTAATATTAAAAACTGAATCAAATTCTCAGAATAGAATTATGGCCATTAATAACCTTGCCATACCAGTGGTTCAATATAGCTTCAACATCTTGAACTGGACTCTAAACGACATCATACGAATGGATTCTAAGACAAGAAAGCTCCTTTCTAAACATAAGATGCATTATCCAAAGGCTGATGTAGACCGCCTATGCATAAACCTGTAAAGAAAGAGGAATAGGTCTTATTCAGCTAGAATTGTCATACAAGACAACAACTATTGGCTTACTAATATACATAGAAACAACAAAGGATTGGATGATACAATTAGCCAAACAACATGAAAACAGAAAGAAAAAAATGTTCAATAATGAAAGAAGGCAGTAATTACAAACAAGAACATTTTTAGTAGATTCTGTAGAAAAGTGAAACAGAAGCCAAAAACCAACTATTGCGGCAAAATATGAAAAAGAAAGCCAAGGATAAAGCTCTTAAACAGATAAAACAACGCTGGCAAGACAAACGTCAGCATGGGCAATATCTAGAACGTGCTAATAAACCCAACGTTGATAAAGTTAATACTCATCGGTGGTTGCGTGCATCTGGAGTAAAATCTGAAACTGAAAGCTTTATTCTTGTAGCGGAAGACCAAAGTCTTTTCATTAGCAACTTTCAGGCAAATATTATACATAATAATGTGGATCCAAAATGCAGGTTCTGTGATAAATACCAAGAAACAATAGACCATCTAATCTCAGGATGTTCTGTACTTGCCCCAAATGAATATAAAAATCGTCACGATAGAGTGGGGCAATATTTACACTGGACAATGTGCAAACACTATGGAAAATATGAAAACAAACATTGGTATGAACATCACCTAGCACTGGTTACAGAAATAGAAGATGTCACCATTCTATAGGATTAGACCATCTACACAGACAGAAAAATTAAAGCAAAGTTTTTTCTTTTTTGGTTTTTGTTAAAAACCAAAAAGAAAAAAACTTGCTTATTAATTGATATGGCTTGTCCAGCGGATTTTAACATAGCAACCAATGAATTCGAAAAACTGTCAAAATATAAAGACCTGGAAATTGAAATAGAAAAAATGTGGAAATTGTAAACAAGTATCATACTAGTGATAGTGGGTGCACTTGGAATGATAAAAAATGGGGGACCCCCCCCCTCCCAAAAAAAAAACAACACATTGAAACCCCAGCATAAGAGATATACAAAAATTGTCTTGTTAAGTACAACCCACACACTAAGGAGAACTTTGTCTATGTAACGCTAGGGATGTTATGGAGATCCACGGCCTACCTGCTAACAACCGAAACGGAGTACATGCTACAAGCCCTTGATGAGTCCGACGAGGCTCGCGCGGTTGCTCTAGACATCTCCAAGGCTTTCGACAGGGTTTGGCACTCTGGCCTCCTATGCAAACTACGCGGTTATGGTATTACCGGTCGCCTACTTGACCTAATCCAATCTTTCTTAAATAACCGCAAAATGAAGGTCGTTCTGAATGGGCGTGCCTCTTCGTCCTACACCACGAATGCTGGTGTCCCACAGGGCTCTATCCTGGGCCCGACGCTCTTCCTTATTTTCATCAACGACCTCCCAGATGAGATCAAGTCCCAAGTAGGCATCTACGCAGATGACACTACAATATACTCCCGCTCCAGTAAGAAACCTGTCGTGGCGGACAGACATAATCTCGCTGCTGACCTTGAGCGGAATCTACACTCTGTGGTGAACTAGGGCAAGAAGTGGCTTGTCAACTTCAATTCCTCTAAGACCAAGCTGTTGTCTGTCAACTATTACAGGCAACCTCTTCTGCCTCCCATAAGCATGGACCAAGTGATTCTCCCTGAGAGTAATACACTACTCCTCCTCGGACTTACCCTGTCCTCAGACCTCAAATGGAACCACTATATTGAATCCATAGCAAAATCTACTGCTAAGAAGGTTGGGTCATTATGTCGATCCAGGATGTTTTTTCCACCTGAATCCATCCTGCATATATACAAGTCAACCATCCGTCCGTGCATGGAGTACTGCTGCCATTTATGGTCAGGTGCCCCTGCCGTTCTCCTCAGTGTTCTTGACAAGCTCCAAAGGAGAGTCTGTAATGTGATAGGTACTGATCTGGCGACTCGACTGCAGCCACTTCCCCATCATCGAAATGTGGCCTCCCTCTGTCTCTTCTATAAATACTTTCATGGCTTCTGCTCGGATGAGCTTAAGTCACTGATGCCTCCTCAACAGGTGTTTACCCGTGCAACCAGACTGGCAACTGGGTCCCACCCATTCACAGTTAGGTTAGCCAAATGCAGACGACAATTCCACTCCTGCAGCTTCTTCTCTCGCACTTCCCGCCTGTAGAACTCACTCCCGTATTCTTGCTTTCCTGACGTCTACAACCTCCAGAAATTTAAATGCAAAGTCAATACTCATCTACTAACCACTGCCTCTAGCTCTCTCCCCTCCCCTGTATAACCTTCCCTTTCTCTCCACCTATGTATCTGTCATCGCACCTGCTTTCTCAGCTTTCTATTGTTCCTTTCTAACTAGTTTGTACTCCTCACTCTTTTCTAATTAATCTTTTTACATTTACATTTTTTACATTTATGTAACCCCCTGCACATCAGTGGCGTTTCCGCCTTGCTCGGGGTGAAATGATTAAAAAAAAATATATAAAAAAAAAACATGAAATGAAGCCATAACAACACACCACGACCTGCCTTAGGTCTTTCTGCAGACTTGGTAGGTAGCGTGACCATAGCAGAAATATAATTATAATGAAATATGACATAAAAATAATAATTAAACAGTGAAATATTAATTGAAAATGAGTGCTAAAAGTTTAAGCAGTTCATGTATATACAAGACTACTAAAAAATAAAATAGAATATTTTTGATTGATTTATTTATTTTTGACGGCAAATCAACCCTCAGTGGGTTATTTAAAGCTGAAAAATATTTTGCACTGTAAGAATAATTCGTCTTGTGTCATTTGAATATTGTATTAACACTCCTTTTTAAATAACAATGAATTTTCTAGATACAAATCATACTATTCAATCCTTAGCTGAGGTGCAGAAGAGATGGTTTCATGCATTTCTGAGGAGTATTTGCGCGTAGCGAAACATAAAAGATTTAAATCAAATTAGAAATTGTGCTCTGACATTTCATTTCAAGTGGCTACTATTACTCCACCCGCACATTCACACATCCTATTCTGCAGTTTGCTTACTTTAAAAAGAAATATTTTAGATATTTTTATAAAGAATTAATTTTATTGTAAAAACAGAAACTTGAGTAATAAAGTTTGACAGTGTGTATTATGTGAAATTTAAGATAGAAGATCTATGGCAATATGTTTATTTAGTTTATTATTGGGATTCTATTTATTTTTAATATAAAGGTCTACAGTTACATAAAATTTACATTTTTTTTGCTCACAAGTAAATCCACAACAATTTATTACATAATTTGTACAACAGACAATCCTACCGAAGCAGTCGGTAGCAAACATTTTACGTGGTTCTGAAAAGCGACATTGTAACTTCCTCAAGTATGTTGCCATTTGTACGACATTTCCAGCCTTCTTCAGATGTTAGGAATTTCAAACCGAAACCTTTATTACAATCACTGAGGTATATCATTCCTTGCATAATAATTCCTCTTTTTGGAAGTCATGAATTATCTCCCTCTAACCATGTAAGTTATTTGCTTACCACTGCTGTGGCCTGGTATTGAACTCACAACTCTTTGGGTGAAAGTCACAGGAACTAACCAACGTCTATAACCACTGGACCATGTGTCCTTAATGACAAGAACAACTGAATGTTTTTGGACTTATAGACCTAATGTCCAGTAACTTTTTATTTTTACCAGAGTTCATATAGCTCTGGACCGAGAACGTATCCAGTACAACCGATGGACGAAACGAAAATTACATTCCGATATCTCCGAGAGGCTCGAAACATTTCTCAGCAGGATCACTGATGAAGAAGACCAAAAAAGGATCCGGCACGAATTAGGCAAATCCTTTAGGCAAGAATTCGATGCAGTCAAGGTCCGCCAAGTAAATTAATAGATTAAAAGATCTGAAGAGGACACATGAGGCCCATCACCCACCTGTGAAGCAGTTGTCAACATCAGTCAACATCAGTTGAATGCCTCTGAAGAGTCAGTGCTTAACAAGGGTCTCAACTTCGCAACAACCATCTGGCGGATACCATACTTAGACATCATTGCCCGCACCGAGGAAATATCCTTGAACATCCCTCAGGCTCAGGCGGATGAGCTAAGATGGAAAGTGAGGCAGACACTGGAAAAATCCAAGCCTCCCAAACCAAACATCATGAAAGAGGAGGGGCTGGCAATCAGGAACCTACAGAGGAATGAATACATCATCACACTACCAGCTGATAAAGGCAATGCAACTGTAGTGATGGACAAAACTGAATACACCAAGAAACTGGAAGACCCCATTAGAAGTGGTAGCTATAACAAGGTAAAGAAAGACCCCACGCTGAAAACAGAACGACAGCTGTCGCAGATCCTACTCAAGAACAACGATCACTTCCAGCCTAGGACATACAGGTAGTTGTCTCAATGTTAAGCTAGCTACCTCACATGTATGGTCTACCTAAGATTCATAAAGACGGTATTCTGCTCAGGCCTATTGTTAGCAGCCTAGGCTGGGTGTGCCACCCTTTGAGTTGCTTCCTTGTAGATATAATTGACCCACTGATAGGAAAGTCACCGTCATATGGTGGAAACTCTGCCCACTTCGTGGAACTTATCAAAAATGCTCCCATCCAATGCAGTCAGATGGTGAGCCTAGATGAGGTGAGTCTGTGAACACAATAAGACCATCTGTACAGTTCACTATGGAAAAAGAGAGTGACAACAAACTGGTATTCCTGGATGTGCTAATAACTCGTACAGATGAGGGGTTCAAAACATCCGTATACCGCAAGCCAACATTCATCGGACAGTAGCACAACTTCAACTCCCACCACCCATACAATGTAAAGAAAGAGATCGCCCGCTGCTTTCAACACCGAGAAAAGTCATTAGCGGCGACCCAGAGTCATACGAACAGGAAATGGTCAGTACCCTACAACGAAACAACTATCCGGGGTACATGGCAACAATCATTCTATCATGGTATGCTAATTTTTAAAACTTTTTTTGGAGGTACCAAATTTACACCATTCGTAAAAACCGTTGCTTAACTAAAATAACCCAAAACGGAAACCTTAGTCCCCATGGAATAAGAAAAATAAGTCCGTATAAATCTAGAATGCAAATCTAGAAAACAAAGTTAACATAGGTTTAGAAAACAGAATTCACGTCGTCGCAGAAAAAATATAAAAAAAAACATGAACATCAATTACAAGACATATGAATCAAGCTCAGAAGAAGACTCATATTTAAACGCAATGAAACTCAGATCAAATATTTAATTACAATAACAGCGAAAAAAATATTTGTTATCAGAGATTCTTAAGATTTACATAAAAAAGTCACCAAATAAAAATGAAAATAAACAGGAGCTAACGAGCTAACGAGCTAACGAGCTAACGAGCTAATATATTACCACTTAAAATCTATAAGAAAAATGTACCCCAGAATATTAAGAAAAGTATTGACAGATAAGTAAGTGTCAAAACTAAACAAGCTGACATATAGACAGTAAATCGTATCAAAATACCTCAGCATGTTTCGAAAATCCTCAACATCAATCATAAAACCTCTGCAATCATTTAAGCCAAATGTGACACAGCGATATTAGGTTTAAGACCTACCATACATATAGATACACATTAGGGTTTGGTAAAAGTTAACTGTAGATACTAGAGAAAAGACAACAACAAAAACAAACAAAAAACAAAGCACAGACCTTACAAATAAATACCCTGATATATTTCAAAGTATCGGGGAAACAAACAATACATATTGTTGAAAATGCAACAGCAATGGTCCAAAATAGCAACAAAGTATCTACTTATAAGCATAAAAAATGAAATGAGGAGAGAAGTAATCATAAAAACGAATGAACTAAAAGATTGGGTTAATGAATGCATGTAAGAAAAAGAAAAATGGTTAATTACGCATAGGATTAGATTCTGTTGTGGAGTAGTTTTCGCACTGAAGGTCATAATCGGGCTATGTCGGTTGTTAATCGACTTAACACACCCAAAATGTTAGGAACTTGGTAATCTTTCACTGAAAGCTGACTCCTTAGTATTCCGCTAACTGCCGACTAATATCAACTGCCTAGTAGTTCTACTGAACTCCAATAGAACTCTAAAGAACTCCTATGAACTTTCCAAGAACTTCTCAAGAACTTCCCCACTGTTAACTCTTATTAATATAGGAGGTAGAGTCCATTATCTGAGGTATAGGTGTGTTTCCCCATAACAGACTCAAGACCGTTAAACAGATGTATTAAGTGAACAAAACTCTAAGCTTTGAAAAAATTTCTCATAAACTAGCTGGTGCTAAATATTTTACAAAGATGAAAAATGTGGATGCTGGGTAATACATCAAGTCTGCCTAAATGTTTTAATACACCTTTTCGTAGTTACAGATTCTTAAAGGTGTCTCTTGGTTTTAAGGTGTCTCAGTATATATATATACCAACAAAAATAGACCAAATACTAGAAGGAATCATTGAAATATTTAATAATATCTACCTATATGATTAAACAATTGACAAGAAAACGAGAAAAACAATGGATAAAGCCAGAAGATACGGTTTAGTTTTTAACAAAGACAAATGCAAAGTAAGATAGAAACAAATAAAATTTTATGGTCATATTTAGGATAAGAACGGCTTTCCCCTAGATACAGAAAAATGCGACGAAATCAAATCAAAGCTCATACCTACAAATCGAGAGGAACTTCACCAATCTCTCGGTATGATTCAATACCGAGGCCCAACTGAGATCACTATTCAAGAAAGATATCGAATATCAATATTAATACGATATCGAATATCAGTGTTAACACGATTAAGCTTTTCAGAAATGGAAAAGAATGTATTCATGAAAACCTCTGCCTTGCTTAATTTAAACCTAATGCAAAGACAGTGATTCAAATATATTCAAGCACGTTAGGCTTAGGTGCAACATTAATCAATGGTGAGAAAATTGTTCCTTTTGCTAGCATGACGCTCAAATCATATACAATCCAGGCAAAAAATGAGAACTCCAGTTTATCTAATAAGAGCAAAACCAACACAAGGCAAATAAATTGAACTAGATCTTACAATAAATAATGTTTATATATCGTTGCAGAAGCAAATAGATTTGCAAGAAGCTACAGAAGTGATAATAAATGAATGACCAGAGTGCGTGAAAGATGTACCGAAACTTATAAGAAAGTACTGGTCATTGAAAGAATGTCTATCAGTGCAAGAGAACTTGGTGACTAAAGTTGAATGTATAGTCATACCAAGAAGTATGCAAAACAGTGTTCATCATATTTCATTATACACATCAAAGAATTGAAAAACGTCAACTCAAAGCAAGAAATATTATTTATTTATTCAAAGATATTGAAATGCTAGTAAGATTTTGTGAGATATGCACTGAACATCAAAAGAAAACACTAAAAAAACAATAATAATTAAGGAACACCGAACATGATCATTTCAATACATTTGAAATACTTTGACTTCAATGGCCAACAATACTTGTTGCTGACCAATGCAACTATTTATCAAGACGATGAAGAATGTCATGAGCTCAAACTGCATTGAATACTTCAAAGCAATTTTTTCTGTTCATGGTATCCCAGAACGCGTTTATACAGACAAACTCAGTTTTGTGTGAAATGAATGATATATATTCCCATTGAGTGGAAAGTACATTAGTTATATCAACCCCAAGAAACAGCATCAATCCTAAAATAGAAACGCAAAAGACCTCCGTGGATTGGTTATATACAATAAAGTGTGTGTACTTCACAAAATAGCACGTAGAAATAAGCACCAGTTGTAGATAAACTACGTGGTTTTGTGCATTTATCGTCAAAATGCACAACTTAAACGCAACAGACGACACTTAGAGAAACCATCCAGCACAGAGACGAGATATTTTCAGTTTGACAGCTGAAGAGATCGGGAAAATGATTTAACACTGACACATGTGAGCGTTGATTCTACAGCAAATATTAATATCCCAACTACTAAAGCTCAGTATTTACAGACACAGACTAACCAAATACTAAACCAAACACTGACACCATCAAACCGCCCGATAAGAACAAGAACGCCCCCAGGACAAAAAAAAAAGGAAAAAAAAATTATTAGTATAAATACATTTTTTATGCCCAGTAAAGAAGAAAATAGACAATAAGTTTATTTTCAAACACAATGATTATAATTTCAAAACGTTTTATTTTCTAAATAAATCTAATTATGACTTTGAGCTTATAAATTATCGTCGTTCTATTTTTTTATAACAAGGATGCAAGAAAAACTCTGTAGTATTCATGAGTTCTGTCCCTTGGATATATTGAAAAAAAAAATCAAAATGGCAAAATAAAGTATATAGCCGCACCGCGTTTCTGACTCAATATTATGAAAGTAAATACGAAATACCAGAGACATATGGCAAATCAGTCTTATGGAGATGTGCGTTGTGGTGCAGTAAATACCTTTTCGGAAAGAGAAATCAAAGTGCAGAGTTCGAATTCCAGTTGCATTCACATACGCGCAAATACCTTTGGGAAAGGCATGAACCCGTCATTTCTTTTTCCTACTATGGGTTAATTAGCAGGACAAATTTAGTTCTTGGTTGGCAACCAGTCTACCACCGAAATTAATGACTACCTACTGTGGGGAAATCTTCAGCCCAGTCATTCATGTATCGTAAGAAACATGATCGTCCAAGCATGTATCACGTATGCCACTCGAATGAATCTTACTGTACTTGACACACCATACCCAATGCAAAAGAATAGCCGGTTCACAGAAATATATTTTTGTTAAAAACGATTATTTAAAATTAATTTTATATTTTCAAAACTTCATATTTTTTAAGTTCATTGATCTTTTTCCAATATATTTTGTTTTTAAATAAACATTCTTAAGTAAAATACAAATTTTATATTTCTTTCTGAGGACCCATTAATTTTTCGAATTGGTTGGGGTGTGTCAAGTGAAGTAAAATTTTACACGTTTTGCCTCATCTAATGAACTGTTTCGGTACGATCTTCTATTGTACAACTTATATAATATATTATGGCAGATTTACTTGAGAGTAAAAGAAAAAATGTAAATTTTAAGTAATTGTAGAACTTTTATTAAAAATCATTAGCATCCCAATAATAACCAGAATAAAGATATTGTCATAGATTAAATTCTTAAATTTAACATAATACACATTGTCAAACTTTATTACGCAAGTTTTCTGTTTTTAGAATAAAATTAACTCTTTATTAAAGTATGTAAAATATTACTTTTTAAAGTAGTCAATCTGCATAATCAGATGTGTGAATGAACGGGTCATGGTTTAAATAACTTGTATTTGGAAAAATAAATATATCGAAAAAAAATTCAATGCAATATTCACTCGCAAAATAAAAAAGAATTATTCTTACAATCCAAACATATGTTTCGGCTTTAAATAACCCTCAGATGGTTGATAAGCCGTCAGAAACAAACTAAACAAAACAAAATATTTTATTGATTTTATTTTTTATCAGCCAGTATATACGTGAACAGGTTAAACTTTCAGTAATATTGTGTTATTGATATCTTACCGTCTGGTTATTATTATTATTATTATTATTATTATTATTATTATTATTATTATTATTATTGTAGCTATCTTTTTCTAGCCATTCAGTAACTTCCATCTTGGCATTGCGTTCAAACCAAGGTGAAAAGATTTCGAACAGGGATTTTGAAGATTAGCAGTCAGCAAAATTGTTACATTACATATTTTTTTGTTTAGACGTCACTATTTTTTTGTATTTGTATAAGTTTGCAATATTTTTATGGTCTCCCCATTGATTCATCCTTCTCTTTTTCTTCATCTTAGCAGAAAATTACTAAGTACCGATCAACTTGTGTATCTTTTTTACATTGATGAAACGAGAATGTATTTTTAAATATGTGGTAACTGTATAAATATTCGCCATGATATAGGACGTAAAGCGGGCATTTATTATGAGCCATCCAAATTAGTCTGCTTCCTGCATATTACCGAAGACATCAGGTCGTGTCTCTGACCTTACCAAACATCGTGCAATAACCTAGGAGACAGATCTCTGTGCGCGAGGCTTCAATTACTGAATATCAAGAAACGCCATACACCGGAAGTTCTGCTGCTTTGATAATAGACCACACACATGGCCTTATTCAATTTCTTTCGAGGCATCAGTGGAAAAAAAAGTTATTTCTTTCATCATTAGTGTTGAACACTGGAATTCTGCAGTAGACAAATTTTGTCGAGGCTTTGATGAAATAAGAAATCTCAGCCGTTAAGCTTCAAAGGAAACTCATCCGAGTTTTAGTTTGAGGCTATTTTCTAAGAAGCATTCATTTTATTACCATCTGCTATTCAGTTCTTAAATTGCAGTGGCAAAATAACGCGTTTTAGCCGATGCCTATCCGCCTGTCTATTTCAGAAGAGATTATTCTGTTTCCTTATGCGATTCGTGATCTCAGTGTTTCTTGATTTACTCTCTTCCAATTCTATATTTATTCTTTTCTTTACGACTTTTTCTCTCTTCCTCCGTAATTTCCTCCAACTTTCGTTCATTTTAGATATTTTCCCTTTTATTTTCATTCTACTTTTCGGAACAAATATTCTTGAATGATTTTTTCCTTGCATTTATTTTTTGTAGCTTTTCTTTCTCTTTCTTTAGTGCCATCTTCTGATTTAGCCATTTTTTTTTTACAACTTTGTATGACTTTTCTAACATTATCTTTCTGTATTATGTTATTTTTCTTTTCCTTTTAGTTCCTGCAATAAAGATTTTTTTTCTTTTCGTCCGCCCCGAATACGCTGGAACCATAAACAAATATACACTTTACTTAAAACTAAATGAAGCATCTACATTTTGTACTTCTCAGCCTAAAGAAATATCTCTTTGTTTTTTCAAGAAGCTTTTACTGATAAGATTAATGATTTCAGTTAAAATAAAGCGACTCGTTTGTTATTTGTGGCATGTTTTGCAGACGTGGTAAACAACATCAACAAAAACAATTCAATCGACATTTAACCAATTTCCAAACGTCATATCTCGTAAACTAATCAAGATGTTTTCTGAAGTTTTGTTGCTAAAAAAGACAATCTCATGCTGAAGTATGAGATTATCTTTTTTTTTATAGCCAAGTAGATTTCGATAAGAAATATTTTTAAAATTATAACGATTGTTGAAATTAATTAAAAAAAATTAAAACTTCAAATTAAAATATCATCGTAAGTGTTTCATTTATCAGCATGAGTAAAATATTATTCGAATGTTTTCAATATCCAAACTCGGAGTATCAGATTGAAGGGAACACAGCAGACGAAGAGAATTAACTTGCTTACAACGACTAGTCTAAAGTAATTTTATGTGAATTGAGAATTTATCTACATAATCATTGAGATTTGAGATACAATGTCACATAACATATTTTTAATGTGAGCATTCGTCAAAAACGTTTATGACATCTTGATGTTTATCGCAAACATCACCGAATGTCTAGAATTACTTTTTCAGAGGGAAATTATATTTCTGTGGGAGAACCACATAAACAAAATTAGTATTATGAATATTTGTTTGAAGAAATTATCAAACAAACAAAAATACCGAAATATCAGCTAAATAAACATTTTATTTATTTGTTAATCAAATATTGATTGCATCCGCAGTCTTGAAATTTCTTCTGTTTCGCTCTCATACATGTACACACGTATATCTGTATATATGAATAAACAGATGTGTACAAACAAAAAAGCACATACATACTCATCTACTGTCGACTGAAATGCATTTCTATCGCTATCGAACTCATTTCGAGTGAGTTCAATTTTAAGGAGGTATTTTTGTCTTGGATTTATTTTCCTTCATTAGAATATTGCGCGTCCCAGTTTTTCTAATAGGGCAATTGGACTTGTTAGGAAATAAGTATTCTACTTTTTGTTGCTTGCTTACGATTGATCATCACGTGTTACTTGTGGGTAATCAAATAATACTTGCCTTTCGTTTTGAAAATCTTCCCAATTTTCCGAAAGCTATAGATAATTTCCATCAATCTTACAAATGTGTGAAATTTTCAAACATGTTTCTGAATTATTATGATTTAACGAACACACACACACACACACACACACACACACACACACACACACACACACACACACACACACATATATATATATATATATATATAAGAAATTTTCAATTTTTAATCAGATCTACATAGTTATAAACATTGGGGATAACCTGTCTGAAGTTCATGTTTTGTCGTGTTTTTGTTCAAATACAGTTAAATAATTTTAACAGTCTCTTTCTGCTGATATATATATATATATATATATATATATATATATATATATGTCATGTGAGTGTCAAATTTTCCTTGACTTCTTTCTTGAATCTGTGCCTCTTTCTCATGTTAATTATAAGTGCCCGTTTTGATTCAATTTTCTTCAAATCTTCGTAGTTGCTTACGGGTTCATTTCATGGTATTCTCAGCATCCTTCTGTAGAAACGAAATTTTGTTGCCTCAAATTTCTTCTTCTGTCAGAAGATTGTCCAAGACTCATTGCAATATAAGAGGAATAGTATTACATGACAATTCAGTTCTTTTTACTTTGTTTCTAATGAAATATTCCATAATATTTTGCTTAACTTTTGGAAAGCATCTTTCATTATCCCAATGCACCGTCGGATTTCAGTGTCGCCCTGTCCCGCCCTGTGTTTAAACAATTCCTAGATATTTAAATTTTTGTATTTGTTTAATTTTGATACGTCTAATTTATAATTCGCATGTTGATCTGTTATTGCTTTTATTTTTGCTGACCTCTATACATACTGTTTATTTAAAGTTGATGGTTAGTCCTTTCCTCTTACTTTTCTTTACTACCTTATGTAAAAATTCCTACAGTTTTTTTTATGTGTCTGCTATCAATAGTGTTTCATCTGCATTTTTTAAATCCTTTCACTCCAAGTAAGGCAATAAAGCCACTGAAACGCAATCGGGGGAGGGTATAGAGTAGACAGAATATTAGGAAAACGCTTTTAAGGAGCGAGAACAATAAAAGAACAAGAATTAAGAAGACAGAAGATAACAATTGACATTGTGCTCACATTTTTGAAGATCAAATTTAAACTGAAAGTAAAAAGACGGAAGAAGGTTTAACAAGCGAGAAGTGCGAGAAAAGGAACTGTTACAATAGAACTTATGGTTATACCTCGCTATTTCAAATGCAAAATAATGAAACCTTGCTGTCAAACTAGAACTGCGCTTAAATTCATCAAGTATAGCTACTACAGAGGACAGCTCATCAGAACAATTATTATGAACTTATTTACAGAAAAGGTAGGAAAATGACTTAAGTCAATATGCCAAGCCAGAACCAGTAACATTGCAAGTTCTTTGATTTTATCAAGACTCCTTTAATACATAGGAGAAGCACCACCAGAGATGGCAGCAATATTCAATGTACAAACGAATATTAGACTTATGAATGTGTAAAATAGATTCTAGCGGTAAGCATTGTCTACCACGACGCAAGTGAACTAACTTTCTTAGCAGCAGACTTAGTAATTGATTCAATATAATTTGTCCACTTCATGTCAGCGGTAAACGTTAGCCCAAGAAAGTGCAACGATTCACTCCCTTGGAGGTTAGCATCACCCAATTCAGATGGAAGACGGAATGGGTTCCCTAAGGAGATTAATAGAGAGCAGTTAAATCTCTTTTTGTTGTTCCATTTTCTGTAGTCAATTTCATCTTTAATCAAACGTAATTTAATTTTTGTTGTTCCTTTACTACATTGCCTTTTATAGGTATCTCCACTCATTTTCGATACCTAAATTTAAATTGAATTTTTAAAAATAAAACATATTTCTAAAAGATTTAATTTTAGCTTTAATTGAAATCCAAGAGATTAAATTTAATAATTCCAGTTAGCTAAATACTCTGGTGCATTTCAAACTGAAATTATATTGAAGGTAGCAAAAGAAAGTGAGAAGAAAGAACTGAGCATAAACTTAAAGAAAACGGAATGTATGGTCATCAGCAAAAAGCGTAGCCAAATATTCCAACTACAATTCGGAGAAACTAAAATAAAACAAGTAAAAGAAATCAAGTACCTGGAAAGTATTTTGACAGAGGATGGCAAGTTTTACATGGAAATCCAAAGACTCATTGACATGACCAAAGACGCATTTCAGAAGCTAACCAGAGTATTGAAACACAGGAAAATCTCATTGCAAACAAAGAAAAGGGTGCTGGATTGCTATGTGGTATCTGTCCGTCTGTATGGAAGTGAATGCTGGACGACCTCATCAAGGATGAAGGAGAGGCTTGAGGCAGCAGAAATGTGGTTTTACAAAAGGATGCTGAGGATACCAGGGATGGAGCACATGTGCAACGATGGGTGTTGAAAAGGATTTCAAACGAGATGAAAACTCATACTAAATATCAGGAAGAGACAAATGAGGAAGGAGGACCTGTAGTACTTAATACCCACAGGTCGGGTAAAGGGAAGGAAAACAGAGGAAACAGCGCGAGACGCACTTGTTCGGTCTGAGCAAATCGATTGCGGAGCAGGGCTTGAAAGAGATTCCAAGAAAAAAATATTGAAAGCGACAAGAGGTAGAGGCAAGTAGAAATCCATGATCGCTTACGTCCTGAAAGGACACGATACATGAAGAAAAAGGTACGTGATATATATCACTAAAAGGTCACGAGTTTCAAAGGTTGCGCTCCTTACGGGAAAAAATTATAAACATTTTCGTCAGGGTACAATGTTTTCATCTCGCTTCCGTGTTTCCTGTGCTCTACGTTTCTATATTCAACGGGCTTTGCAAATCATCACTTCAAAATTTAAATTTTTATATTTTAATTCCTAGTTTCATAATTTTTTAAACAAAAAAACAGTAATTGTGAAATTCACAATTTGTGGAGGTACATAAAATGAATATGAAAAATGAATATTAAAAATAAAATTAATAAATGCCTTAAAAATTTAATAAATTATTGAGATACGTCTGTCATTATATAATTACATTCTGTTATTAAATTGTAAAATTATTTTAAAAGAATGTTTTGTGTTATTTTTATTTTTATTTTCAGATATTCAAACGTAAGCTAAACTAACTAAAATTCTATAAAATATTAGATAATTGCTGAAAATATTGTGTTAAATTTTTATTTTACTAGTTAAAAACCAAAAAACGAAGCGTATGATTAAGCTCACATAAAATTATGCCAAATTTGCCTTCCATACTTCGCCTTTTTGACGGCTTCTGTCTGTCATATAAATTATCGTCTCTGATAACACTATGATAGACCTATGATAAGGCTACCATAATTAAGAAACACTTTTATAGTACATTTCAAGCAGCAAGCAAGTAATACTTGTTTCAAATTAGATTAAGATAACTTGAATAAAATAATGTTTCGACGAGGTATATTTCATTTTTGCAAATTTTTAAAAACCGAGAATTGTTCCTGCATTTTCCTTGCCGTGTCTACTATCAGCACCGTGTCATCCGCGTATCTGATATTGTTGAGATTGTGGCCGCCAATCCTAGCAAGGTTTTTATTTCTCTCATAATTGCTTCGCTGTACAGGTTGAAAATTTCCGGTGAGAAAAAACATCCTTGTCTTACGCCCCTTTCTATTTTCGCATACCTGCTGAGTTCACTTCCTGTCCGTACACAAGCGGTTTGCAGCCAATATTCTTGATTATCCTAACGTCTTTTCCGAAAATGCCGAAGTTGTCGAGCATTTTTATCAAGTCCTTGTGTTGTACATTGTCGAACGTCTTTGCGTAGTCTATGAAGCACAGATAAAGGTCTTTCTGCATTTGTATTGCTCGTTCAGATAGCATTCTGAGCATGATTATCGCATTCCTCGTTCCGGTATCTTTAACGAATCCACATTGTTCTTGTCCTATCCTCTGGGCCGATTTTGCTGCGCGCTCTGTTCATCAGAATCCGGATGATGAGTTTTGTTATGTGGCTCATTAAACTGATTGTTCGATGGAGCTCAAATTCGTTTGCATCTGCTTAGATCCTCCGGTATATTGCTGCTGTTGCAGATTTTGTTTATTATTTCTGTTAGTCTGTCTACGCCAAAGCCTTATAGGCACATCAACATCTCTATTACAATCCCGTCTGGTTCTGCTGCTTTGTTTCTTTTCAATTTGGCCGTTGCCGATTTCACTTCGGTTTTTAATAGTTCTGGTCCATTCGTATTTTTGTTAATTGCTCTCTCTTGTCGTGGAAGAGATCTCCGATATACTCGCCCAATCTCTAAAGTTTTTTTCTTTTTCTAATATTAGTGTGCCATTCTTTGATTTTATACATTCTTTGATTTTATTATATGCTGAGCATATTCCTTGCCCTGTTAGTACTTTTATTTTTTATGCATGTCTCTATTATTTGTTGTGCTCAGTCTCTCTACTTCAGTCCATCTATCGTTGAGTCATATTTCTTTATCCTGTCTACATTTGCTCTGTATTTCGTTATGTAGTCTCTTGTATTCCGTTCCATATCTTGGCATCTTTTTCTGTCTCCTTTGCATCACGTCTATTGAACAGGTGAAGAGGCTCATCCCTTGTTTCCTGTTTAGGATGTGGTTCCCGGCTTTCTCTTTTCCAATCTTTTCACTCTTTTATTTATTTATTTTTTCTTCAATTGGAGTAGATAGACTAACCTATCGCTCGGTTCACACTCCACCCACGTCTATTGAACAGGTGAAGAGGCTCATCCCTTGTTCCCTGTTTAGGATGTGGTTCCCGGCTTTCTCTTTTCCAATCTTTTCACTCTTTTATTTATTGTTTTTTCTTCAATTGGAGTAGATAGACTAATCTATCTCCCGGTTCACACTCCACCCACGCCTATTGAACAGGTGAAGAGGCTCATCCCTTGTTTCCTGTTTAGGATGTGGTTTCCGGTTTTCTCTTTTCCAGTCTTTTCACTCTTACGTAGCCCCCTGCGCATCAGTGGCGTTTTCGCCTTGCTTGGAGTGATATGATAAAAAGGTTAAGAGTCTCTTCAATGATCCACTCATTTTTCTTACGGCGTGCTTTTTCCTTTGGAATGATGTCGTTCGCAGATGTCACTAGAGCCGCTCTTAGTGCCTCCTATTTTGAGCTTTCATTTCCAATTTGTCCTTCGTATATCGTTTTCAGGCTCTACGCATACAATTCTTGCAGGTTCGGGTCATTCATGAGTCTACTGTACTTCAGTCTTAGGGCTGAGTTAGATTTCTTTAATCTCCTTAGTTTTATCCTTAGTTTGCATACAACTGACAGGTGGTCCCTTTCGCAACCCGCACTTGGGTAGGCTTTGCAGTGAAGGACTGCGTTTCTGAATCTCTTGTTGATAGTAATGTAGTCAATTTTATTCTTAGTTTCTCCTCCTGGACTTCTTCATGTTCGTAGTCTTCTCGGGTGCTCTTGGAACCAGGTGTTGGTTATTATCTGGTCATTCGCTGTGCACCTTTGGACCCATTTCTCACCACGGCTAATGCGGTGTCCTAGTCCGAAATTGCCGACCGTTTCATCAACTTTGGCATTCAGATCTCTCATAATTCTGATTTCTTGTGATTTACATTGTGCCTTGACATAATCCAGCATGGAGTAGAAGGACTCGATTTCTTCTTCTGTACTTTGTGATGTTGGTGCATATATCTCAGTTACCAATATATTGAGAAACTTTCCTTTATTTTAACTACTAGAATTCTCTCAGATAGCTGGCAATATCCTATAACGCATTTTCTTGTGTCTTTATCTAATATAACGCCGATTTCTTTTTCATTATATTTACCTGCTGCGTATATAATTCTGTGCTCACCACTGAAGTTTCCGTTGTTTGGCCAACTCGTTTCACATATGTCTAAAATGTTTATTTTCAATCTAGACATCTTCTACTTCATGTTTTCCAGCTGTCCACAGTGTTCATGATTCTAACATTCTAGTTTCAAAGAGTTATTTTTTGTTTGTTGCGAACAGTTGCAGGATGACGATCCGGTGACACCTGTCGCTCATGTCTTTCCATTTCTGGCTAGGATGGCCACCCGTAAAAAGAAAATATGGGTCATCATACTCACACAGTTAAAATGTTTTAATTATTT
Organism: Ascarosepion bandense; assembly: GCA_037127315.1. Lineage (NCBI taxonomy): Eukaryota > Metazoa > Mollusca > Cephalopoda > Sepiida > Sepiidae > Ascarosepion > Ascarosepion bandense. The sequence continues at coordinate 2,140,877 of JBBBDQ010000310.1, forward strand.
AAAAAATCGAATGGCTCGATTATTTGTTTTAAACTTTTTAGTTTTCAATTAGTAAATATAGTCTTCATGCATTAACTGAACGACCTAGCGTTAATGGCTGAAGGAGGAAATTTTAAAGGGTTTTTGAATCTTTATAACTTATCATAATAAAAAAATAATAACAATGAAAACAATTCTTGTAAACATTCATTATTCATTGAATTATTTTTCAGACTATGAAAAGTTTATCTAAATAAAAATTGGCAAATTTTTTGCATTTCTGTTTTTACAATTTGGAGCAGATTTTCTTAAAAAGGGCTAATCAAGAAAAGAAAAGGACAGCTACTTAGCATTCCCCAATGACTCCTGAATTTAATTAATATTAGGTATCTGGGAGAGCTCTTGCGAATTTATAGACATTTCAAGAAATTAATTGGTGAGATAATAACAAATGTAAAAAAATATTTTGAGCAAGATTTTCTAAAAATGATTATTTCAAAAATGACATCAGCCACTTATGAATAAGTCTTGAAATTTTAATCAAAATCCAATCACTATTTGATTTTTCAAGAATTTCTAAATTAATGTGTTTTTCAACGGCAAAAAGTGACTTGCGTAATATAATGTTTGCCGTAATAAACCTTTGTAAAAATTGCGTCACTCACGGACGAAAGAAAAACAAACTTTTATACCAAAATTTTGAACGTGTTAGAAAGAATAAAAAGAAATTTTGAAAAATTATTAAAAAATACTTTGATCTATCTTCTTAACAATAACATGGACATTTTACCGATAAAACTATGTTTTTGTTTAGTTTGGGGACTTTTTCTTCATACTATGCAGGTTTTTTCAGCGAATTCTTGGGGGTACCTACTTTGATATCTTTTCTTCTGCTGTTAACTGTATCACCTTTGATAAACTATTAATTTCATGGCGATTTTCACATTTATAATCGATACGGAGATCGTTTCTTCCGACTGCCGAAGTTTCTACTTAACCAAGGACAGTATATCACACACACACACACACACACACACACACACACACACACACACACACACACACACACACACACACACACATTGATATAAGTTTAAAATATATTTTTAAATTTCTCGATATATTAAAAGGAAATCGTCCATATACACGCACACATTTTCCGTCTTGTTTCCTCATTCCCATTTGTTCAGATGGGAAATGTCTTACTTTTTTTTAAAGAGTTTGCATTCTTCCCAAACATCTGCTAATTGTTGTTTTCAGACAGCAAATGATACTTTTCTTAATATTGTTCAACGCACAAGCGTATAAGATTACAGGCCATGTATTACCTGTTTTTAGATTTTCAAGTCTTAAACCATGATCTATCTATCTATCTATCTATCTATCTATCTATCTATCTATCTATCTATCTATCTATCTAGTTTTTGTGTACTAGAAGTGCCCTCTACTCAAATACTTTGTTTTCCGATTTTGTCGTGTTTCACACACCATATGTACCCTCATATATTAATTTATTTTTTACATACTTTTATACATAAAAAGAAAGAAACCTATATTTCGAACATGGGTATCCACTAAAAATAATGCTGAAACTAATAGAAAATGTCAAATGAAAAATAAACCTCTTAAATCTTTATACATAAACTTTTACACACACACACATATATATATATATATATATATATATATATATATATATATATATATATATATATATATTGTATCTTGGAAACAAACAAAGAAAAACCCCAATCGGCCAGGGTTTATTCTGTGAGAATTTTTGTGGGAAGTCGTTTTTGCAACGATAGTGCACAATATCAAGAGCAAGAGCATTAATAGTAATAAATAAAACTTTTTGACATATTTTATGCCTATCTCTTCTCAGAGTTTCGCCGAAGATATGCTGGTAAATGACATAACTCTATGAAGCTCAGAATAGAGAGCGTCATGATGATATCTCATTTTGTGTGCGATTGATAAATTGTCGTGTGAATTACGCAAAAGTAAAATAACACTGACATCTCATTGTAACAGATATATTTACCAAAAATATACAAAAATATCTTGAAATACTTCAAACTTTAGACCACTTCGGAATCTCCTGCATCTCTTCTTGTTTAGTTTGGTGAATAATGCCATAATCCTTGCCGTCAATTCATTTTTGGTGTCACAAAGTGTTTTTTCGTCTCTTGCGGAAATGCTCAGAAGAGTTAAGTGGCCAGATGTAAGCGGTGATGTGGTCGCAGAAATTGTCTGAAAGTCATGACTGTGTTATCCTGCATGTGTGGCATGGTTCAGAGTCTTGTTCCAACATATAGGTCCTTCTAGAAGTGACCCTCTTGACCCAGGGTAGCATTACCTCTGGCTATGGACTTGATTGACTTGGAGGGACCGTTTCCAGTCATGGCCTAGATCTGACCAACATTTTATTTTCTTACCACAACGAGCAGAGTGATTTTTCTAAGCTGCCGTATCTTCGTAATCATCATTAGACTCATCCAACTCTTTCCGAATCCTCTGCTCTGTTCTCAGATTAATATCTAGACACACTGAAATATACGTATTAAAACTTATGGTGCGAATGCCAAGCAGTACAGTATGCCGTTATCAAACTTCTCTTTTTTCTCTGATCCTATTATACTATCCAGTCGACAAAATAAGGAACAAACAACGTGCATGCGCTAAGTTAAAATAGAAAACGCCGACAATTTATCCATCGCACACTATAATATATATATATATATATATATATATATATATATATATATAGGACGTTTTTTCCCGAAAATGTATATATTAAAAAATATATAAGAGTGGATACTGAGGTGAAAATACTATCGTGACAACCTGTCTCATTCTGGAATGTTTTGTTCAACATGTCGGTGTTGACTTCAGTGTCCCCTTTAATATTTATAAACGATCTGTCACTGATATTTATCCATTAATATAACAGATTAAAACTATCTGTTTATCATATAGATATTCCAACATTTAAAGTATATGGAAAGAGATTAATACATAATGGATGACCGAGGATACCCGTTTACCAGTTAATTGTAGACGCCTGCTCAGGCACACTTGGGTTTGTTTAACACCCACAGAGCCAACCTGTAGTGTATACTGCAACTATCTGGCGTAAACAACAGTCTGAATAAGTCGGTCAAGATGACTTTTGACTTCGAACTAGTCCAATCATCAACGACTTCTCAATTTCACTCACAATGCTTGGGTCAACCCGTGGTATGGTTTTTAAGCATTTTCCAGACTAATAGCATCAAGAAATCATCTTCCCGATATATATAAACTTATTTATAAATGGAACATTGTGTGTGTGTGTCTCTATGTGTGTATGTCCGTTACATATAGACTCTGAAACGGCTGAAACGATTTTCTTGAAAATTTACACAGTTGTACTATAAGCGTCTGCGAGTGTTCTTAGCTAGGTTTTGTGTCGAGGTACTTCCGATAAATATCGAAAATCGACAATCGAAAAAATCGGGTTATAGAAGGAGTGGTCCGATTTTAATCAAATGTGATACACTCATAGACAAAGACATAAGAAACGATATTCAGATGTTTCAAGGTTGCAGTTCTTACAATAGTGCAGAAAATCGATATATATATATATATATATATATATATATATATATATATACAAAAGGCAAGACGTTTGTGTGTGTGTCTGTTTATCTACCTGTCTGTCTGTATTTTTTTCAGCCCTTTTATTTGAGTTTTTGCTTCGAGTTTGGCTCTAAGTAGGTATAATTGTAATTCTTAGTCTCAGCCATGATACCATTTACTTAGAGGACTTATTTAGCCTTCAAAACTCAGTTTACGACGAAACAAGACTATATCGATACCAGGAAATCAAAATTTAACTTACATCCATTCATTTTTCTTTCAGTCTACGGTTTTGCTTTAACTGGAAACAACTATTGCTTCGTACCAACGTCCAAAGAGTCTGAGCTCTAGGACCATGGATTAGTTTTAAAGCTTTCATTACAATCTAGCAACGCCGGGTTTTACTGCTAGTATATATATATATATATATATATAAAGAGAGAGAGAGAGAGAGAGAGAGAGAAATGGAAAGAGAGATTGTTGTAAAAACATTTGCTAGATAACGTAAATTGCTACTCCCACATGTACACCCACCCACGCATGCACATTTCTATGCGTATTTGTTCATGTATCATTGATATTAATTAAATTGGTTTGACCTTAAACGTATAGAATATAATTAGACAAATTTCATTTTCAGTTAGATGGCTGCAATGATCATTCTTTATTTATAAGTTGGGAACATATAAATATATTTTTCTACATACACAGATGTAAAATAAATTTGCCACACCCTGAATTAAATCAATTTGAAACGTATATATAGTATAAATAGAGTACTTTTAATGATTACAAATGGTAATCAATATGAGCACAATTTCTTAGATATGGAGTTTATCATAATGACTCAAATATCTTCATCAACACATTGTATACCCTCCTGGATGTGCGTTGTAGTGCAGTGGATATCGGCTCGGAACAAGCAATCGGAGATCCGAGTTCGAATTCCAGTTGAATTCTTTGTGTTCATTTACTTACAAATATCTTTGAAGAAGATTTAAATACGTCTCTTTTCTCCAACTATGGGTCAAATAAGAGAACAGATTGGCTTCTATAGCCTTGGTTGGCAACCATTCTACCACAGAAAGTAATGTGCAGTCAGTCATGTCTCTTTGTAGACATAATTGCTTAATCCTGTACGGGACTTAACTGACTGACTGATATCCTCCTTACACTCATCTGTACTATCACAATACATACTCTACTACAATACATTATTATGGTCTTACTCTACTACGTCTGTTGTTCCAGCGTATCAAGAGCTATAGGTTGGCTAGCTGAAAGAGTCAGGCATCATCCCATCATATCGTTTACATGTTAAATGAGGGACGAGTTTGGTGATTGTGCCGGTTAGGGCAGCTGTAGCATTTATTGGCTGCTTGTTGCATCAATAGTGACAATGAGTTCTGGGCGTACATAATGCTGTTCGATAGTCTTTGTTCAAAGCGAGTGAATTCGATCTTCTAGGTGACACTCTGATCATACAACTGGAAATACATAATTTTCCAACGTTCCTTCAACTGGAAACGAAATGGTTTCCTTTTAGTCTTGCGTTAGTTAGGACTAACTTTAAAAAAATTCGTTTCATTTATGTTCTATTTTTTTTTATTGTTTCGATTTCAGATTATTATTATTTTCTATTTGTGTAGATTAATGTTTAATTTAAAGTGTAAAAATGAACTTTTATTAAATGCAAAATATTGCCTAGCGTTCTATTACCCCCACCCCGTTTTTTTTGTGTCTCGACTAAAAGGATCATGGAAGTTCTCCAGCAAAGATTGAAAAAAGGTTTGTCTTTGAAAAATTAAGGTAAGTCAAAAATAATTTTCAAACTTTTCATCTACTAGATACAAAATGCTAATCTGGGGAATTGACATATTTTTCTTTACATGTCTACTTGTTTGAATTTATACTAAGTATATCTAAACTTATTGATAAATGGAAATTTGTCCGTCTGTGTGTGTGTGTTTCCGTTACCTATAGACTCCGAAACGGCTGAACCGATTTTCTTGAAAATTTACACAGTTGTACTATAAGCGTCTGCGAGTGCTCTTAGCTAGGTTTTGTGTCGAGGTACCCCCGATAAATATCGAATAATCGATAATTGATAATCGAAAAAATCGGGTTATAGAAGGAGTAGTCCGATTTTAATCAAATTTGATACACTCAAAGACAAAGACATAAGAAACGATATTCAGAAGTTTCAAGGTTGCAGTTCTTACAATAGTGCAGAAAATCGATAATATATATATATATATATATATATAAAGCAAGATGTTTGTGTGTGTGTGTCTGTTTATCTGTCTGTATGTCCTTTATACAAACCCAGAATTTTTATCCGATTCTCACCAAACTTCACACAAATATTCTTTAGGCTGAGTCTGAGCTCCAGGACCATGGATTAGTTTTAAAACTTTCATTACACCCGAGCAACGCCGGGCTATACTGCTAGCACTTAATATTTATATTCTTTGTTCTACCCAACATTTTTTACAGGATGTTAGCAACCCGGTAGGATAAAGAAATTTAAACCAACAAATGGTGAAGGAATTCTAAATGAGTCAACGGCCAGCTAACTAGAGGTGGTGTCTCAATAAATCATCAGATGGCAACAGGATACCACTTCACTATCTATCTATCCTGCGTATAATCATGGATATACAACAGAAATATATGAAAGCTAACGGCGTGAAGGGTGTTGCTGTCAAAGGAAGCAACTCCTCGCCCGGTAAGGACCGACATGGACAACAGGTGTTACCTGACCGTCTTTCGGCGACTGTTAGCACCAACGGCATAAAGGGGACGCTTTTTCCAAAAATGTGTCCCTCGCTCGGGAAGAAAGGACATGAGCAACAGGTGTCTCTGGACCGTTGCCCTGCGACTGTCCGCAACAAAGAAAGAATTACCTTGGGGACATGGAACGTCAGGACGCTCAACAATTGTGGACAACTAGAGAATGTCAAGCAAAAGATGAACAGACTGAACATCAATATTCTGGAAATATGCGAAACCAGACGGCCAAACAACGGATCCTTCAGCAGCGACAACCATAGGATAATATATGCAGGAGGAAGAAATAAAGAAAAAGGAGTCGGCTTAATACTGGACAAAGAAATGAAGAAATGTGTTCTAGTATATTGCCACTTTTCTGAAAGAGTTCTCCTAGTCAAATTGAAAGAGAGACCGTTCAACATAGCAATTATAGTTGCTTATGCACCAACAACGCAAAGCATTGAGGAAGAAATAGAATCTTTTTCTCCACTCTAGACAATGCTAAGGCTCAATGTAAAAGCCAAGAAATTAGAATCGTCATGGGAGATTTGAATGCCAAAGTAGGCAAGAAGAGAAGGTATGACAACTGGCAACTTTGGATTAGGAATCCGCAACGAACGAGGAGAAAAATGGGTCCCAAGGTACACAGCAAATGACCAGGTAATAACTAAGACCTGGTTCAAAAACACCCACGACGTCTGTGAACATGGAAAAGCCCAGAAGGCGACTCGAAAAACCAGATAGACTACATAACCATTAACAGGAGATTCAGAAACGCAGTGGTTCAAAGCAAATCCTAACCAGGCACCGACTGAGGAAGCGACCACGTCCCAGTCATCTGTAAACTAAAGCTGAAACTACGGAGATTGAAGAAGCCTAGTGCCGCACCAAAGCTGAAACACAACACGCTCGTGAATGACCTCAACCTATGAATACACTAACAGCGTGAAAATCAAGTATGAAGAACAAATTGGAAAAGGACAATCGAAATGGGACTCTCTCAAGGAAGTGATAGTGACATCAGCAAACAACATTGGCTCAAAGGTAATCAGGCGCAGTGTGGATGACTGAAGAGATTCTCGACATGATGCAATAGAGGAAGAAAATGATATCAAAACATGGAATGGAGTACAGGGAAATAAAATAGGAAATAAGGAGAAAATGTTGACAGGCTAAAGAGGAATGGCCTTAATGACAAATGTGCAGAAGTAAAGAGACTGAGCAGGCATAATAAAGCAGACATGCATAAAGAAATAAAAGAACTGACAAGAAAAAAACTGCTCTTCATCAGGATCTATAAAATCCAAGGATGGAACAATCATATTGGAGAAAGAGGAAATACCGCAACGATGGGAAGAATATATAAAAGATCTTTTCCACGACAAGAGAGAGCTGATAATACACAAAGATGTGGACGGACGGGAAATATTAAAGTCTGAAGTAGAATCTGCAATAGCCAAACTGAACAGAAACAAAGCTACTGAACCAGACGGCATAGTCATAGAGCTGCTGATAGCCTTGGAAGAATATGTCATAGAGAAAATTACAGAAAATTACAGAAAATTACAGAAAATTAGAGAAAATAGTAAATGAAATTTATAATAGTGGTGTAATACCAGATGACCTCAGCAAGTCGATCTTCATAACGCTGCCTAAGAAGCCAGGAGCAAACGAGTGCGAACTCCACAGAACAATCAGTTTAATGAGTCATGTAACAAAACCGATCGTCCGAATCCTGAGGAATAGAGCGAGTTTTATTGATTATGCAAAGGCGTTTGATAAAATATTTGGACTTGGAGAACCTGATACTAACAGGCCAGATAGAGGGGAAAAGAGACAGGGGAAATCAGCGGATAACAATTTGAAGGATCTGATCAGGTGGATGACGGAACGATGGTTGCATGGCGTAACAGGAGAAAGCGTGTTCAGAGCCACCAGGGATAGGGAGATGTGGAAAGCTATGATCGCCTACGTCCTGAAAGGACATGGCACATAAAAGAAGAAGAAGACATAATTGTAAGTCTGGCCAATTCATACTCTATGTAAACAATTTCCAACACTCCATGATACAATGCTGTGAATACAGTTTATTGGACATCCACGTTACGTTCAGAAGCTGGTCTATGAGAGTATGAGTGTTTATTTAATCAATGTTGGTAACAGCTATGCATCACTTGCGTAGTAATTCTCCGAAAGGATCTTCATCTCTAGTGAGCCGATAATATAAATTCTCCCAAAATGCTTTAATTGCATAAAAGGAGTCTCGGTGGTATGAAAACTGCATGCACTGGGCTTTATCAACACAAAGAATCTTATCGATTTGTGAGCCATCATCTATAGATAAAAGCAGTGTGTTAATATGTTGCTAATTCATGATGGGTAAGCTGTTGAAAATATTAGAATTTGATGTATGTGCATACTAGAGGATGTGTAGTATATACATACTGTATCCGTTTCAAAATCAGTATCCTCATTTAGAGTGATTCAATTGCATTTTCCGTCAACGCTAGTGAATTGCAGAAACAAGTAAAGGAATAGTTGAACTATAATAGGAGAAAAGCATTCTTATGAGATTATTCAGTTCTGACATTTAAGATATTTTTGTAGAAAATATCGAATGGAATTCAATCTTATTCTGTTTTCATAATTATTTTCCTTAAATCATACCCTTTTATTCATATTTAGTTTATCAATTTTCTGGGATACTACAAAAAATTTCGTCAGAAATATTTACCAATATATTCCCATTATTTCTTTATCATATTATTATATTGTGTGGTGTTTGTACCAGTGAGGCCTGGCGTTAAAACATATCGCTAAGTCAAAAGGGAAAATGAGGCGTATACAAGAGAGCTACTCATATTCAGGTTCAGTGATAGCCAAGGAGAAGGTCAGTTGCACACGAGCCTCTCCTAAATTATTGCATCTGTAACAAGATACTCTGGTATTATCTTGCGTTCTAAAAGTTTGTTACATTTTTGTGTCACCGGATAATTGGCGGAATAACTGGGTAAAAGAAAAGAAAAGAAAAAAGAAGTGTTCTAGTCTCTTAAGTATACAGCGTACATAACCCTATCATAGGTTCTGGCACCGCGTGGAACCACCCAAGTGCAACTGAAAATTGCAACAAATGTCCAGTCGGATGATAAATAATCAACAATTCTGAATACGGATAAAGACGGCATTTGCTAAAGAATAGAAGTTTAAGAATTAGATAAAAAACCCGGACTGGTATTCATAATCTAGGCTGATGTGACCCCAGATTGAGAACCAGTTCTCTTAAGTCATTTAGGGATTAGTCTGCTAGTCCTGGGTTAGGGAATAATTTTCTCACGATATGCGAAATGCAAACAAATAATTACAGACGTACTAGCAGTATAGCCCGGTGTTGCTAGGGTGTAATGAAAGCTTTAAAACTAATCCATGGTCCTGCAGCTCAGACTCTTTGGACGTTGGCAATAAATATTAAAAAGCAATAGTTGTTTCCAGTTACAGCGAAACCGTAGACTGAAAGAAAAATCAATGGATGTAAATCAAATTTTGGTTTCCTGATATCAATATCAAATTTTCTGCACTATTGTAAAAACTGCAACCTTGAAACTTCTGAATATCGTTTCTTATGTCTTTGCCTATGAGTGTATCACATTTGATTAAAATCGGACCACTCCTTCTATAACCCGATTTTTTCGATTATCGATTTTCGATATTTATCGGCGGTACCTCGACACAAAACCTAGCTAAGAACACTCGCAGACGCTTATAGTACAACTGTGTAAATTTTCAAGAAAATTGGTTCAGCCGTTTCGGAGTCTATAGGTAACGGATACACACACACACACACACACACACACACACACACACACACACACACACACACACACACACAAAGTTCCATTTATAAATAAGTTTGGATTAGATAGATATTTTTTTGCCTTTTGTGGCATTACTTTCCCTAACATATTGGGAATGCAAGTACAACTCTATCCACTAGGTTAACTTGTTTTTTGTCCGCTCAAAGTGCAATTCATGTTCATATCTTTGTAGTAAAGACTGCTAGATATATTTTCTCTAGAATAATTGGAAACAAAACACGAATACTGTAAAACATTGTTGTAAAAATGCTTTCAAATTCATGACAGGGTTATCATAAAATTAAATAATGCAAAACTAAATAAAATCTTCAATTTGGGAACTGTCAATTTTGATGTATTCAACAACTGATTGAAACATTCACGACAGTATCGAGTTGATGTTTGTGGGTTTTCTTACATAGCGTCATCATCATGCATAAAAAGCAAATGGTGAGTTTAAAAAGCATTAAAAATTGAATAACGAATAAGATCTAGATTTCCTCTGATTTTGATAATGGTCGGAATTATGGTTGAAACGATAGATCTCAAACATTTAGACAATATTCCTATTCGCATGTGTTCGATTGCTTTTAAATGAAAACTACAAAACATTAATTATACCTGTTTATCATCAAACTTTTATTAACGCGCGCACACGGACACATACACACAGTATATATATATATATATATATATGCGTGTGTGCATATATATATATAGAGAGAGAGAGAGAGAACGTGTGAGCGTCCTAAAATGACACTCATGTTATCAGATATTTAAACCCTTAATTCCCACCGTAAAATGCGGTGATAATTACAATATTAAAATATATTTATTTTTCTAAAAATACAGCATTAATTATAGCTTTCTACCTACCGGATTAATACCTACTGTACCTAAAAGAAATTAAACATAAGGCACAAACCATAAACTCTTAAGTTTAATTCTCTTTGTAAAAATGACCGTTAATTTTGAAATTGTTAAATTAGATTTCAAAACAAACATGAAACATACTAATAACTAAAGTGCACTTACTCATTCTCACAAGATTACAAAATATAATGAGATGAGAAAAAGTGAAAAACCTAATTAGGTAAAAATGAAGAAAAATGTATAAGACTTAAAATAAAATAGAAACGAAAATGAATAAAATTTCGAAGTGAAAAAAGTAAAAACTCGAAATGAAAAGAAGAAAAAACAAAAGTAGAAAAAGTTGAAGAGATTCTTGGGAATAAAAGAAACCGAAAATCCGTGTTGATGAATAAGAAAAGATGACAGAAAGTAAGACTAACCGGAAGAACTTTGTTTTCATTCATTGAAGAAGTTGACGTCGAGCTTAGAGGTTTCGAAAATTCAATTTTGGAATTTTTATTGATTGTTATATTCTGATTTTTCTCAAGAATAATAGAAAATCACGGTTTCTCAAGAGGATACGATTCTTTCTCTTGAAAAGTCAAAACACTTTATTTCAAGCGGGAGAATTTAAATTATTTTGTAGAGTGTCATCTCTTTTCTTTCTTTTTTAAAGAGTTGATACTTACTAAAATAAAAAGAATTTTTACCAAAAACTACCATATAAAATGGCTTATGTGATTCAGAATATTCAGTCACTCAATTTCCGTACTTGATACACGCTTGGGTGATCATGTCTCGAAAGAGATATGACTTACTAGGCAGAAGATTTTTCACGCAGTAGTTTGCCATTACTAGAGAACTCAATCTGTCCTGCTATTCAACACCTAGCTAGAGGGAGAAGAGATGGATTAATACCTTTCCCAAGAATATTTGTGCATAAATGAATAAAATGAATTCGAATGGAATTGAAACTTAACTCTCCGATTTCTCATTCAAAACCCATATACATTACACCACAACGCACATCTTTTTTAAGGCATGATTAACTTTTATATTTATGGTGAGGTTGTTGAGTATAAAATCAGCAATTATTAGTTGTTAAGTCAGGACGTTTGTTGTGCTATGCTTCCCATAACTCAGCGCCATTTTATGAGGAGGGTAGCATCACAGTTATCAGCGCTGAAACTGGAATCGGCGATTTGCATTCAAATTCCGGTCTAGTCTACTGCGTTTCTTTCGCCTTTGAGAAAGGCATGAACTCATCCCTTCTCTAGCTGTAGGTTAAATACTAGCGTAGTCAAGGCTCTTTAGACTTGGATAGCAACCATCATGGCAATTTATCGATAATAAAGAAGAAGAATTCGTCCAGCGCCATAACCACCTTGCTTTTGACGTCTTGAAATGATATGAAAAAAATAAAAAGGTGAAAGAAAATAATACGGTGAATATATGATGATGTGAAGTTGTAAAATTGGCATTATTAATAAAAACCATAAAGAGCTTAGGGTAAAGACGTAATTCGCACATTACGTCTATTCTTGATACTAAGATATTTCAGTAAAAACATACGCACTAGTGGAAAGAACTAAGCTAACAATAACAATGATAGTGATATATGTCTATTTTTTATCAAATGATATCAAATGATTTTTAGATGCACAATTAAGTAAATTTTTGTAAATAAACAAAGCCAAAATATGTGTATATATGGCCATACTTGTTTAATAAACAGACAATACAGTTCAGATGTTTGAAAGCCACAACACATGAACAAAATTTACACGTTTTGTTACATACACATTAATATTAAGTTTACTTTTTAATCCAATGGGATGTCAATTCGTATCCAGTAAATTATCATAAAGCTTTATATCACTCTCTATTTCTTTTATCTCAATCAGTCAGTCAGTCAGTCAAGCTGGCTAAAATCGTAGATAAGGCATTTTACGAACAAAAGCCTTTTAGCTTTTACTATTCTAAGTGAATGTGGGCTGGTGAATGCATAGTAAAAAACACCCGTCGTGATAAACGAACTCTGATTGGTCGACAAGATGTTACGATGAAAATCGGCGAGAATTGCGAGTCCACGAGGAGAAAATTATTTTCAGTTAGTTAGTTGGCCATAAGCTCCCGATGAGATGAAACGTGTTCGTCAGATTGAATAAGCCTACACCCCAAGCCAACTCTTGTAGGGAGCGCTTACAACAGTAGTCGTGAGCAAGGCAAGAAGACGAGTTCCCCCTTCTTTTTTTGACGAAGAACATAAATCTGATTGAAACTGAATTTAAAAATTTTAATGAAAGTAAAGCCTCGTCCAGCAAAGTTGAATCGTGAGACGACATATTCCTTGCTTAACCTTAAGACGAATGTTTGTGAAGATTAGAAGAAAGAAAGATGAAGAAAATAGAAAAACGCTTTTAGAGAACCGCAACAGTTATGCTAAGAAAACCTCCACCAGATATGGAGATTAAAATATGATTGCTAGTCTCAATAATTGAACACATTACTGAAGAGAGACGCAGCTAACTACGATGCAGCGCAATGTAATGGCCTCGTGTCAGTCTATATATCAGCTGAGATTTCGAGAATTATAAAGAATGAAAAATGGCCTTGTGTCATGCTGAAGAGCAACGAAGAAATTTAATGTTGGAAAAGAGAAAAGAAAGCGAGGGTATTGTTTTTTTTAAGAGAACTGAATACTATATAAAAAAGTAAAAAAAAGATAAACGATAATTATGAGAGAAAAAGAGAGAGAGAGAGAAAGAAAGAGAGAGAGAGAGAGAGACAGAGACAGAGACAGAGACAGAGAGAAAGAAACTGTAAGTTACAAAAATCAAATTCTATATTTTTATTTATTTATTTATTTTCCCCAGCCCGTAGATTTGCAGACATCACCAATTCTTAAAAAGTATTTTATTGTATACAACATTACACAAAAAATATTAAGTGCAACTCCATTCTTTGTGGTAGAGACTTTTATGCTATAACCCGGAAAAATTAGAATTCACAATTCTCAATAAAAATTAACATTAATTTTTTATCACGTGGCCTGTGTTGCCTTAATTTTGTTGTTTGTTTGGAAAGTCTTGTGTTTTCCAATGTGCTTGATGTGCAAATAACAGAATCTAATCGCCGTCTGACCTAACATTCAGTAAATCATTTTGACAGTTACCCGGGAAAGTTGATATTATTGTAGGGGAAGGCACAACATTGATACCCTTGAAGGTAAGGGAGCCCCCAGCCGTAGAGGGTCATGACATGTATATATGATAAAAATATAGTTTTAAGGTATGTTATATTCAGTACCATAAGTCGAGCTATCTTTGGAAAATTCCATTTTTGGATACTATTATAAATCTAAAATTCTCTACAACAGGATAGATAAATTTACTCTAGAATACCAATAGGTTTATAAAAACATCCAACTTATGTTCTTTATTGTAATACTCTGTTAAATCTTAACATTGAGTTCTCATTAGATTTAATCTTCTGTGTAATTTATCTTACCAAGTACCAAGGATTCTGCTTGGTACTTGGTAATATATATAATATATATAAAAATATATCATTATTATTACTATAATAATAGCATACTGAAACTCAAAAGCTATTAAGTTTAAGTGTTCAGTCCACCATCATCAGGCAATGAAAAACCGCCTGATGATGGTGTAGTGAACACCGAAACTTAATAGCTTTTGAATTGCAGTGTCCTATTATTATAACAATAATAATAATTATATCTATATATACTCTACTTCTTTACTGAGCACTTGATATAAAAAGTAATTATTAAACTGTGTATATAAATCAATTAGTTTAAGCCACCAATATTTTATTTTATATATATATATACTCTTAAGTATAGCGGCGATATTGGGAATCAATATTATGGACATTTTCTGTCTAGATTGAAAGAGCTCTAAAAGATTTATGCATGCAGAAACTAAATCTGTTTCCTTTTTCACAAACACAATGTCGTTGATATCTTTTTTTATATATTGTGCAAACTGCAAATATCCAAGAAACAATGATTTAATAAATTCGCTTTCTGAGCTTTCTATGAACTTCTTTCTATTTTCGTTGTTTTTATTTCGTTTCGTTGTTGTTTCATGTTTTCCAATCTTCAGAATTAGTGTTTTTCTCATATTCGTTCATCTTCATTCAGTTCAGACAATATTCAAGCCGAAAAACACAAGCAGAAATAGCAAGACAAAATCCATTTCAGTTCTTTCTTAATTATCTCTAGCAAATACAGTTTCATTCTCTGTTTTATTTAATTCTGCTTCCTTTTATCAATTCTATTTAGTTACATTCTGTTCTTTACTCGAATGTCTATAATGAACATCTCATTCTCTTATCATGTTGAAGGGTTTGAGCTTCTCACATATAAATTCAACTATTTGCTTCTTCTAAAGTGTTTTATTTACGTTTTTTGGAGAAAGAGGAAATACTCCAACGATGGGAAGAATATATAAAGTATCTTTTCCACGACAAGAGAGAGCAACCAATATTACGCAAAGATGAGGACGGACCGGAAATATTAACGTCTGAAGTGGAATCTGCAATAGCCAAACTGAATAGAAACAAAGCAGCGGGACCAGACGGCATAGTCATTGAGCTGCTGATAGCCCTGGAAGAATTTGGTATATAAAAAATTACTGAAATAATAAATGAAATATATAATAGTTGGGTTATACCAGATGATCTCAGCAAGTCTATCTTCATAGCACTACCTAAGACGCCAGGAGCAAATGAGTGCGAACTCCACAGAACAATCAGTTTAATGAGACATATAACAAAACTGATCGTCCGAATCCTGATGAATAGAGCGAGAAGCAGAATCAGACCAGAGATAGAACAAGAACAATATGGTTTCGTTAAAGATACGTGAACAAGGAATGCCATATTTATGATTAGGATGCTCTCCGAAAGGGCAATACAAATGAAGAAGGACTTATACCTATGCTTTATTGATTATGCGAAGGCGTTTGACAAAATACGCCACAAAGAACTGATGGAGAAGCTCGGAAACCTGGACATATTTGGAAAAGACTTGAGAGTAATAAAGAATCTCTACTGGCAGCAAACCACTTGCATACGGACAGGTAATGAATTGAGTAGATATACAAAGATAGAAAGGGGCGTAAGACAAGGATATGTCTTTTCACCGGATCTGTTCAACTTGTGCAGCGAGAATATTTTGAGGACCCTAGAAGTTATGCCTGGATTCGTAATCGCAGGCCACAATTTAAACAACCTAAAGTACGCAGATGATACAGTGCTGATAGCAGAAAGAAAGGAAACTACAAGACCTCTTACAGAAGGTAGCAGAGGAAGTAACAAGAAAGGACTAGAAATAAAGTGCACGAAAACTGAATGCATGGTCATCAGTAACAAGTGCAGCCCAAAATGCTAAATGCAGGTCGGGGATACCAGAATCAAGCAGGTAGAAAAATTTAAATACCTGGGAAACGTTATAACAGAAGACGGAAAGTGCGACACAGAGATCCGAAGGCGAATTAGCATGGCGAAGGAAGCATTCCAGAAGTTGAGTAAAGTATTAAGAAACAGGACAATTTCGCTAGAAACTAGGAAGAGAGTACTGGATTGCTACGTGATGTCCGTCCTTTAATATGCCAGTGAATGTTGGACAATACCATCTAAGATGAAGGAAAACTTGAAGCAACTGAAATGTGGTTTTACAGAAGGATGCTGCGAATCTCATGGATCGAGCATGTGAGCAATGATGAGGTCTTGGAAATGATGGAAACAAAAAGGAAATTAATACTGAGCATCAGGAAGAGACAGCTGAAGTTCCTGGGACACGCAATGAGGAAGGAGGGCCTGGAGAACCTGATACTAACAGACCAGATAGAGGAAAAAGAGACGGGGAAAGCAACGGATAACATATTTGAAGGACCTAATCAGGTGGATATCAGAACGAGGATTGCATGGTGTAACAGGAGAAGGCGTGCTCAGAGCCACCAGGGATAGGGAAAAGTGGAAGGCCATGATCGCCTCCGTCCTGAAGGGACAGGGTACATAGAAGAAGAATATGTTTATAATTTCAAGCAAGACACATATTTCTCTCCTGCATATTTATTTCATTCCCCATCATTCTCCTAACTTTTATTGATGTCTGTTTCAAAAGCATTTAGGTTTACGCTTGAAAATCTCATTCTATTCCATAACCGGCAGTGAGCTTTTGTGTCTCATCATGAAACTTTTTAGATGTGATTGCTTCTATTTTGATATATTTATGGAAGTGGACAACATTGGCGTATGTTTACATAAAACAGCGAAACAGATCTGTCTGCGGATGACTATATATATATATATATATATATATATACTCATGGTGAAGGCAGCAAAATTTTGGTGGAGTGAGGATTTTGATGGCGTTAGTTTTCCTTCTTAACCATAGAGGGAGGGTGGCTTAGGAGCACCCGTGATTTGGTCATGTTGCAATGATGAGTGACGACAGAATACTTAAGGTTCTCATGACAAGTGGACAAAGGAGTGTTAGATGGCCATGGCTTAGGTACAAAGACAAGCCAAAGCATAACCTATCAACTGTCAATGTGTCTCATACTAACTTTGAGCAAGATGCCTTGGATAAAATAACTGGAGACATTTGTACCTAAGTTGTATCAGAAATTTTGAAATCAGTCGTATTCACCGGCTAAGAGACGAAAGATAAAGTCGAAAAGTTTCAGCAAATATTCCTGTGGCAATGTTCCGAGTCCTCGCTTTTGCACAATATGTGGGCTTGTATTTTATTGCTTACTTTCTCTATCCTGGGATTGAAATGTCATATACGACTTAAACATAAAAAACTGAATGACGTTGTCTGATCCCCATAAGTCGACATCTACGGGATAGTCCATCATATCTATCTATCTATCTATCTATCTATCTATCTATCTATCTATCTATCTATCTATCTATCTATCACAGTAGCTACTCTAGCATCTACGCATCATTCATTCAGCAATGAATTAGAACACTCTCAGCTATTGGGCGTGTGTATAATGATAATGTACATGCTAAAAAGTCTGCCTACTTCTACCGAGCGTCCATAGCTCAGAGATAGAATCATCGAATGACGCCAATTCGGTCGAGTTTCAATTCTGGGTAAAAAGCAATCGGGTGTCTAACCGCACTGATGAGCTGTGATATAGCGAAAAGATCTGTCTGCGAATGACTATATATATATAGCTAGCTAGCTAGATAAATAGATATATGAGATTCTAAACACACACACACACACACACACACACACACACACACACACACACACACACACATATATATATATATATATATATATATATATATATATATGTGTGTATGAGATCCTAAAAGTATACAAAGGTACACGACATGCACGAAAGGACACATGCTAACACACATACGCACATGCGCATACACAGGCACACATTGTCTATGTGTATATTTGCACAGTGGTTTGGTCTCTTAATGGTGTTTCTGAAGTACTAAGTTCGACCTTCTGTGACAGTCTTAAAAAGACCGACTTTGTACGTTTTTTTCGTTTGTTCATTTGATATTCATTCTCCTTTCCTATTTGTTTCTTTCGTTTTACACTTCCGTTTTCTTATTTTCTACTTGTTTCAATATTTCTACTTTTCTTTTTTCTCTTTTCCTATTATTTTTATTTCCTTTTATTTTTCCCTTTTTTCTGTTTCTACTAGCTTTGTTCCCTCTTTATTCCCATTTATCTTTTTCTAGTAGTTTCTTTTCTTCTAGTTTTCATTTTCCTCTTTTTCGACTAGTTCTTTTCTTCCTACTTTTCCCTTTATCTCTTCCTAATAGTTTCATTGCTTCTATTTCACCGTTTTCATGTTAGATTTTTACCTTCCATTTACCTCTTCCTTTTGTTTTCATCTATTTTCTTTTCTTCCCGTCTCTTTTTTCCGTTAGCCTCTTTTCTACTTTTTCCTGCTCTTTTTTTACTATATTATTTCCTTCTACTTTTCATCTTTCTTCTAATTTTTCCCTTCTAATCTTCCCTTTTCTCATTTTCTAAAAGTTTATTTCATTCTCCTTTTATCATTTTTATTTTTATGTACATTCGTTACTTCTACTTTTCTATTTTTAACTTTGATGATACTTTCGTCACTTTCAGTTCGTCACTTTTCTTTTCTATTTCTTTTTTTCGTCCTCATTTCATCCCTGACACATTTCTATTTCATTAGTAGTTTCTTTCTTTCTACTTTCTCAGTTTCTCTTTTGCTATTACCTTCGTTTCTTCTACTTTTCTATTTTCTCTTTTTCTACTTGTTTCTGTCCTTCTACTCTTCTTTTTATTTTTACTAGTCTCAATCCTTCTACCTTTTTCCTCTTTTCCTACATGCTTTTTCTACTTTTACCTTTATATGTTTCTGATAGTTTAATTCCTTCTACTTTCTCGTTTTCATTTTAGTATTTTATCTAGTTATCCCTTTTTTGTTGTTTTTCGCGTCTTACATTTTCTCGTTTTTTCGTTAGCCTCTTTTCTTCCCGTTTTTTATCTTTTCTACTCAGTTTTTACTTCTACTTTTTCCTTTTCTTTTTTCCTACCAGTTTTTTACATTCTACTTTTCTCTTTTTCTTTTACTGATTTACCTTCTAGTTATACCTGTTACCTTTTTATTTTTTTACATTCTAGTTACTTTCCTTCTTTTTTCTTTTTCTTCTAGTTAGTTTCCATCTAGTCTTCCCTTTCCTTCTTGTGGTAGTTTCGTTCGGTCTTATCTTTCATTTTTCTTTTCTTTTCGGCAAATTTATTTCCTTCTACTTTTCCCTTTTCTCTTTTACTACTAGTTTCTTTCTTTCATTTTGTCACCCTTTCTATTTTTCTCTTCGTTCTTTTTATTCTACTTTCCCCTTTTCTGTTTAGTTGATGATTTTTCTTCCCTCCTTTCATTTTAACTTTTTTCTTATTTTATTGCTTACTTTCCCTCCCCTTTTATCATTCATGTTTTTTCTTTTTCACCTTCCTTCCCTTGTTGCAGTTTCGTTCCTGCTTTCTAAGTTTGTTTTCTCCTTTTCAAAGAAAATTTTTAATCTATTCATTTTTCGTTCTTGCCGTAAATCTGCCTGTTTCTTTCCCTTCTCCATTTCTAATTTCTATATGTCCTTCCCTTTCCTATCTTCTGTTCATCTTTTATCTCTTCAACTTCAGTGTCAGTGTCCTTTCGATTATTTTCATTTTATTCTTTATTTTTCATTCTCCCTTTCACTCCTTTTATCTTAAATGTATTTTGCAGCAATAATCGCCTAAGCAGAAAAGAAAAACAATCAGTTCGTAGTTATACACACAACCCCACCTCACACAATCACACGCACACGTACAAACACACACACACAGTCACACACGCGCACAAACACATACACACAGCACACACACATATGCACACACACACACACACACACACACACACACACACACACACACATATATATATATATATATATATACGCACACAAACGCATACACAGAGGCACACAGCACAAGCATATATATATATATATATATATATATATATATATAAATTCCTGGAGCACCTATGTATGAACCACTTATCGTTATTTGCCGACTTTGACAGTTGAACCGTTCTATCCAAACATGGTCGACCAAAGTAACGACTTCACAATTTGATGCTCTCACAAAACGATGTCGACTTGTGTATTTTGTAGAATCATTGAATACGTTATCTTAATTTGTTGACAATGTGAAATAGAATAAGCGAAACAGTTGTTTAAAGCTGAGATTCTACTTTTTTCTTTTTGCCTTTTCTGCATACACTTCATTTTAGCGGCCATTGAAGCAAAAATAATGGGCATAAAATCTGGGAGTGCAAACAGATTTTATAAACAATTGCGTAGGCTTTGGATTTTCACATGTGCGAGTAAATATATTTCCAACATATGAAATACCTGATTCCTTGAAGAGGACCACTAAAATTGTCTTTCTCACTAGTATGAAAAGCATAAACCTTGAATAAAAACAGAATAATTCTTGAATTAAGTTTCTCAGTATTTTTATTAATGTATTTTTGTTGGGGAAAGTTAATTTATATAAAACTGTGAGAAAGAAATTATGTTGCGAGTGATTTCAGCAAAAGCACAGTAATACCCGTGTCATGGTGAGTGCACTTATTAGAACTGCGAGGTGGCACTTTGAACATTTTCCAATTTTTGTTGCCTCATATCATAGAATCCTCACAATTTACTATTGCAGCCAGTTGATAGATATAGGCGCAAAGAATAATTTATACTTTCCATTTAACTTTCATTACTAAAGGTAAGCTTTGCAGCGTGAGATTTCAGTTCAAGTCTGTTCAAAAGAATTCTTACACAGAAACTATTACTCAAATAGGTTACTTATCATTTAGGTGATTGAAAAACTACTATATTCATATTATATTCATTCGTACAAAACTAGACTTAACTAAAACAGTTGTTAAATTTATAAAATTAATTTATTTCACTAAAAGATAATCTATTTCAGGCCTTTGTTTGCCTGCCAAAAATAAGAACTGCGAAATTAATTCAAACTCTGATTGAAATTGCATTTTCTGATCTCAGAGAAAATGTTTATTCTGTTAACACTGCACTCTATTCCAAGGCTGACGTTTCATCAAGATTTTATCACTTTTGACGGAAAGTGCGACACAGAAATCCGAAGGCGAATTAGCATGGCGAAGGAAGCATTCCAGAAGTTGAGTAAGGTATTAAGAAACAGAACAATTTCGCTAGAAACTAGGAAGAGAGTACTGGATTGCTACGTGCTGTCCGTCCTTCAATATGGCTGTGAATGCTGGACAATACCATCAGAGATTAAGGAAAAACTTGAAGCAACTGAAATGTGGTTCTACAGAAGGATGCTGCGAATCTCATGGATCGAGCATGTGAGCAATGATGAGGTCTTGGAAATGATGGAAACAAAAAGGAAATTAATACTGAGCATCAGGAAGAGACAGCTGAAGTTCCTGGGACACGCAATGAGGACGGAGGGCCTGGAGAACCTGATACTAACAGGCCAGATAGAGGGTAAAAGAGATAGGGGAAAGCAAAGGATAACATATTTGAAGGACCTAATCGGGTGGATGACAGAACAAGGATTGCATGGTGTAACAGGAGAAGGCGTGCTCAGAGCCACCAGGGATAGGGAAAACTGGAAGGCCATGGTCGCCTACGTCCTGAAGGAACAAGGCACATAGAAGAAGAAGAATATGTAATGGATGCAGAAACAGATCTACACTTTATATGAATTTCTTTCAGTTCATTATGATGCAATTATTTATTTTATAGTGTGACTTAGAGACAATGCCTTGCTTTAATGTACAACGTACTTATGTAGGTAAGGTTCGGATTTCACAAAACCTGATAACCCAGGTGTTTCTTTCTCAGTATTTGTTCAATAATAATAATAATAATAATAATAATAATAATAATAATAATAATAATATGTTTTGTTAATAGTTTATTCCATTTTTATTCTTTTCCTATTTACATAAAATTTTAAATTTTATTTACATAAAATTTTTAAAATGCGAATTTTCCCTCCCTGGCAAGAAGTAGAACGTATTTTACTGAGATATTCTGGTATTAAATAAATCACTTAGAAATAAGTAAAAAAAAAAAATGGCCATCTGAATTTAATCTGGCTCGGAGGACATTAGGCAGAATATTTTCCAGCAATAGGTCGCCATTTCTTTCTGTGGTAGACTGGTTGCCAACTAAAGCTATTGAACTTAATCTGTCTTGCTATTTAAGCCATAGCTGGAGGGATAAGAGATGGATTGATACCGCTCCCCAAACGTGTTTGCGCGTAAGTAAATGCAACGAATGCAACTGGAATTTGAACTCGTCTCTCAGATTTCTCATTGTGAGCCGATATTCATTCCACCACAATACATAACTTGAAATGCTGAACCAGGATTTGTTTATAAGCGATCAGGGTTATCTGACATTTTTATTTTTTATAGTTTGCGATTTACTACATTCTCGGATTTGCATTATTTTAATGTATAAGTGGTCCACTTTGTATTTGTTATTGTATTACTTTTTCAAAATTAGATCCCCACAGAACAAGAGGAAGTGACAGCATCGCCGCCATTGCCCAATAGAAAAATGCGTATGAACTGATTTCTATTCTCTTATAGCAAATACCTCGATGCTTCCTGCTTTCCAGCTTCTTGGAAATCCTCCTCTGTAATTCCTCTTTTTAAGAACTCTGAGGAACACTCTGACCTTTCACACTGTCACACTATTAGTTTCTTACCGTTTTTGGCTAAGTACTTTAGGCTCTAATCAATGCCGAATTGGTTAAGCGTCTTACTTCGCACGACCTCCTTTCAGACAAACAATATGGCTTCCGTTTCGTCAGGTCTATCGCCGACAGGTTAACAGCCATCACTGAATAAAACATTAGATAAGAATGGCGAAGATATCTCGAATGCGTTCGACAGGGTTCGGCATACTGGCCTTCTATGTAAGCTTGAGAGCTACGTTTCCACGTGACGAATATTTGTCTCAAACCAATCATTACTAGCAAATCAATTAATTAAGGTTGTGTTGAACGGGCATGCCTGAAGATAATTTAATACTAATGTGGAGGTTCATCAGGGTTTTTTCCCTTGTACTTACGTGGTTTCTGATCTTCATAAATCATTTTCCAGCTTTCTGATCTTTATCAATGATGTCTCAGTTCCCAACTAAATATATATGCAGATGACACGACCATTTACTCATAACTTAGTAGCAAACTGGACAGAGAAAACTAAGAAAATGTTACTGAAAAGAGCCTCTAATCATTGATTAACTTGGAGAAAATATAGCTTGCAAATTTTAACGTCGCAATATATATATATATATATATATATATATATATACTTTCATTTAATCATCTCAGAAAACCTTCCTGCTTACTATCTGTATGGGTGATGCTTAACTTCAGGAAAGCAACACTTTACAATTTCTTGGCCAGACGTTTTCCACTGACATGATGTGGGTCGACTATATCGAATCAATTGCTACGTCTACGACAAGAAAATTTAGTTCACTGTGTCGTAACAAAACATTTTTCTTTTTGGAATCCATCTTGCACGTTTATAAATCTACAGTTCGCCTGAATATTGTCATATCTGGTCTGGTGATTCTGTTGTATATCTTGAGATTTTTGACAAACACTAAAGAAGGGCCTGTAATGTAATCGATCCTGACTAGGCATCTAATCTTCAATCAATTTCTCACTTACGTGACGCTACTTTCTTCTGTTTCATCTATAGATATTTTCATGACAACAATTCTGATGAGCATGTATCCCTGATGCCCCTAGCACATGAATTTAAGCGGGTTACTAGATTGGCAACTAGGTCTCACTGTTTTACTGTTGAACTAACGCTACTTCTACTCTAAGAGTTTAATTTCTCGTACTTCTTCATTCCAGTTTCTTGATTCCCTAATAACAACAATCTTCAAAAATTTAAATGGAACTTCAATTTCCATATTATGTCTTTTTGAACCCTGTACGTTTTGTTGTTTTCTCAACCCTACCATTCCCAATCTTTTCATTCTTTTATTCCCTTTAATCCCTAGCGTTCTAGCGGCATTATAGCTTGCTTGGGGTGAAACGATTTGCAAAAAAGAAAATCAGAAATACAAACTTTAATATTATTTTATGTCTCTGAATATAAATATTGTGGTTTGTATTTGTTAATATTTACCGTTTGAAATGATGTGATAAAAGATTTATAAAGCCTACAATACCCATAATATATACACAGAGTAAATTTATGCATTATCAATCCAATTTCTGGCACGTCTTCAGTTGTTTTTCAAATAGAATAATGTATCATTTCATTTTAGCAACAAAACATACGCGATCATTTGAGTTTAAAGGAATTCAGTTTTATTATATATGTCGTTCTAGAATAAAAAAGTCTAGTTATATTTAAAGTGGAACCATTAATTAATATATAATTAATTATGATATAAACAGCTTAATTCATTAATTGATAAGGAGAGCGAGATTGCTACATATTTAAAATTATCACTTCATCTATTATCAACTTCAAAATGCGCCAAAACATGTTTTCAGTTACTATTATTGATACTTCATCACATGTGAAAGGAAGCACGGAAAAGGTATTCCTTATGTCTGAAGCTGAACAAAAAATATAATAGAAAATGTTGAGAAAATATAGTCAGTTGTCAAATCGCTTCATATGCTTATGAAATCATGTGATAATCTGAGTAAAGAACACGATTCAAATAAGAATGAACAGGAATATCGCTGCAGTGAATGCCTGAAAGGGATTATAGTTAAGCTTTCACTACCTTCGATTTTCGATTTTCAAATTTCATTCTAATTTAATTTTCTAAATTGCATTGGCCAAAGAAAAGACAAGCTCGGCTAAAGAGCTGAAAGAAAGAGCGTAATAATTTAGAAGTAATACTGTTATTCGTAGTAAACTTGATATACTGGAATACAAATCAAATGGTAGCAAAAGCAGCTCGTAATATGATGTCAGCATTTTATCAGTGTGTAGGAGAGGCCAAAAACAATGTGGCTTACAAAATAAATGTCAGCTGAAGAAAATTCCGACGAATCAAGTTTCATTATCTTTGGTTGTAATAAATTTAATTTTCACAGCAAATAATTTTTTGTATATACAGAGACTGTTTTGAGCATGATCCAACATAAAAAATAGCACGAAATTAAAATTATAATGTTGATAATAAGATTAATTGATCCACGGGTATGTTACATGCGAATGTGATATGACGAAAAAGAGCTTCATTCTGCACAAATTGAAGTTACCAATATTTTTATACTGCGAATTGAAACACAAAACATGAATAAGGAAATTATTTTATACAGATGTTTATCTGAGACAGTTTAAATAATATGAGAATTTTAAAGAATAGAAGTTTTTTTTTATGTTGATGAAAAGTCAAGGGGATAGGATACTGAACATACAAAATGATGTTTATGAATTGTGAAGAGATAAGCAGAACTAATTTTCATTGACATCTCAGGAGAAAATTCAAAATTTAATTATAGAAAAAAAAATTGAGAAAAAATATTATTTGCCCCAAAATGTCTGTTTCAGTGACTATTTATATCTCTCAATCTATCTATCGTTTTTATCTGTCTGTGGCCACGCTAAACTATATTCCCAACACAATTAGATATCGATATACATAGTATATTAAAACAAGCTTAAATTTTATTTTCTACCCAATAACAGACAATATTACAATTTAAAAAATAGTTTCATCCCCAAGCAAGGCGGTAATGCTGGGGTTAAAGGGAATGAAAGTGAAAAGGAGTGTGAAGACTGGGAATGGGGAGGATTGAGGAAACGACAAAAAAGTAAAGCTTTTCAAGAAGGCATGATGCGGCAATTGACATTTCATTTAAATTATTTTACAAAATCTCATTTTATTTTATATTTTTATTAACTTTACTCATTATGAAACATCAATTTTATATTTTTATTAACTTTACTCATAATGAAACATCAATTTTATATTTTTATTAACTTTACTCATAATGAAACATCAATTTTCAATTATTAAGAATGCGATGAAACATCCTAATCATAACCACTCTTGTTTACACGATTCTTATCCTTCTTTTATGTGGAATCTTCCTTCATGGCGTGAACGATCGTGGCTCTCCACATTTTCCAATCTTTTGTTGCTCTAATAAACTTAAGTTTTTTGTTCTACAATCCATTCATTAAGTAGGTTACTCGCCGCCTTCCGTTGTTTCTCTTGCTTTCAGTATTCCCTGTGTGTGTTTTAAATTCTCTAGCCACTTTTTCCTCATTATGTTACACCTAAATTTCAAATATCACTTTCTGGTTATAAGTATAAATAAATTACTTTTATGTTACTATTTTAAACTTAAAACGTAATCGTTGTTCATATGTTTTGCTTATGATATTCTCAATATTCGTACATAGAACCACATTTCTAGTGCTTCAAGTCTCTTGTTCACCTGTGAGATCTTCTAGCATGCACTGTCACATAAAATGAGATATTACATAGCGATGAAGCCATTTTCCTCGTTTTTTAGGGCATTTTCCTATTTTTTACTACTTTGCTCAGTTTCTGAGAGGCACATTTCTCTATTCTTTGAATTCCTGTCATCTGTTTCATATAGTTAAACTTCTGTACCTGCTAGGTTCTAACGTTCCCAACACATAGCTTACAACTTAGGATGTCTTTTTTGTTGACAACAACACATTGTGATTTTTTATTTTTAATAGCTAGCCCTTTCTTTTTGCTGTCTATTATCGTTAAAATAATTAATATTGGTAACTGACACAAGGTTGAATTTCTGGAGCTCGAGACTGAGACCTAACCGTTGTATTTACAGGAACATATTAATTAAATGTTACTTATAAACTTCAAAAAAGCATGAGAAAAGTTGAACATGAAAATGTCTAAAGTTACCGTAAGTTAATTTGTTTTTCCTCTCTAGCAAATCAATGTAACTCAACAAATAGTTCTTTACAATGAACAGTATCATATAATGCAATATTACATTAGTAACTTGAATAATAAGAGCATTAACTGAAATATTGCTTAGAGCAGATATACAGAATTGCTTATATTACTTCAAATCATATGGGATTAAGAAATCCAAACATTTATTGAATTATTGCATTGACTGGGTTGGAATAGAGAGGAAGATTCTCTCTGGAGCAGCAGCGAAAAACTTCTTAGCAAATACCTTTTCTGTCTATATTTCTCAGATGAGTTATTGTAACTATTTACAGTATTTACATTATTCGAGCTGTTGTCTTCATCTTTGTTATCATCACATTCACAACATTTCAGCCGTTGTACGTTTAAGCCTTCTTCAGGTGGTATTTCGACATTAACCCTTTGTTTACTCCACGGGAATAGATTGTTCTAATTCCATGTGTCATACTTTTGGATATCTCAGTTTTAATTAATTTTCCTTGATAACTCTACTCTCTAAGTTTTTTGTTCTCTTTGCTGTGGCCAGAGATTGAACCCACTTTTGGATCAAACAACCAACGCTTTTATCAGTGAATTTTCAGATATTGTCAGAGGAATGTTGGCTTGTAATATAGGGATGTCTTAACCCATGCTCTTTCCAGATATTAGTACATCTTCGAAAAATTAGTTCATCTAGCTCCATCAGGAAGATATCAAACTAGTACTGGAAAATGTAAACTCAATACGACCATCGATACAGTTCACAATGGAGAAAGAAAATAACAACAATTTGGCCTTTCTGGGTGTACTAAATCTCGAACAGTGCGTGGATTCATGATATCTGTCTACCATAAGCCAACATTCACTAGACAATACCTCAACTTCGACACCCACCGCCCATATAGTGTAAAGAAAGGGATCGTCCACTATCTACCACGTCTTGCAAAAATCACAGGCAATGACTCAGAAACATATGAACAAGTAATGGTCAATAAAGCAGTACCAACTACACAGGTTATATGATAGCATCCCCCACATAAAAGGGTACAAGATAAAAACAACAATGTGAAGAGCTTATCGGCACAGATACAAAAACTCTGTGGTTCATATGATATCAGTACAACTTTCAGAAGTGGTTCAACACTACGAAGACATCTCTTTTGAGTCACACCGCCCGTAGAGGAGATCATGACTAAGGATAATGTATACTATTTCTATTATGTGCTATAGTGTGCAAAGCTGCTAATTGTTATATCAAATAGCGTAATAACATTATCGTATTAACCATAATTGAACCTACCTATGATTAGAAAAGCCAAACATAATCGGAAGATATTTTCAATTCTGAACACAAAGCTTTTCTAAAGAGATGTAATGTTTTCGGTAAATTTTCGTTTTATGTCCAGAAGGCTTTTCCCCCTTCAAATTTATCCAAAATAGCATTATTGCTGTGCAAATGTATATGCTGAACTCAAATCAACAATTAATTATTGAAGAAACCTACGTCTAGAAAAGATTGAACTGCATTTTGTCTCCCGTAACTCTAACGCAGTCATGTAATTAACTGCTGAATGACTTTCGGCGTAGGACATCAAATTTCGGTCTATTTTCGGCAGATTTACTTCCTTTACTGAAACCTCCGCCTATTTACTTCCTGTAATGAAAGTAATACGCGATTTTTATTTCTAAGCGTATTACTTTCATTACAGGAAGTAAATAGGCAGAAGTTTTAGTAAAGGAAGTAAATCGGCCGAAATTTGTTGCATACGCAGAAACTCATTCTGCAGTTAATTACAAGACTTCGTAAGAGTTACGGGAGACAAAAAGTACGAGATGTAGTTCGTTTTTTTTATGGACGCTCAGATCAAAAAAGGTATGTTTCTTCAATAACTAATTGTTGATTTGAGTTCAGCATATACATTTGCACAGAAATAATGCTATTTTGGATAGATTTGAAGAGGAAAAAGCCTTCGGGATCTAAAACGAAAATGTACCATGTTTTCTTCAAATTAATTTGACAATTTGAAAAAGGAAAACGTTGAAAGTTAAAAGGTTACAGTAGACATCGAAAAACCTACTTACTGTTTTTGAAAAACTTCGATTAATACAGAATTATATATCAACATAACATTATTTAAACAGTTTCCTTTTATTGTAAGTTTAAAGCTGTTTGTAGTTGCGGATATGCTTTTCGTTACTTATCGCCAATAATATTTGCACTTAAATTTGCGTTAGTTTTAATGTGGCTTTTGTCTGATGCTATATGCTATGATTTTATATTTTATTTTGATTATTAAGTACTGTCTGTTGTGTGAGATGAGAAGCTGCTGTGTTAATGAACTCGATACGTGTGAAAGAGAAATGAAATATTATTATTTGGCGCATTACATTAAGTCATCTTCCATTTATGGTCCTCTAAACGTCAGCTTTCAGATATCTAACGCACTACATGAATTTGATGATGATGTCGGATTTTACTTACATTCTTTTGTTTGATTTATATATAATACACATACAATGCTGAATGTGTGCCCAAATACAACAGGGGTAGACAAACTTGCTTAATGTAAGAGCCAAAAAGAATAAAGTCAAGATGTTTGAGAGCCATAAATCATGAACAAAATTTATACATACGTTTTTGTTACATACACATTTTATTACAAAATATTTATTTAAACATTAAAAAAAAGCATACTTGCATTAAAATATATTCACGTACGTAGCTTTTTAAATTGCTATTTTTATTGGTTTAATTAATCACAAAATCACTTTCATTTCTTTCCTTAATTCTAAAGAACAATGCCGAACTCAGATCTAGCATTAAAATTAGGATTTAATTTTGTTAAATATTTTAACTACCCATGAAAATTAAACTTACGTTTTTATCCAACGAGGTCTCAATTTATACCCAGTAAAAATTATAAAAAAAATATTTTCAAAAGACACATACTGAAGGTCAAAGAGCCGCATGTGGCTTACGAGCCGAAGTTTGGCCACCCCTAGTATACAGTGAGCCTGTATGCAACAGTTTTAATAGAAGCACGGATACTACTCTTTAAACCAAGGCAGCAGTGCCCGTTAGCAACCATTTCACCCTAGGGACAGGTGCTAATTCATATGTCAATGACCCCTTAAATTTTGAAAGTACACAACTCGGTCCACGGACTTAAATCACAAATACTAATTGTCACCAAATTCACGAACCAACACTTAATTAAAATCTGAAACAAAAATTGTAGACTTAGACTCATAGGAAATAGAAACAGTAATGATTATAAAGGAACAAAAAGAGATAAGCAAAATGATATCCTTTGACATGAACAACAGAACACAAAAAACCTCTCCCTCTAGAGATTAAAAAGAGTTTAATTCGAAATCGTTTGAAACATATCTGAACATATCTGAGAGACAGTTATAACAAAAGGTCCTAATATAGTAATATATTTACTCTCTCCCTATATATATATATATATATATATATATATATATATATATATATATATATCAACCGTTATTCTTATTAGTTAAATTAAACACACCATTATGTTTTCTGTTTTCCCCACTTCATATTAACTCTTTAATAAGCAAACGTATTGTTTTCTGCATTTAAATGTAAATCATTTTCTCCAAAGTTATTGAACATTGTCTGATGACGAGATAAAATCTCGAAACAGAAATTTTTGTAAAGCAATGTAAATAACATTAATTGTATGTAAAAAATAATAATTATATTACACTCTACGATCTGTGTAGTATTGAGAACTTTTTAAAAAGTAAATGCCAGAGAATTCCGGATTCTATACCAATTGGTTCTCTTCCCCTATATATATATGAGATATTTTAATTTAAATAAGTCAATATATATATATATATATATATATATATATATATATATATATATATATATATATTCTGTTCACATGTAAAACTATCTATCACAGTCTGTTCATATCTATCTATCCATACTGTTATAATGGAGTTCTGTTTAGCACTACTCGATATATTTATAGTTCCCTTCTTACGTGAGTAAGGTTACAAAAGATCCGACAAAACAGAATATATTTATCAACAAATATTATGGTGTGTATTAGCATAAAGATGTGTGCCAAAAGTGAAGAGGAATGCTAATCTTAAAGAACAATGAAAGGAAAGTATTTTATTTATATAGATGAGACTTTCTTATGTAGATTAATATGCAGATTCAATGTATGATTTTTAGTTTAAGACAAGAAACAGCAGTAATAGACAGAGATGCCAGTCTGAAATATGTTAAAAAATCTTGACTAAATAAAAGAAATAACAACTCGAATATAGAATCTAACGGAAGCAGTAGGTATAGCAGGGGTCAATTGAATCTTAATTGTAAAGATACAAAATGATAAATTCGGTTACATTTCTTTGTGCCGTGTCCTTCAGGACGGAGGAGATCATGGCTCTCCCTCGTTCTTTATAGCTTTTAGTAAAGTTTGTTTTTCTGCTTTCTCTGCAAATCCCTGTTATCTTAACCATTTACACAAGCTTGTCAGGTAAGTGTCAAATCTTTCTTTATTATGTGCACTAGAAATTTCCTCTTTCTAATTCTAAGTGTCCTTTTGTTTCCATTTTCTTTAAAACTTCCTCATTACTCACATGTTTAGTGTACGGGATTCTCACCATAACATAACATTTGCAAGGAATCTTTGGTTACCAAATTGTCCCTTCAGATTTTACTGGCATATTTTTCGTCATTCTTTTAAAACACTTGAGAAGCATTAATACTTGCTTAATTTTTGGTGTCTTTAATTATTACTTCATTTGTTGACAATCATGTATTTTGTTTTCTTACAATTGGTGTTTAGTCAGTCCTTGCTTTCCTTTACTACCTTCTGTAGAATTTTCTGTAGTTTCCTTTCTATTTATGCTATAAACACTGTCTCATCTTGATATCTTACGTTAAAATTGTAAACCTTGGTAGAATTTCTAATTCTCTCAGGATCGCCTCAAAGTTTAATAAGTCCGGCGAGAAGACAAACCCTTATCTTACGCTACTTTCTATTTTTGTGAATATACTGAATTCATTTTCTATCCGTATGCAGGGTATTTGCTCTCACTATAAATTCAAATGATTTTGCATTATCTGTATATCATAAGTACACAGCCTTCTACATTTTCTTTATTCTTTCTAATATAATTTTGAGTATAAATTCCGCATTCCTTGTCTCACTGACTTCAACAAAACCGCACTGTTCTTGTCCCGTTTCCTGTCTGATACTGCAGCGCTTTCTACTGATCAAGATTCGTATGATAAGTCTCGTTATGCGACTCATTAGATTGAATATCCGATGAAGTTTGCATTTATTTGTATTCAGTTTCTTGGGCAGCGCCATGAAAATTTATCCTAATTAGGTATTTCGATATATCATGAATGTTTTATATATCCTTTATCATTTGTGTAATATTGTCAATCTCGAAGCAATCTAATTTTGCCTACGTCTTTATTTCAAATCCACATAGTCCTGGTGCTTGTCAGTGCTTAATTATGTTTTGGTTCTTTCGTATTTCCGTACATGACAGGTTTTCCGCTTTTGCCGCGGAAGTGTTCTTCGACGCATGCGTTCAACGATTCTTCTTTCTCTATTATAAGGGTTTATGTATTGATAAACAGGTCTTTTTTAATGTTGTTTCTTTTATTCGTTTATGCATACATGCAGAGCCGTCTTAACGCACGGGCCCGATAGGCACTTGCCCGGGGCGTGAACACAAGCATTGGGGTTTTATGCTAATCTGTGTATGTTAAGTGACTTAAGTGTTGGAGAAGCCCATTTTAGGAAATACTAAAAATAGAAGTTCTGTTTTGTAAGTGGCCAGCCATTCTTGTTTTTCTTGTATTTAATGTTAATTTTCTTTTCGCCTTTGTTAAATAAGAAACTGTATTTTGCCTCTAACTTTACTTTAACTGTATTTTGCCTCTAAATTTTTCCTTTCAACTGGACAACCAAAGGGTTATTTATTTCGTCTTTTTAAACTTGCTAGAGAAGGTTCTGTAAATTAGTTTAGCTTCGAAGGCTTCTTTCGATATGAAAGAATCGAGATATTATTTACCTTATTTTGTTATTAGAACCTGTTGCAATATCGTTATTTTAAAAAGTTAAGTGTAAAATGCCTCCGATAATTTATTCTACATCCCTTTACCCCGGCCATTAGTCGTTTGCTCTTTCAGTCCACCTTTTCTCACTCTCTCTCACTCTCTGTCTCTCACTCTCTGTCTCTCACTCTCTCTCTCTCTCTCTCTGTCTCTCACTCTCTCTCAGTCCCTCTCTTTTCGTGCTCGGTCATGCTAACTATTCAGTCGACTGGCCGCCACTATTGAAATGAGTTGAAATATTTTGGTGTCACCGTTTGCTGGAATTTCTCACTCGACTTCAGTTCAAAGTTTATCTGTTTTGTAAGTGGCCAGCCATTTTTATTTTTCTTGTATTTAATGTTAATTTTCTTTTCGCCATTGTTAAATAAGAAACTGTATTTTGCCTCTAATTACTACGGTAAATTTTTTCTTTCAGCTGGAAAACCAAAGGGTTATTTATTTCGTCTTTTTAAACTTGCTAGAGAAGGTTCTGTAAATTAGTTTAGCTTCGAAGGCTTCTTTCGACTTTAACTAAGTTGAAACTTGAAGGAAAAAAAAAAATCTTTTCTTTTTTTTTGTTTTCAATTGGAGTAGATAGACTAAACTATCGCCCGGTTCACACTCAACCCACGTCTATTGAACAGGTGAAGAGGCTCATCCTTTGTTTCCTGTTTAGGATGCGGTTTCCGGTTTTCTCTTT
The DNA here is from genome assembly GCA_037127315.1 of Ascarosepion bandense. Taxonomy (NCBI): domain Eukaryota; kingdom Metazoa; phylum Mollusca; class Cephalopoda; order Sepiida; family Sepiidae; genus Ascarosepion; species Ascarosepion bandense. The sequence continues at coordinate 2,175,243 of JBBBDQ010000310.1, forward strand.
TCCAATCTTTTCATTTTTTTTTTTCAATTGGAGTAGATAGACTAAACTATCGCCCGGTTCACACTCTACCCACGTCTATTGAACAGGTGAAGAGGCTCATCCCTTGTTTCCTGTTTAGGATGCGGTTTCTGGTTTTCTCTTTTTCAATCTTTTCACTCCTATGTATCCCCATGCACATCAGTGGCGTTCCCGCCTTGCTAGGGGTGATATGATTAAAAAAAAAAAATTACGAAAAATATTGCGATTGGTGAAAAGTGTTTGTCATAATAGAAAGATTCGTTTCATTTGATTTGGTTCTCGAATAAAAAAGAAAAAAAAAGAGGGAAATGTTCCCTTTTCTTTTAACTTTAAAGACATCGGAAACGGTGAAAACTTTTTCAAAGAGACCGTCCACATATATAAGAGTCATTTCAATTCATTTGGAGACAAATTCGCTATCATGGAAATACATTATTGTTATTCTATTGTTATAAGTTGTTATAAATTCATATTTCTCTTTAGTAGGTACTTACACTTTTTAGCATAAATGTTTGATACCTAATTTTAAAATGAAATTTTTAAAATGAAAAAACATTCCTAAAAATTTCATTTTAAAAAGCTTAATGATTAAATTTATTATTTCCATTAAGTAAACATTTCTGGTGTATTTCAGATATAAATTTCAAATAGAAATTATACAAATTTCAAAGCCACATTTAATTTCGATTTCTTAAATTTTCTTAAAAACGGCCATTTTCTTAATTTTAAGAAATTTGTAAACAAAAATTCATCATTCATCATTTTAAAAATATTTCAAAATATTTCTGACATTTTATTTTAGTAAAATTAGAAAATTGAAAGTTAAATTAAGCTGATTTAAAAAATACTACTTACTTATAGCATAAAAAAGTAATATACAACAAATTATTAACGATTGGTCGTGTTCATCTAATCGGAGGTTTGACGGATCCTTGACTGATTAGGCGATAACAGATTGTACGCATGCCCCAAAACGACAATTTTCATAAATCTAAGTGAAGGGACAAAACTCTTAAATTACGTAATCTTTTCATAATAATGGCAATTTCAGTCTACCATACATGAAAATAAGGTAAATATATAAATTAAAAGTTATTTTAAAAATAGGGAGGCATAACTACGTTTATTAATCTTTGCAATTTTGGACTCGTAAATTTCGCTTCAACTTAATTACTATATCACATCCAATAAATACCTGAATACAGAATTTTACACGATTTTAAACTATTATAAACTATTATAATTAAAATGTAAAAAAAGAAAATAAAAAATTCTTGTAAAAATTCATTATTCATCAGAAAAATTTTATTTCTTCAGACAATAATGTCATTAATATTACTTATTTACAAAAACAATTAAAAGCTTTTCTAATTAAGTAATGTCATAGTTTTATTGAATTTATTATTTTTCAATTCAGAGCAGATTTTCAGTGAAATGGTAAAATTTGAAAAAAAAGTAGGTGAATTACAATCTCCAATGACTCCTACTTTTAACAAAAAAATAATAATAATAATTTCATGAAATAAGAAATTTGAAGTTTGAAATTTAATGAAATTAAGTAAGTGGGGGTAACACATTTAAAAGAAAATTACCAAGATTTAAAAAAAAACATTTAAAAAATAATTTCATTCATTTGTGAATAAGTTCTGAAAATTTCATTAAGATTGGACAAGTATTTGATTTGTATAAGAATTTTCAAATTAGTGTATTTTCAACAGAAAAATCAAAATCAATGTTAAACTTTGTAGAAGGCGATGACGTAAATAAAACAAACATTCTAACAAAAATTTTGAACGTGTTAAAAAGGATTTAAAAAATTCTGAAAATAATTAAAATTTTTTTGATCTTTCCTCTTAATAATAACATCAACATTTTGACGATAAAACTTTATTTTTGTTAAGTTTGTGGCCTTTTGTATTACGCTATGCTGTTTTTCCTGCGAATTAGTGGAGGCACCTACTCTTTAGATATTTTTGAATAAAAGTGACTTTGTATTGTGTTTGTTTTAAATGTCTTTTGATGAAGCATTTCTTTCTTCATCCAAACTGGACGAAGAATTTCACTTTTTAAATATCAACTGTTGCAATTAGCTACGTATTTTGATTTAAACATTATGCAAGTAAGAAAAATGTAAAATAACCTACTATTAATAGCAATGACATGATTATTGGATATATATACTTTGTATATGAAGCCAGTTATAGGACTAAGCACAGATTATTAGTGATTAGACCTGAGATTCAATCACAACATTGAACTCTGGTACGGTAAGCATGTAGTGGTTGTTTAAGGTTATGGCTTCATTATGATGCAGTACTAATTACCAAGTATTGATAGTTTGTGAAAATATGAATGGGTGAGCTTTTTAATTGTGCAAGCTTAGAAAAGTGTTGAATCTAGGGATCTCCACTCATTTTAGATACCTAACTTTTGAATTTTACGAATAAAAAATTTTCTTTAAACTTTTATTTTAGGTTTATCTGAAATTTACTATTTCCAGTAAGCAAATTACAATTATATTGATCAAAATTTAAATATATTCAGTTTTGAAATTTTTTTCCAATTTTTCGGTTGTTTTTGAGCCATCGATACATTTGTAAACAAATGTTAATGATTGGATTTAAGAATCTTCCAAAACTAAAATATACATCTGTGACACGTTATTTTTAGAAAATTAGCAGATTTAAAGTTAAATTAATCTGATTTACTTATATTACTAATTTATAGCATGAAATTTAGGATATAAGTACTTCATAATCCCCGAGATGCCAGCTGCGTAAGGTGCGAATTGACTGTTGACAGTCAGGTATCAAATGACAGCTAAGTATGGTTGAGCAGAATTGACATAATTGTCCAAATTTTTTTCCTTTAAAGGGAAGAAACCATGAAACACGTGACCCCTTAATATACCATAGAATATACCATTAAAAAACTTCCTGTGCGCACACACACACACACACACACACACACACACACACACACACACACACACACACACACACACACACACACACACTTCTATTGCCTAGATAATTAGTATTAAACTTTTCAATTTTTGGCTAGTAAATATGGTCTCCCCTTAATAACTTAATAACATAACCGTAACAAGGCTTTGTAGAATTTTAAAAATGAGAAATTTTATAAATTTTATAAATTATTATAATTACAAAAGAAAAATGAAAATGAATTCTTGCAAAAATTTATTATGCATCGAGATTATTTTATGCATTGAGATTACATATATATATAATATATTAAAAACAATTAAAAGCTTATCTAATTAAGTAATTCATAGTTTTATTATCTTTTTATTTTACTATTCGGAGCAGACTTTCGGAAAAACAGTCAACTGTATGAAAAAAAAAACCAGATGATTTATATTCCCCAATTCTTCGTTTAACTAATGAAACAAATTTTTGAGACAAACTTTAATTTCTTAGAATTTCATTAATTTACGTGGAGGGGGGTGGGCAACAGATGCAAAAAAACAACTTTTACCAAGATTTTCTAAGTGTAATATTTTTCAAAATAATTTCATTAATTTGTGAATGAGTTCTGAAAGTTTCATTAAAATTCAATAATTATTTGATTTTTGCAAAAATTTCTAAATGAATGTGTTTTTCACAGAAAAAAAAAAGAGTTACGTAATATTACATTATCCATTGTAAATTCTGGTAACAATTTGGTTACTCTCTGACGAAAAACAAAACAAAAAAAATTCGAACGTGTTATAAAGGATTAAAAAATTAAAAAATAATACTTTGATCTTTCCCTTATAATAATAGCATAAATATTTTGATGGAAAAACTTTGTTTTTATTAAGTTTGCGGCCTTTTTTCTTCATACTATGCTGTTTTTTTGTAGAGAATTAGTCTTATAGACCTATGCAAAAATGAAGCTAGATTAGTGCTAGACACTCGAGCTAAAGGAAGGACATGTTAATCATGAAAGCAGAATGTTTAAATATTTCGGTCTTGTTGCAAGAGCACTTATATAATTTAACTCTGCATCCTGGTGTGGGAATAAATACTAAATATTGAACATATATATTTCCAGATGAATAACCTTTTGCAGCAGAAATGAAACGCAGTGTTTTAGTGAAGCACAGAAGGAGGAGCTGCCGGGGAGGATAAGGAGAAAATATAAAAACACAGGTGCAGCGATAGCCACACATAGCATCCGCATCAGTATCCACTCATGCAATCTCAGCCACTAATACTTCAGATATAGCATTCACATCTACATCAATTGCAACTGCAAATCATCCAATTTCAGCTGACATACAAGCGTTGCCTTTTACTGTTGCTGGTGACATTTTACGAAAGGAAATACCTAAACCTCTAGCAGTAAAGGAGTTTGTGATACAAGAGATAAATCCAGGGATATAAAACATTATCACGATAGATTACTGGATTTATAATGGGCCTCATCATGCCAGAATCATAAAAGCTTCATTTCAAACACACACAGAGTGTATAAAACAGCTGGAGGAGTGAACATGCTTGTATTTATCAATGTGTTCAAACGTGAAATGGGGAATGACAAGTGTGTAAAATTTGAAAGGCTTACCTTTATTCACACATCCCAAGATCGTTTTTAAATGATTTGTATATCACCTATTGTCCAAGAAAAAATTTCCCTTTGCAACATCGGGGTTCAATGACTAGAAGCACAGAAATTTTATTGCAGAACTTGAAAACGGAGAAGAACGTGATAGTATATTTGATAAAGCATAAAGAAACTGGAATTGTAGAGCCCTTATATCTTGAACAGGAATGTTGGCATAAAGTGTTGACACGTGTGGCTACTGTATTTTGCATTCTTGCCCCCAGATGTTTTCCATTTCGTAGAGAAAAATTATTTTATTAGGTCAGTAAAATATGACAATTATTTAAGTATACTAGAGCTGCTGAGTAAATTTGATTCTTTCTTGGAAGTACATCTAAAAATGGTTGGAAATCTTGGAAAAGAGAATTCATCATATTTCTCTGCAAATATTTATGAGGGATTTATTGAATTAATTTGACAACAGGTTCTTTGTACTATTCTTGAAAGGAATAAAAGAGTCAAAGAATTATTCACTAAGTGTAGATTCCACTCCAAACATCTCACACCCAGATCATTTGATATCCGATACATCAAAAGCTATTTTAATACATTACCATGGACGGCGGAAATAAGGTACATCCGGCCGTAGGTAAGGTCAACAAAAAAGAAAGGCGGTGGCCCGGCAATGATTTAGTTGACAGGTACATTCGGGCGCAGATGAAAGTCAACAAAGGACAAGATTGTCAACAAAAAATAAAATAAATAAATAAAAGAAATAAAAGAAATAAAATAAAATAAATAAAAGACAAAAAAAGCGACAACCCGAAAAAGCAAATATGCTTGGAAGTTTTAAGATTATATAAAGTCTAGAATTTTTGGCTGAAGGGACAGAGAAGACTCCCACTGGCTTCCTACTCTTGACGGCCCCTCCGTGTTCGCGAACTCTCTCCGATTGCTCTACACAAGCGTCACCAACGAAGAAGAAAAATATAAGATTATATTTTTATATATGTGCGTTTCTCATTGTTTATGAAGATCCAGCAGCAGTATATAACATACACGTTTTGGGGGAGTAGTGACTCGCTGAGTTTTTTGAACAGAAATATGTTTATACCGAGCATGGTTACTAAAAGCACTAGAAAATAGTGGTATAAGAAAGATATAAGAAAGGTAGGTAACTTTTTGCTTTATCTTATGTGTACTACTCTGCTCTTGTGTTTGTTATAGAAAAGCTGCTAGTTAAAAAAAAGAAACAAAATTTCAAATGAAACAACATACTTTTTGGAGATTTCCTACAGAGTCTGACCGTAGATTTAAGAGATGTGGCTTCTTCGCCTGGCAGAAAGTAGAAAATTTCAAATGAAACAACATACTTTTTGGAGATTTCGTACAGAGTCTGACCGTAGATTTAAGAGATGTGGCTTCTTCGCCTGGCAGAAAGTTCATACGTGGAGGTTGGCGAAGAAATGAAATCGCTGCAAAGCGAAGAAATATTTTCTACCTCATCTAGTTATTGAATGATATTTTGATAATTTCGAATATGGCAGAAGACCACTTAATACATACAGTCTTGGTAGTTTGCGTACGAATAATCTCAAGTTAAAACTAGTTGAGTGTTAGATCTTTTACCTGAATTTGAAATGAGTGAAGAGGAATACAACCAGATTAAAATAAAGTCAAGGCAATAGATTCAGTTTCGACTCCAAACACTGTTAGGCAAGTGAGAACCTTGACTGGAATGACTTCATACTATAGCCACTTTATTAGGAATAACATAGAAAGCGAGGTAAGTCACGATACATAAGTCATTTAGTAAGGCTAAGGATGTAAAGTTTAAGGTTGGTGATTTGGTGTACTATAAGATCCACTATAAAAATGAGCAGTTGGTCATGCGCAGACGGCCATAATATGTGGTAGTTGAAAAGCTGACCTCGTCTCTTATAGAATTAGAGATCAGTTAACCGGCTCAATCACTAAGACGCATGCCAAACATATTCGGGCGGCGTCCATTGAAGAATGGAAAATACCCGCTACAGAGAGGCCGTAACGGAAAATAATATTAGCTAATCTAGTAGAATCCAGCAATTCTGACAATAAATCCGGGACGAAACAGATCGATTTTCTAGTACTCAAGTGTCAACACTAACGTGAGAAATCAGACGATCAATCTGATATCCTATTAATAGAGCGTCGTATGAGGACGCGACGGAAAAACGGTGAATAAAACTGTGACAACTTTTAATAAAAACGTTGGAGTGAGAGCAATTGTAAAGTTTTGTAGACTTACTGACGGATATGCTGTAAGATCAGTTTGATCACTAATGCCTCCAAGCAAACCACAATCCGATCATTAATAGATAGAACCGAGCCCATAGGTAATTTTTCTTTTTTTCTTTTTGCTTCTTGTTTTTTCTCGTCAATCTGACAGTTAAAATATATATATATATAAAAATAAAAAAATAAAAAAAATAAAAGCGACAACCCAAAAAGTAAATATGCTTGGGAGCATAAAGATTATATAAAATCTAGAATATTTGACTGAAGGGACTGAGAAGACTTCGATTGGCTTTCGACTCTCGACGGCCCCTTTGTGTGCATGAACTTTTTTCCGACTGCTCCACTGTTCCACACAAGCGTCACCGACGAAGAATAAAAATATAAGATTATATTTTTATATATACGTGTTCCTCGTTGTTTGTCCAGATCTGGCGGCGTAATATACTACACTATGTGCCTGTGGAAAATTTCTTGATGTTCATCCTCATCTTTTCTAACAGACACTGTTGTGTGTTTTCTTAATGAAAACAAAATTTCCCTATCGAACTGCTGTGATCAGTCATAAGATAATTCTTCAAATATATCTGGACGATTTCCTGGATTGCCTGCACAGAATTATCAACACAATGATGTCACCTGTGCTGGACACACAGCCTGAACTTGTTCGGAGTAAAAGCAGCAGAGTATTATCTGCAAACTGTAAAATCTTTAGACTTTGTTCAGCAGCCGTGCTGATTTTTTGCTGGTTCTACTCATTGCTGGAATGTATTGACATCATCTCTAGGAAAAAAATTGTGGTGAAGCGTCTGTCTGACACACGATGATCAGCACATCTTGATGCTGTTCATGGTCAGTTTTTATAAAAAGTACACAAAAATAGAAAACATAGATACGTCTTCTCACCGGATGCAATGAACCTTTAAAGCGAATCGACCATAGAAGAAACAGAACTCCTATCAGAAATTATTATTCGAGAGCATAATCTTAACAATATTAGGTACGCAAACGATCCTGTTTATGGTAGAAAGAAAGGAAATTCTACGAAATTCTAATCACGCTAGAAATGAAAACCGGGTAAGAAAGACAAACTGTGTGGAAGAATTACAGCCTGAGGGGTGAGCTACGGATTAGATATATCAAAATCGAGAAATTTAAATATTTGAAAGTTTTTTAAACAAAGGACATCAAAATACGAAGGCGCATTGATAGCGAAAAAGAATTAAGAAAAATGCAAATTTCGTTAGCAACAAAGAAAAGTGTGTTTCACTATGTAATATCAACTGATTAATTTCTTCACAAATCAAAAGGAGACTTGAGGCAATGTAGATGTGATTCTTCAGAAGGATGCTGATAATAGCATAAACGGGCGCAGTTAAGGAAAACTGAAACAAAAGCGACATTTATAATTAGAACGAGACTGTTGAAATTTCTGGTACATATATTGAAGATAGGCAAAGGGAAACAACGCGTGGCCTATCAAGCTTGTTTTAACTGGTGGCTAACATGTAATGGGAGCGATAATAAAAGACAAACGTTGCAAAGAGCTACAAAGGATACCAAGTTGTGAATAGACACAGTCGCCTACGTCCTGAAGGGACACTGCGCATAAAATTACTTATTTTGATTATTATTTCTGGCAATGAGAAATATAAAAAATGGTACCTTTTGCATAGCCTACGCTGAAAAACAATCAGACATGCAACAGGAAGTTATATCCTCAACGATTTAAAACAGAATGACATATTTGAGTATCTGCACCTATGGTTCCGCGCAGATCTACCTGTTGAAAAACAATTTTAAAAAAATATGCCAATATCAACCAACCAGAGACCAGAAAATTATATCTGAAAGTGATCCACTTTTGTCTTCCAAAAATGTATATGTACGCATGATTTTGTCTCTTTCTTCGGAGGGCCTCTTTAGCCGTTTCTCTCGACACAAGTCAGGCGAACTGTATTGATTTACCATACCCTCTCTCTTTCTCGCTCTCTCTTTCTTGTGCTATCTTCTTCTTCTTCTTCTTCTTCTTCTTCTTCTTCTTCTTCTTCTTCAAAGAACATTTCGTAAAGACAAACTCAAAAAAGAAGATACAAGTGAAACAAACTGAGCGGTCACATCAAAAACATCTCGACTTCAACCATACCCCGGCTTCTACATACACCCTTATCACCATTATGCTTTAATACATTCATCTTGCGTTGCTTTGTACAGGACTATTATAAACTCTTCTGACCAATCTTGTACCAGAAATATGAACATTGCTATAATTTTCTATAATACAGAATTATTTAATGTTTTATATTTTTATCACAAATATTGTAATAATGTTTGTTTTCACGTTGATTTCCACCGAGGAATATTATTTTTATATTGCCAGAAAAAGAAAAGAGTATCTAGTCACATAAACAATATTTTATTTCTTTAAAAAGTCCCACTATGAATATTTTGACTTTTACCGAAGTAGATTTTGAAAGATGTTGTTTGAAGGACATTCGACTTAATTGCATAAATAATAAAACATGAAAAATTCACTGAAACGAAAAATCATTTCTTTTAAATTTCCTACTTATTGAATATATGTTTTATATCTTTATATCGTGGGGTACTTTTGTTATTTAGTTTTCTTTACGTTCGGAACGGTAATTAAAAACCCATCGTAAAACATATTTTTGACTCTTTCTGATATTTGTTAAAATTCTTTTGAAGAAAAATTTGCGTGATAGCGGGTTGGAGACAATGATTTTTTATTGTGGCGTGGGGAAAATGCAGATGCGAATTTATGCCGGACAAGCCGTATTTAATGGTTTAATGAATTTTGATTTGGTCAGATAAGACAAAAGAAAATCTAAACTTACTTATAAATGGAACTTTGTCTGTGTGAGTGTGTGTCTCTCTGTGTGTGTGTCCGTTACCTATAGACTCCGAAACGGCTGAACCGCTTTTCTTGAAAATTTACACAGTTGTACTATGAGTGTCTGCGAGTGTTCTTAGCTAGGTTTTGTGTCGAGGTACCCTCGATAAATATCGAAAATTCATAATCGAAAAAATCGGGTTATTTCTATAACCCGATTTTTTCGATTATCGATTTTCGATATTTATCGGAGTGGTCCGATTTTAATCAAATTGGATACACTCATAGACAAAGACATAAGAAATGATATTCAGAAGTTTCAAGGTTGCAGTTCTTAGAATAGTGCAGAAAATCGATAATATATATATATGTAAAAGGCAAGATGTTTGTGTGTGTGTCTGTTTATCTGTTTGTATGTCCTTTATACACATCCACAATTTTTATCTGATTCTCACTAAACTTCACACAAATATTCTTTAGGCTCAGTCTGAGTTCCAGGACCATGGATTAGTTTTAAAGCTTTCATTACACCCGAGCAACGCCGGGCTATGCTGCTAGTAAAACATAAGAACACATACAGACACACACACGTGGGTGAATACTTATCTCTGTTCATATGTATATATACGTATATCTATCTATCTATCTATCTATCTATCTATCTATCTATCTATCTATCTATCTATCTGGGTTTGTCTATTCACATACAGGTATTTTATTCCTTTCTCTATTTCTTCCTTTCTCTCTCCCCCTCTCTCTCTATATATATAGAAAAAGGGAGAGAGAGAGAGAGAGAGAGAGAGCGCGAAAGATTAGGCAATTCCACTTAATCGCTGAAAAATAGCATAGTATGAAGAAAAAATGCCTCGCACTTAATAAAAACAAACTTTTTTCCGTCAAAATGTTTATGTTATTATTAAGAGAAAATATCAAAATATTTTAAATTATTTTTTAAAAATCTTTAATTTTTCCTAACGCGTTTGAAATTTTGGTAAAAATCTTGCTTTTATTTTCGTTATCGAGGAGCCAAATCGTTACAAGAGTTTACAATGGAAAACGTAATATAACATAATTCACTTTTTTAATTATCTGAGATAACCTTTTTCACCGTCCTTCAGTATGGCTGATGATAACCTCCAGGAGAACTTTGGGAAAATAATAAAAGAGTGATAAATGTGCACATGCGCAGAAATAAATACATTCCTCAGTTGTGAGATGTAAATGAAATAGGTAGAGGAATTCTGGTCAGGGCCTGTAAAATTATTTGTCTATGATTTTCTAAAGAAATATTAAATATTTATCACTAGTCATGTTAGTACTTCTCTCTCTCTATTTCTCTCTCTCTCTCTCTCTCACACACACACACAGAGTGAGATAGAGATAGAGATAGAGAGAGAGAGTGAGTTAATCCTGTTATTCTTATTTCGGATGATCGAAATGGGTTAGCAACCTTTATTCATTATGAGGAATGATATCATGATCGGTCATTTATGAGTCGACCAAGATTTGACATTGAATGAATAATGTCAATCTGATGCCTATGTGAGTTCTTACTACATAAATACGCATTTTCTTATAAGTTCATTTTATTATTATAGAGGACAGAACATTGAGAAACGATATAATATATTTCGATCACTCATGTCAGCGGAAATCGAACCATTTCCCCAAGACAGGTAGAATTCTTAAGTTGATAAGCATGGTAAATTTCCCATTTCATAAATTATGATTACACAATTATTTCTTTATTGAAATTAATGATGACTTACATACTTGTTAGTTCACTTAACTTTCCTGGAATCGACAATTGCTGTTGGCATTTTATGCTACTCTTAAATAATAGCTGTTCAATCCTGACTTGAAATATTACACCGATTGATCGTTGCACAAACAGGAAAATCCAGCCTCTTATCAATCTAGCAATTTAACAAAAAAGCTCGTCACTTTACACATTAAGAGGAATACATAAATTAGTCTTGCAAGAAAGTTGAACTCTCAATAAAGTTCAGTTTGTGGCACATATGAATATCAGTATTTGTGTCAGAAGAAATATTTGAATCCAGAAAAATAACAAAAAATAACAAAAAAAAAAAAATCAGATTTCAAATGTTGATTTTTAAAGAAAAGCCACCCACTGATTTGAAGATTAGTGCAAAATTAATCTTCCTGTGCTCATTTTGGTCTTGCTACTTATTAAGCTACGTTTATTAAATACTAGCTGTATAAACCGGCGTTGATCGTTTTTTTAATGGTTATATATTGAAATGGTAAGGTCAAGTGCTTATTATAAAATCTCCAATATGAGATGCCGTGACGAGTAAGTTAATAAAAAACGAAGTATTGGTTTTTGCTGTATTTGTAAAACGGGATTCATGCTTCGTCAATTTTGCCAATAAACGGGAATGATGTATGTACAATTGGAAGAACAGGGCGGGCGTCACGGGAGCCTGTAATATGATGCGATGACGTTGTGACGCAGAAGAATTGAATGTATTCTTTCTGTAACATCGGAGGGGTCGGCACCTTGTAGAATACATGAAATTGTTATGGCGTATGATAAGGTAGAAATTACAAAGAAGACCCGATTTTTGTTGAAATATAACTGAACCTTTCGGAGAAATAAACGATTGTAAAAAGCAACAATTTCCATTCATTTTTGCTTCACCCTGTGTGTTAATAGAAATTTTTGTTTGAATATCATGCAGTAGACCTTGATCTATCAGTTACTCGATTTTGATTGAGTTTGAGTGAAGAATCTTTAAGAAATGCATAAAAGTGCGCAAATGACCACTCGAAATTATGTTTGTCGTTGATTTTTTACTAACTCTGTAAAGTGATTCGAAGGTTTTTGCGGATATCAAAGATTTGGACCTTGGTCTAGAAGTTATCCGATTTTGGTTGAATTCGCATAAAGCGTCACGAAGAAGAAGAGTTCGTAAATTTTAAGTGTTTCGGTGATTTCTACCGTAACCTGTAAATCGATTCGAAAATATTTTGCGAACACCAAAGATTCATGTCATGATCAACAAGTGATTCAATTTTGGTTGAAATCGGAAGAAGGGTTTTGGAGTGTAGGGTTTGCTAGAATGGAGACAAACAGACAGACATACCTATTTTTATACATATATAAATTATTCGTTATCCTCACTATGGACTGCTTTTAATTTCACAAATGTTATTTACTTTCATAAATTTAATGTTAGTCAAGAAAAATATTGTAATTAAAATTTAACAAAAAAAAAAAAAAAAAGAATATGATTTAACTATGTTGGGGAGCACCCTTTTTTTGCAAATAAGAATGAACTCGCCTGATGTATACATATAATTCTGCCTATACAGAGTACGGCAAGGGTTGAGTGGTTGTCAGAGAGTTAGTAAGAAGTTAGTTGGTCAGTAAGTTGGTGCATATTAAGCTGGAGTTGTTTTGGTTATAGACTAATTACCAGGACTTACTTCTTCTCTACAAGACTGTATATATTGTTTCTACTAATAGTATTCCTGTTCCAGTTTGTATATTTTTGTTTAATATAACTTGCATTTTCTATCTCTATATTTACTTTTGTTATTTATTATTTTGTGTGGTTTCTCAACAAGAATCCACAACAAACTAGTATAGTACCAGTAAAATATGTTGACGGGATTATTTACATCGTTCGGACTGTTGTCTGCCATAATTCAAAACGTTTTGACCGTTGTAGGCTCCTATCTTTATCAGGTGACTGGAATTTCGAACTGAACCCTTTATTTCGATCACTGAGATAGATTGTCCTCGTTATCTTCGTTTAACTCAACTCTCTAAGTTTTGCTACATCACTGCTGTAGCCAGGTATTGAAAGCGAAATTCTTTGAGTCGTCACTGGATATAACCAACGCTTTTCTTCACTGGACTGTGTGTCCTTGGAGATTATTTACATTTCTCTCTCTACGATAGTTGCGCTTTACCGAATTTCAAACAGTATTCCGCTATATATTAGTTTACTTTATATATAAAAATAATTTGGAGTTAAATTTGTTTCGGAACACTTTGTCCGGTGTTGACGTTGAAACGGTATGCTTGTCTCACGACAATCACTTTTGCATAAAGTTAGGGCTACGAATTCTTATTTGCAACACAAGTAACGACATATTTCCAGGAGATTATCACTCTAGAGCTTTCATTCATAATTCTAGTTTCATATTTTATAAAATATGAAAAAAAAATAGTCTGCATGGTATGTGAGATTGTTATGCATTTCCTTCTGATGTTGTATATTCAAAAAGTAAAAAGCTGCAGTTCCAATGTTGATTTTAGTGATTTTATTTGATGCCTTCTTTATAAATAATATTTCGACAATTTCCTTAGTTTTCTGTAAAATAATGTACTTGAAAATTAACCAATATCCAAAATGTATCAATTGTATTGAATTGTTTTATTCGCTTCTGTTCATTTGTTTATCTATAAATATATATATTTATAGATAAACTTTTGTTAACGAATGATGCCTCGGACAAATTCTGCCATACAATTAGAAATCTTAATTTTAAACTTAAAGATATGCCAGTAAGTATGTTTCAAATTGATAAATCATTTGCATTAGGCACATATCTTCATCTTTTTCCTATTTTACATTAGTGGATTATATTTAATGAAAAATTTCATTGACAAGCTACAAAAATGTTTGGCATATTCTATTTGTTAAGATTTTGGGAAGTAGTTCAAGTCAGTAACTTTTCAACGTAACCTGGTATTTTGAAATTTGTACAAAATTACGTGGAGATGAAATTAATTTAATAATTTGTAAAAACCCAAGTGGAATCCATCTATAAGTGCTTTCATTTTTTAAAACTTGACAAATATGAAATTGACTTTAAGTGCTGCTGCATTGTGAGTTTGCGTTTGTCACGTTCAACAAAAATTTTACTTAATCATTTTACCGAACTTCATTATGTCTACTAACCTTAAGACTTAGTGTAAAATCGGTTTTACATAAGAACTAGATGCTCTCGAATTAATTTATGTTAAAAATGATATTAAGGTAATCCATGTAAAGGTTAGAATAAACTAATTTGAACAACCAGACCCATCAAAATATTTGACGTTCATCGTTCTGATTTGTACCGAGAAATTTATTTTTTGAAAATAAACTGATGGTTACAAACATATAAATTTGAATTTTTAGATAAAGCTATTTTTTTCATATACGTATGACCAATAAAAAAAACGGGGTAAATTGGTAGGAGCCTGATGTAAAAACAAATTGATAGTTTAGTTAAATGTCATATACCTAATAATTGATCATGAATGTTCTTTTATTATTTGCAAATTGCCATGCCTCATTGGGAAGAATAGCAGGTATCTTATTCTGTGTTTGAGTTGTATTTTCTCGTGTGGTTCGCGTAAAACCTGTGGCTCGCTGTGATGTTCTTTCTTTCTTTGTTATCAGTACATGAGAAAGAAGGGGGATCAATTAATTCAGCGCGAAAGAGAAGGTGAGAGTAAGAAAATGCAGGCTGCCCAGACTTGGCGTCCGGTGTACGACCTGTGGTTCTCTGAAGAGAAAGCAAAAATTATGTTTATTTATACGTTTGTAGAGAATAGAAATAAATCAACTTCTAGATTTTTTCCTTGCTTCTGATTGGCCAATAAATAAGAGGCTGTATTTATTTAGTTTTTACTGTGTTAGTAAATGCAACGGACTAGCCTGAAATTTGAATTCAGCTCCCCGATTCACAGTAGCAAAACGAATAAAATTAGTCTGGAAAATTAAACACTATTAGTATTTCATGCCTAAATTTTGTACGTAGACACATGGTGTAAAATTCACTTGGCCGTACCATTTCTCTAGGGTACTGAAAAGCAGAAGGAATATTGTGTTTCGTACAAATTTAGAATTGAATTGGATATTATACTGAGTAAAAATAATTAAACGGACATGTACGACATGACTTTTACGTTGATACATGATTTAGCTGCATAAATTCCTTTATATTTGTCATGGTGACATCACTCATTCAACAAATTGAACTTTTCCATCTACTACATATACTTTCCCTCACAAGAGGTGGGAACTGAGATAAACAGTGATAGGCAGAGAAGAGAGAGATAGGCAGAGATAGAGGAGAGACAGAGCGAAATAGCCAACACTGCTACCCTACTACCACTGCGAGTTCCAGTTTTAGTATTACTACCTAACCCGTATTTATCGTTCTACTAACAGAGTTCCACGTATTGTATTTTGCTGTGTTTATATCGTTATTTCCTATTTTGTTTGTTGTTGTATTATTTCTTGGTGGACTCTTAACCGGGTCCACGACAATATTTTATTCGTAAATTTTGAAAATACAAATGCTGCCAATGATAGATAAAGATGAACAATAACTACAATATCAAAATATTTATGATGATTAATAAAACAGCGGAAATAAAAAATAATAACAAAAAAGACACAATCACTGAGAGTCAAAAAGCAAGATAATACATGTTATTGTAAATATTATAATAAAAACAGATATTTGAAACTGAAATTCACAAATGCATGTTTGTCCTGTAAATTTAAGTATATCTTGAGAATTTTAACATGTGTTAGTTAATACTAATTTTATTGTGAAATTATTAATTTTGAGAATAAAATCTGACACAGAATAATTGCCTAAAACTGAATAAAGTTTAATAAAAAAGCAACAGAAAGTATTAAAAATTAAAAGTGAATTTTATTATTTGAGTAACCATTTGAAGTCTGAGAACTGTCTCTTTTTAAATCGAGGACAACTTTACAAATCTTGATAATTAAACGAATTTCCTTTTTTTCTAATTTTAATAGCATTTTTGCATTTCTCGGCTTCATTTAATTTCTCATCTAATCAAATATCGGGCAAAAATAAACTCTTCCTTGTAGAAAAGTATTCATATATTGATTCATTTTAAATACAAATATTAACAAAATAATTTAATTTAGACGTTTACTTGAAAATCAAAAGAATCTGTCACCGCAAGGAAAATGATCAATATTTTGGTCATTTCTCTTTGAATGTCTGTAATTGGAGTAATGTCTTCATCTTTGTGATTAATATCACAACATTTCAGAATGATTGTACATTCTTTAGGTATGGTAAGCTTGTAGTGATCGTGTTCAAGAGGGTTCCTATTAGTGAGTTCTCTCGAAGATTCGAAATAGATTAAAATTAGACTCTTCATTGAGGAACTTACTAGCATCTAAATAGAAATGTTGACATTCTGTGTGCAGACATTAATTATTCTTTCATTTATGGTCTAACAAATATCAACAGGAGGAAATCTCCACGTTGAGTTGATTTTTGTTTGAAAGACCAGTTTGTTTTTGTGTGTGTGGAATTAAGTTGGAGATATAAAAAAATTAACAGCTAGGAAAAGTTTTCATTTACAAAGTTGTTGTGTTGGTTCTGGTGAAATTGATACCGAGTGTCGACGCATGTTTGTAAGAACTTTTGAAGATATCTGGATTGATAGTCGATTTCTCTTGAAGATTCAGCGATCTCTAGTACCAATAAATCGTACTTACAGATGTCTTAGTCGCTCATATTAAACTTTAAGGCGTCAGCGAGTCGACGTTGAGCTATATCACATCTTTTTCTGTAAAGTCTGAGAGAGGATGCAGTTTTACTGTCTAATATGAGAAAGCAGTTGATTAATTCTGTATTTTCCTGTGTGATCTGCGTAAGACCTGTGACTCTCTGTAATATTCTTTCTTTGTTGTCAGTACATGAGGAAGGAAGAGAATCAATTAATTCAGCGCGAAAGTGAAGGTGAGAGATTAAGAAAATGCGGGTCTGCCAGACTTGTCGTCCGGTGGACGACCTGTGGCTCTCTGAAGAAAAACTAAATTTCACGCGCATCTATACGTTTGTAGAGAATAAAAATGGATCAACTTTTAGATTTTTTCCATGATTCTCATTGGACAATAAATAAGAGGTTGTATTTATTTTATTTTTACTAACGCCAGTACGTTGAAAAATTTACTGAACCAACAGTCTTATGAAAAGAGCTTTTTTAGGGGGTGAATGTATAAATGTATAAGCTTTTTTATTAGCTCATGAAAATGCATGGGTGTGTGTAAGGACGGATTTTCTGTGCAATCAAATCTTACGAAATCTGACAAGCTAAACTTCTAATTAGCATAATCTATTTTAGTTGATTTTGGTGGTGGTCACACTTCTTTTCAAACAATAAAATAACAATAATTTTGGTTTACATCATTTCATATTGCTTACGAAAATTTACTCATTCGTATGGAGTTTTTTTTTCTATTTTTAGGGTGTCCAAATAACCAACAATTGCATTGTGCCTTTTTACAGCGTTGAGATTAGAACTTTGTATACATTCAAATTCATATATTCTTCTCTATATGAGTTACGTAATTGCACGAACTTCTCCATAGATTCTTTGGAGTGAAACTCATTTCTTTCTTTTGGAAGTACTTCAATTCTATTAGAAATATATTAGAATTATTTTATTTCCTCTTGTAAAATTAAGAGTAACTTTACTTAAACGAACTGATGATGTGCATGCAGAATATGAATGTAAGAGAAATGTATTACAATATTTAAACTATTGCAGTCAGATCATTGTGGAGGTCTCGGTTACGTTTGACACAAGGCCATTTCGCAAATATAGCCGACGCTCACTATAAGCCCCAATAAAGGCATAGATTCTTTAAAAGACATAAGCATTTGGTCTTAGAACAATGGCTGAAAATAATCTGGAATTAACATCTTCGAGTTTGATAGTTGGAGTCACATTAAAAGAACATTAAGTGACGTTTACCACTTGTATTGAATGAAATCCAGACAGTTAAACACGGAGTAAGCAGTAATGAGTTTGTAAAAATATTGAGTGCATTGAAAGCGGCAGTGTGAAAACTTTCCGTCACCCTACGAATGTTTGTTCATTCATTTATGCATAAAACTGGTTTGTGCATAATTGTTATTTAACAAAAAAATGGCAGGTAACTGGAATAGCCTTAAGTGAAATGACTTTATACATTATATTACCTTTGTGTCTTTTCACAATGCATAGCAATTCAAGAGTGTTTGTTTTAAACAGTGTTTGCTTGACTGAATAAGATGAAATAATTTTATCTTTTTAATCAACATACTTACGTCTCTAAATTAAATATATATATATATAAAGGCATATCAATCAGTTTATATCCTGATACATCTAATAACTGAAATATTATCTTAAATTTGAGTTACATATTCGATCAATGGAATTTATGGAAACGTTAAAAATATTTGCAATACCAAGAAAAGAAATAATATTGAAAAAGAAACATTTCTTGTAAAACAAATGCCTTTTTCGTTCGTTACCTTCATAATTATTGGTGCACTGAAATGTATATCTGTTTGTCTGTCAGCATAGGAAATGGAATTGTTGAATAAATTTCAAATTCCTGTTTTTTTTTCTATTTTTGTCATAATTTTACCAGAAGGAAGGCCATATTGACACTGAGACGCAAAGGAGGAACAGAAAGTAAAAGAAAATGATAAGACGTTAGTGAGGGTAAAGAACAATAACAAAACAGAGTTAGGGAACAGAGAAGATGGAGACTGATATTGAATTTAGATTTTTGAAGATCGTGGGGGTCAGAAAAAAGAAAAAAAAGGAATAAGAGAGTTCCCACAGGTGATTAGAGGGAGAAAAGAAATTACAAGAATAGAACTTACGGGTACATCTAGGTATTTCACCAGTAAAAAGATGAGACCTAGTTACCAATCTCGTACGGCGCTTAAATTCACGCAAAAGGAGACAAGAATCTGGAGAAGAATTCAAGTAAAGAAGCGTGTTCGTCAGAGTTACTAGGAAATATACTAATTGACTTGAAGATTGAACAATTGAGAAATTCAGTGGTCGGTGTGATCAGTGGTATTAGAATGATGAAACCATTCTATATGATAAGCATTGAAGTCAAACAAGCAGAAATATACTTGTGGGCGAATGTAGAGAGGGAAGCATTTCTATGATGTCGGATATTCTAACTTCGGAAGCACTTATAAGAACAATCCGAAAAACTCAAGAGACATTTACGTTGCCATCGGGAAATTTCCCCAAACACAGACGCCAAGATCATGCATGTGTATCCTTTCGATAAAGATGAAGATAATTTAGTGGTAGATATTGAGGAGTTACCATAATTTATGTTTAATTTTCTATAATGCTCTTGGGATGTCTGCAAATGATATCATAAATATTATTGTTTATTTATGCTACTTTATTCATATCGATAAATAATCATATTTTTATATAAGTTAATCTACATGAATCTTTCTGAAATTAGAGAAGATGGTTGTAATAATTTTAAATTTCATCCCCGATTAGTGTTCAAAGCAAAAAATAGGGTTTTGAATTTTTAGAACATGCGTTACTTACTTTAAAGATTCATGCAACTGAATAGAACTCAGAACATTCTTGTGCTTGCATCGTCTTCTTCTATATCTGCATCTCTATATATATATTTTGTAATCATTTCACCCCAAGCAAGGTAGTACTGCCACTGGTGCGCAAGGGGTAACATAAGAGAAGAGTGATGAGAAATAGGAACAAGTTACAGAAGGTGTCAGAGAATTATTAAGAGAAGGATGAGAACATTAGTATGAAGAGATCTGCATGAGAATAGAGTAGAAATGAAGAAGAACATAATACAAAAGTTGTCAGGGAACACATGCGAGTCAGAGTGGTAGGAGATGACTATTGACATTGCATTTAAATTCTTGGAGATTGTAGCTGTTAAAGAAGCAAGTCCAGGGAAGGGAATTCCACAGGCTGGAATTGCAAGAAAAGAAGCTATAGAATAGAAGTTGCGGTTACATTGATTGATTTAACTGTAAAAGGGTAGGACCTAGTGGCTAGTTTAGTAGCTCGAGTAAATTCATGCAGAAGGCGCACGAGGGAGCTAAGCTCATCGGAACAGAAGCCGTGAAAGTATTTGTAGAAGAGACAGAGGAGAGTCAAATTACGTCGGTGAGAAAGTAACTGGAGTTGATCTACCAGGTCGGGATCGATTACATTGCAGATTCTTCGTTGGATTTTGTCAAGAACCTCGATATGAATAGCAGGGGAGCCTGACCAGGTGTGAAAGTGTTCAATGCACGGGTGGATGGTAGATTTATAAATGTGCAAGATAGATTCAGACGAGAAAATCATCTTGTGCCTACAAAGTTAACCAACCTTCCTAGCAGCAGATTTAGCTATGGATTCTATGAAGTCATTTCAATTGAGGTCAGCCAAGAAAGTTAGGCTGAGGAGGCGTAGTGTTTTGCTTTCAGGGAGACTAACCTGATCTATGAGGTTAGGAGCGATCGTCTATCGTGGTTAAAGGATAGCAACTTTGTTTTGAAAGCATTAAAATTTACGAGTCATATCTTACCCCAGTCCACTACAGATTGGAGATCCTTTTTAAGATCAGCAGAGAGGTTTGCCTTGTCAACCTCAGATTTCTTATCGAAGCGGAAGTAAATGGTGGTGTCGTTAGCGTAGATGCTTACTTGAGATCTGATTACATCAAGGAGATCGTTGATGAAGATCAGTAAAAGCGTAGGACCTCGACTAAAGCCTTGAGAGACACCCGCGTTCTAGAAGTATGTACATTCGACATTTATTACGTAATTTGAAAGGAACGACTGCATTAGATCAAACAAGCGTCCATTTATACCGTAGCCCTGTAACCTGCGTAGAAGGCCAGCATGTCAAATTCTTTGGCGATGTCTTGGGCAACAGCTCGAGTTTTGCCGTTCTTATCGAGAGCCTGGTATATATACTCTGTGATAGTCGTTAGCATGTCAGCAGTAGACTTGGTGAATCGGAAACCAAGCTGTTTATCGGAAAATAGCCTATGAGCTGTGAGATGTTGAACTATTTCAGCATTGATAATATCCGCGAAAACTTTGCCAAAATCGGTAGGAGGCTGGTTGGGCAATAATTAGATGGATCTGAGGGTTCTCCAGGGTTCTTAAATACGGGAACCACAAAAGAGGACTTCCAGCAGGCAGGAAAGCAAGAAGCGGAGAGTCAGTATTTGCAGAGTTTGCAGAGGACAGAGGGGAGTTCAGAGGGTACAGTTCTTCAGGACAATAATTTGGATTCCGTCATCTCTGCTCGCCTTATGTCGGTAAAGCTTTGAAATTATCTTAGAGACCAACGAGTGGTTAAACAGAACGTCACTCTGCTGAACTTCAGTTCTTGGTCGGAAGCAGGGTGCGGATACCCCAGATGAGTCAAAAGTTGAGTTGGTGCAAATGACTCGGTCTGCGAGCAAATGGCTCGGTCTTTCTGAAGATGTGAAAACCTCAAAGTTACTCATTAAAGTGGTATTAGAGGCTTAGTGTTGTTTAGCACATTTTTACAGAGCCGCCAGTAGTCTTTGACTGAAATCTTAATTGATGCAAGTATATTTTAAAATTTTATCCTATGCTATATGAAAGAAAAAAAATTAGATTTTTGAAAATTAAACGTTCAGAAAAAGAGTCAATCAAGTTTACCAGAGACGAAATCTACTGTCATCAGAATATCAACCGAGTTGAGTGAAAATTAAAATTCATCACGGTAACTTCCATTTCACTTTTTAATCAGTTGTTATTAATTCAGTCGGCAGGTAGCTTCATTGACCATCACACATTATATCTGGTATATGTATATCTCTTTGTCTTTTTAAATCTTGACTAATTAGGCAGCAATATATACTTTGATATAAACATGTTTTGTTACCATGCTTACCATCCTTTTCTAAATTACAAATGATCTTTCGAAAATCTGTAGCTATATATATATATATATGTATATATATATATATATATATATATATATATATATATATATATAATAGTTTTAAGTTTATAGATTAAAGTGCTCAATATCAGGAATAGAGCGTATGTAAATATACAAGCGGACATTTAAGCCAACATTCGGAAGCGACAGTCTGTTTCATGTTTAAACAGCCGAAGATTGCGTTAAAGTATGAAACAGACTATCAGTGCGTTGACTACAGTGTCCACTTCTATATATATAAATATGTAGAAGAAAAAATGCGAGAAGCCGTTAACGTTTTTTTAAAGTGTAGATTTATTGTTGCTATTATTATAAATATTACTTGCTTTTTGTATGTTATATTAAGTGTTCATAATGGTGTTTGTGTCTCAACACTTGTTTCAAGTCTAAACTTGACTCTCTTCAGGCGAATAAACAAAAGAAATTTCACGTGTGAGTATGAAAAAAATAACTAAAAAAAAAAAAACACGCCCGCACGCATATGAACTTTATGACCTGCTCACCACTTGACTTATCTATTTATACACGATAACTTGGCCATCAGAAAAGTAAACGGATCTCGATATATGAAGTCACAAGTCGTCTGAAAAGAGTCAACTTTAGATTCGAAACACGTGTAGCGACACAAATACCATTATAGACACATAAAAAAGCATATAAAAAGCAAGTAATCATTTTTCTTCTATACCAATTTTTCTCGTTGGAACAACCTCTATTTCTGTTTTTAATATATATATATATATATATATATATATATATATATATATATATATAAATTTAATAGAATATATGTTTGTATATACAAAAAGAGCATGATATGCTTGCAATTTTGCTTCTATCGCCGTTAATTTTGTGTTGAAGTTCATTTAAATATTATGATTTAAAAAGTTCATCTTCGAAGTAGTTAAATATTTTTCTTGAAGATTTACGCAGTTTTTCATGTTTCCTAACTAATCTCTTGTGTGGGTGATCTTAAAAATTAATTACACCTACAGCAGTGCATATATATCTCTCTCTTCATGAGATTCTATGAGGTTATATTAGGCACACGTGATGTAACTTCAATCTCTCCATTGAACTGCAAATAACACTTGAGATGAACCTGGCCCTGACGGGCATTGATAACTCTGAACCGATTTAAGTTTATTTCTAAACCCGTGACGTGCAAAGTGAGAACAAGTTATTTATTCAACCGGTGTTCCGGTTATTTCATATATAATTGTAAGATTGATTTGCTCATCTCATTTATTTTGAAATTATTCTCAATATTGCACGTTCGTCTTTCTACACCCGGTTACCGATCTCGGAATTTAGAAATCAAATTATATTCACTCAAAATTATGTGGACTCTGGTCGTGTGGTAGTATTAAAAGCATAATAAATTCAATCGCAGATTTCGTGACAATGAACAAAAGAACAAAGCTTAAAAGAAATATTCTCAACTTGTAAAACAATTTTCTTCGTGATTTAAACATTTTAGCCAAACATTATATATTTACCTATTATTTATCTCTGCTACCAGCGTAATTATTGGAATTCATTTCGTGACTTTATTCGTGATGCCGCTGGAATTGATATTTTTAAACTTGTACGACTGAGATTTCTTCTTGGGCAAAAACTGATATAGATACTTTGTACCTTCTCTAAAATACCAGGTTAAGCCAAATGTTCTCCTTGGTTCCTACTCCCTACCTGTTCAGTTGCTGTAGCTCTCAAGGAATCGCTTTTCTGGCATCCCAGCGTGATAATTCCGAGTACAACAGATCTCTCGAGGTGTAAGCTCATAATAATTGTAAATTTATCCTCAAAGAGGTTAAGTCATTGTTACTTAACAGAATTAGACAGCGTATAGCTTCTAATAAGTTTTGTTCTTGTGACTACTGGTAGTTCTGAAATAACGTCTTACAGTGGGTTGCTTATCTGTTCTTTTCTAGTAGTAGGATTCCGTTCTAGTGAAGGGTAATTGTATACCGTTGCAGGTAAACGGAATTTGGCCTTGTGGTAGATAGCCCACTATAAGTCATAAAATGATTATAAAATCAAGAAAAGCAAATTGAGTTGAAAATAACATATATATATATATATACACATTTCAATTAATGTTTTACAATTAAAGCAATACTTGAATATAAAGGTCCAACGGAAGTTAGAATGTTCATGACAAATAATGAGCTGAAAGAGATAAAAGGCTTGGGAATGTGAGGAATGTCTTTGAAGTAGTCGCTCCTGAGGTCAGTAAGTACTTTTGAGACAGTGAAGAAGTGATGCGAGGTAAAGGGAGGCGAATGTAGTAGCGGCTCGACTTAAGTCAAGGGGATATTAATTACATTCTTCTCCTTGGTCTCTGGAGCAGTCTGTCTGTTGGGTACTTTTTGTCTCGGCTTTTTATATCTGCTTTTTGGATCAAAACAGCTCGTTTTGAATTTCACACTTGTATTTGATTCTGGGCTTTCCATTGGCTAGTAAATAAAATTCGTGTAGGCTCGAGAAATGGAAATTTGGTATTTGATTAATTTTTATTTTTCAACCGGAACATCTGCGCGAACTTGGATGCGCAACGACAATTTTTGGTCATTTTCCTTCTGGTCGGCATAGAGCAAAAATTCGGTCCCTCGCTTTTGCTCGGTCGGTATCACCACAGTCTATTGCATATTGTTTGAGCTGGTGCATAATTTCCAGTAGAAGTGTGTTTTTATGAAACAACAAAATATGTAAACTGGCTTTGATAAATATTTGATTGTTGTCAAAATTAAGAATGCGGGATAAATTCCCCGTGTTAGGAAAGTATTTGATTGCTTTGAAAAAGCATATCCAAGGTCAGATTATGTGGTAGTAAACAATGTGTCAAAAGATTACGAAGTCACTTATATAAGAAACAAATTAGTAGTTCGGCCGTTGAGATTTGAGATCAGAACCCAGACTGAGAATGACACAGGGAAAACCACGGACGAGCGCGACCTCTGACTGGCTTGATGAGTGTGTGATAACACCGAACCAACCTCCTACTCTACGCCACATCACGTAAAGAGCGAATAAATATATGTTGTCTATATTTTTTTTGTAAATGCTTGTTACGGTTGTCATTTTCTTAAATGGGAATGTCGTCATTTTATCAGCGTGAAAAAGGCAAGCGATTTTATAAGAGAGAAGATAATTTTTAGGGCCCTCTCTTCGAATTAATAATTATCGTTCCATCAAAAGGTATGCAGCATATATGTCGTTTTGGCTGCATTTCAGTTTTTGTCGTCTTGGTATAGAATATACAACGCGTCTTCTATCCCTCCTCTCTTCACATGAGATGTTAGCATTTTCTTCTGATAAAACGGAATGTTTTATTCGTAAATTCACTTCAAATTCTACTCTTGACCTTTTACTCCTGTCTTAATGAGTCGGATTGGTTCGATAAGACAAATTGGCAGCTACTTCAAAAATGACTTATAATATGTTAACTGGGTTAAGAAATGTCTTGTCATTCAAAATGAAACTGCTCACTGTTCAGAGGATCATTTTTGCCTTCCATCAGTATAGCGGATCCTAAACTTCAGGAGAGTGGCTCATTTCCGCTGGCATGAAGTGGAAAGATTATTTTAAATCAATTTTTCTAGCCAGAATCTATCTTACACATTTATGGGTTTACCATTCGTTCATGCATTGAATGTTACTGTCTCATTTGGTCTGCTGCTTTTACTATGTACTTAGAGATTATTTATAAAATCCAAAGAAGAATCTTCAATTTTATTAGTTGTGACCTGGTATCTAGGCTTCGATCACTTTAAAACCTACTTAACGTAGCTTTCCTGAATCTTTTCTATAAAAATCGAAAAATGTGCAACAAATGGCTTCGGGCGATCAAACGGATAGATTTTTCAGTTACCTAATTTAACGTTTTTATGTTTTAAAATCAGTTTCAGAATTTTATGTGAAGAAAACTTTTATTTAATTCCAGATTTTTTTAAAAATTTTAACATGTTGCTTGAATTGAATTTTCTCTTTGTTGATGATTTTCGAGTTTAAAAATCACTTTTAATGAATTTAAGCAGCAATAATACTTTTGAACCCAGTAAAAACTAATTAAAACATTTATTTTCTTTAAAAAAATTTCCGACTTATAAAAATAATCTAAAATTTCTAAAAGAAACTTTTTCTTTTTCTATTAAAATTTTTGAGATTGGAATAATTATTTTATTTTTTAGAGAGTCTCTTTTTGCACGTAAAAATAACGAAATGAATGGATATCCAAAAAAATAAAGTTTGAATTTTTTGATGAATGCTCATTGGCCTTGTGTCAGATAAAATTGAAGAATGTTATTATTATTCCCTCACGTGAGACTTTTGCTAATAAAAAATGAGTCTATGTCGGTAATGTTTTTTTTATAGATGCTCAGTAAATAGCCTTATGTCAGAACAACATTCTCTCATTTCAAACATTTTTGCACGTACAAAAAAAATGAATTGATGTCCATAAAAAAAGTTTTAAATTTTTTTGTTTTACATTCTATCTGTTCATTTACCTATCAGAGTATTTTGGATCAATTACTATGTCATTTAACTTTTCTTTTTTTTTTTTTTTTGGGTGTGTGAACTGCATTTTAATGCTAAGGACATTTTATGGGAAACTTACTATTTTGATGAAAAAAGTGGAAAAATGCTAACAGCAAAGCTTATATCAGTACCCATTTATTAAGTCTAGGCCTCTTTTCTTCATATTTGATTCTGTTCACATTTTAAAGTGCATAAGAAACAACTGGCTTGGTCAAAAAGATGCCAACAAATGCATGAAATTCCCTAAGTTTTACGATAATGAAGATAATCAATCAGATACTCAGAAGCCCCATTTACTACTTTACAGGAAATGCACAAACTTGAATCAGAGTCACTTCTTAAATATTGCTACCGATTAACTTCAAAGGCCCTTTATCCTAATAATTTGGAAAGGCAAAATGTAAATTTTGTTATGCAAATTTTTGTGAATACACCATTCAAGAACTGTTGACTTTAGGGAAACAAATGTTGACCAAAGATATTTCATACTCGGTGGACAATATTAAATGTCAAAACCCATTTAAAGGTCGCTGGCTTAACAATAAATATGAAAACCCACTTACTAATAAAGACAATGATCCAAATTTTATATTTCTTAATACTTTTTATAAATGGTTAGAGAGTTGGAATAATATTCCAGAGATTAGTGGGAGGCTAACAAGGGAAACCTTTACAGCTTTACATCATACCACACATGCAATTCTGCAACTGGTTGTTTATTGCATAGAAGAATTAAATATGAAATATATATTACCAGGCAAATTCCAGACGGATCACCTGGAGTTAAGATTTGGCCAGTATCGACAATTTCCAGGTGGTCAGTATAATATATCGATACGTCAATTATTCGAGTGTGGGAAAAAAATCAGAATGTTGTCAATTTTCAAATTAAATCTGACACTTAATAACAAAAGTATTGATCTCAGTAATTTCCAAGAAACTAACTGGAATGATATAATAGATGTGCAACAGTTAGATATTCATAAATTTAATATAGATGTAACAGATGATGATATTATTAAATGTAGGGAAGTTTTTCCTGTAATAGTCTACTTAGCAAGTTATTGTTGTCACGCAGTTTTCAAAAAAGTAACATGCAATAGCTGCAAAGATTTAATAACTGGAGCAATGACAGACAATGCAGAACAAATCCCTGAAAGTAACTGTTATCTTCAGGGTATTAACAGAGGCTCCCTGCTACACCCAATGATACAACAGCAAATTTTGTTCTCTACAATTATGTACTTTTGGATAAACTAACAAAAGACACTTCTTTTCTTTATTCAATAAATCAGCAACATTTAGCTTTGAATATTTTGTCAGATTATTCTATTTTTTCATGTAGATTCTTGTGATGATGGTTACAATAGAGAAAAAAATGTTGGTGTGGACTTCTACAAATGCTATATTAAATGATTTTTGGAAAAAGTAAAATGACAATATAATGGGAAAACATTTAAATATAAATAAAAGAAATTTGGAAACATTTTATAAATAAATAAAACATTTTTATATATTTATTGTGTTTTGTCATTCTTTTATTGTCATTAATTCAATTTTGAAAATTTTAATCTCTTAAACTTAATCAGTATCTGCCATTAAATGGATTGTCTCTCTTTAGCTTGACTACACTTGATGACGTCATATTTGAGTAGCGAAGCCTTCTTAACGGAGGTCACGGTATGGCCGGGACAAATCTAATCTAGGTGTTGACAGTTGATCGATAAAAGAAACTTTAAAAAGCCTAAGTGCAAGTTACATAGATAAGGAAATGTTACAAGAGGAAAAATCAGGTGTTCGGGATTTAGCTGGTAAAACTTGTTTAGGCTAAAACAATTCAATGGTGTTGAACGATTCGACTGAGGAAGGAAACCAGTAAATTTTGTGTGGAAGCAATACAGAAGAGGAGAAGGGGAACCTACCTGCAACCATTACCTGAAAGAGGAGAACACAACTAAGTTTACCGACCTCTTCCTTGCCTTTGCTCCAGTTCGGGTCCGATACCAATAGAAGTGAATGCACGAACAGTCAAAAAGAGTGAGCCGAGATCCGGGCCGTGAGGACAGTCGGAGATTCACCGTGACTACTGCTTTAGCGTAACTCCGAGACATCATTTGAGTCAGACTTACCAAGAAATTACCAAATATCAAATTAACAGACTCAGTTAACTATACATAGCCAACCTTTGCGACCCCTTGCTTGTCTGTGCCAGTTCGGGGCCAATACCAATAAAAGTTTTATTAAAAATTGAAAATTAGATTACATTATTATTGTCATTTTAATTGGATTTATTCTTTTGCTTCTTTCAAAAATCTCAAAAGTGGTCAATATTGTATTTAATATTGGCTTTAATTTTATTCTTAACTAGATAATAATTCGAATCTGATGTTATAATATAAAAGCCGAAAAGAAAAACAAGATAACAATATACATTAATTAATGTACACATATCCGAGTTTGTTATGTATAGTAGTACAAGTAGGCTATAATATTTAGCATTCAATATCCTCACATATTTACTGTAAATGAATATAAATGAATCGATTTGAAACTAATTTGATTTTGATCTGCGTTACGTTGAACCAAAGCATTCGTATTTATTTAATAAGTTTACTCATGCCGTAGAAAATAACGAAATTATTTAATAAGTTTACCCAAGCCGTAGAAAATAACGAAATATATGAAATGATTTTGTTAAGTCTACTATTATTAGAAACTTTTTGTTATTTTTAAAAGACGTTTTCCATTTATTGTATTCTGTTTTATTCTGTTTTTTACTTTCCAATTTCATAAACATCTTTTAACAGCCTGACATTGTCATGGCAAAGACAAAGGGGATACTTCTAGTACATCAAAAAGTTACAAATATATTTGTCTTATTATTTGTCTTGTCTTGCATAAAATAATCGCAGGTACTGGCATGTCTATACAACACACACACACACACACACACACACACACACACACACACACACACACACACACACACACACACACACACACACACACCGTTACTCTTTCTAATTTGTAGGCAAATATGCAAACAGTAAAAGTAAAAGTAACAAAGAAAATTATATTCCAGTTTTTCAAACTATTTACCAGTAGCTCGTATATTTAGATGCTTGTTAATAATTATTTCATGACGTTATAGTTCATGTGTTCTTATTTTAAAACATTTCACCCAAGATGGCAATACATCCACTAGGACAAGGATTTACTGTGTGCGAAACAATATGAGAAAAAGAAAAACATTATTTTAGAAAGAGAATAATAGAAGAGCACGAAAAAGAAGATAACAACTGAATTATATTTTTTCTATAAATTTTGGAAGTTTGTTGGTAATTAAGAAGCCAGAAGAGAGCTCCACAAGCGAAAAATACGAGAGAAGAAATCGTTAGCATAGAACTTATGGTCACATCTTGCCATTTCTCTGTAATGTGATGAAAAATGGCTGCCAATCGGTTACTGCACCTAATTTTGCAAAGTCTAGGTACCAAAGAGAAAAGGTCATCAGAACAATTACTAATAAAATATTTATGGGAAATTCACGGGTAACTTCCGTTATGGCGATGGACATCTAGTTACCTAACTCACCAGTCCTTAACGCCCTTGTTTATTACGTGTGGGGCGCATTTGAGCTAAAATAAAACTCCTTGTAACACCAAAGATGAACTGCAGGCAAATATTATGGAAGCATTCACCAATTTAAACAAGGAAACCATCCAAAAGGAGATTCCGAAGTCGTTTTGAGGTCGTGATTGAAGCTAATGGCAATTTAGTTGAATAAATTTACTCTTTAGTATTTCACGATATTTTTGTGTAATTTTGTGTAATAAATTGGATGATAATGTTATTTTCATTTTTGGTGTAATTTAAACATAATTTATCCATCGCACCCTGTATGTGCGCACACGGAAGCACATCTTTGCTAGTATTTATATAAGGTAAAAAGAGAAGCAGTAACTGTTTCAAGGTCAGTCAAAATAACTCGTCATTCTTTTGACAGAAAACATACAACCCAGCAGCAACTACATACACGCCTTCGTATATATATATATATATATACTTAAAGAGGAGGATCATGGTGAGAAATGACAAACTATAAAAAGAGTTTAATGATATTGCTTAAAAACAATTGGAACAGAAAAAACATTTTTAAAAAGATCAAGAGATCCGCTTAAAAAAAAGGAAACCTGAGGCAGAAAAATTAAAAATCCATGGATGAAAAATAGGTAATGTTCAGAAAAGCGGGGGAGAAAAATAAAATGAAATACGTTTCCCGTCATAAACTTTCACCAAGAGACTTGTATAAAACCAATTGGAGCTTGATATCTTTTTGTTTCTACAGAGAAGGAGGGTTTGACTGTATCGTCAAAGCCTCCAGGACAATGAGGTGGAATGGAGAACGACCTCTGTGCAAAACAGAAAAGCGATGATATTTACCCTTCTCCCCCCACCGGAGAGAGATGCGACACAAGGTCGGTTTTTAACGTGGGGAACCTGAGCGCATACGCTTAGACCATTGGTCAAAGATTACCCAGCACCCGCTTACGTGGTAACTGGGTACCAAACTGGTCTTATCTGGTCAAATCTGGTCATATGCATCCCAGCCAAAAAGCCAAGAAGCGATCTGCAGAGTAAGAATCACCATATTCCTTTATAATCAACAAATGTTCGCTAATAGCAGATTCGGGCATCTGTGAACATTCAGAAGGTGGGCGATGCTCACGAATAGAACGGGGTACATGCTGTGACAAGCGAATTGCCAATCGTTGAATCGTATGGCTATTTTAATTTAAATGTCCGTGTGGTGCCGACTATATAAATCTGCACTACACCAACATTTAAATTTATAAACAACATTACTCGACTGTAAGATAGACAGGACGTTCGTACGAATTGACGGAAAAGCAAGTGGTGGAGAGAAAATTACAGAACTCCGAAATTACTTTTTAAAAAATTTTTTTCTGTTTCAATCGATATCATTAAACTATTTTTATAATTTGTCATTTCTCACCATAGCCCTCCTCTTTAAATGTGTAATGGCATTTTGTTGTACGAATAGATAGATAGATAAAAACAGAATGGAAAGCAAGAAAAGAAAAAGCAAGGACAAAGAGATACAATACCGTATCACGATAAATAAATGTTGACACTATTTCTCCTAATAGCGTTTCAAAACCTCTAACTGTTTTCATAGAAAAACCTGGAAACATTTAACTATGAAATTTAATTCCAAATATACTGGGATATATTTACGGTACAGAAAAAGTATTATATCATAATTTTAATACAATTTGAAAAAATAACTACTATTACTATTAATTTAAAGATTAATGCTAATTTAAAATAATTTTAAAATAATTGAAAATACCAAAATTAAAAATATGACTAGAGAAATAGGGAAAAATTTTTATAAACTTAACAGAAGGGGGAAATACACAAAAAGAAAGAAAGAAAAAAGGAGAAATCACCCTAGAACGGATTTTACAACAACAACAACAACAACAACAACAACAATAATAATAATAATAATAATAAATATAACAGTTCGGGGTTTTGAAACGCTATTAGAAGAAATGGTATCAACATTTATTTCTCGTGATACGGTATTTCCTGTTATTGTATCTCATTGTCCTTTCTTTTTCTCTTCTTGCTTTCCATTCTGTTTTTTCTGTTTCACTTTTTTTTTCTATTTTCCCCTTTTTTCAACTTTTTTCTCTTCTTTGCATTAATTAATCGTCTATCTTTTCTTTATCCTCGCTTTCCTCTCTCTTTGGGGTTCTTTTTCGAATGAGCGAGAATTTTTTCGTATATAACCGTTACAAATGTCTGTTCTAATATGGACATGTGAGCGTCTACGTAAAATTAAACAAAGAGAAGAAATTTTTGTTTTGGTGGGGGGGGGTGATATTTTGATTACCTACTGGTACCGACAGGTATCTGTCTGTCTGTCTCTTCCCCTCTCTCTATATTTCTCTCTCTGTATATATAGTTTAAAAAATTGCTACAATTATGAAGGAAAAGTAGTAATTATCAAAGAGAGACCATTTGTAGATACAGATAATGTGTACATAAAAATCAACAGTACAAAGTAAATAATAGAAACTGACAGTAGCATGTTGCAAATCTTCATCTGAAAAAACATAACTAAAATGAATAAAAATTCGTATGAAGACCTCGTGATAATCATACGTAGAAAAATGTAACATTAAATTTAAGACTTCAAAAACTCACGCTTGATCTTCTTTTGTTTGTGCCATTGTGGATATACAACAATAATCATAAGATATATCGAAGATATCGGCTATCGGATAAAATAACGCACACCTGAAGATAGACTAAAAGGTTTTGGTTGAAACGTTGTCTCTATAATTATCTCTAAACCAATAAAAAATGAGACCAACAGTTTGAATAAAAAAGATCAGAACTAAATCTTGTTTTCAAACAGGTTGAATAGATATTAACATGGACCGAACATGTGAGCAGCGATGAGGTTTTGGAGAGGATGGAAACGAAAAGGAAATTGATACTTAACAACAGGAAATGCAGCCAAAGTTCTTGGGACATATAATGAGGAGGGAGGGCTTGAGGAATCTGATACTCACAAGTCAGATAGAGAGAAAGAAAGACAGGAGAAAGGAGCGTGTAACATACTTCAGCAAATGGATAGCAGAGTGGGGTTTGGAATGTATAACAGGAGAAGGCGTGTTAAGAGCTACTAGGGATAGGGAGATGAGAAACGCCTACGTCCTGAAGGGCGACGACACATAGAAGAAGAAGAAGAAGAAGAAGAAGAAGAAGAAGAAGAAGAAGAAGAAGATAAAAACAAAAGTGGAAAAATAATTTACATATTTAAAAATTTATCATAAAAAGCGATATTCAACAATGAATACAGATCAGTATATTTTTCAACTTGCGTAGAAACTTTGAGAATTTCCTAGCAACACTTCATTTACATGTAATGTAACAACAATGAAGACTGTCACAATGAATGAAAAATTTTGGCACCAACAAAAACGATCTTCGAACTGGCACTTCCCGGAGATTGTTTTAAATCACGCACTCCATGGAAAACACCATTGCTGAAAAAAAAAATGGGATTCTCCGATGAACTTCACTTGTGAGGATTTAGAGAAAATTACTAATTTTGGGAAGAATATTTTGAACTGAAAACTGAAATGGAAAAACTTGTGAAGTGTTATAAAAATAACGTCAAGCATTAATTGAAAATCAAGGCTAGGATACTAAATATTTACTGACATTCAATCTCTTTACAGAAATTAGGTATTAGAACCGGTTTAAAATTCCGTACATAATTGAGAAAAAAAACTTTGTCGAAAAAACAACTTTAAGAATCTCTGATGAATTTGTGAGTATTTAGTGAAGCGTAGTAATTTTAGTAGAATATTTTGGGGGCACGATAAAGTAAAAGTTGAATTTTTGATTGCATTTTTTATTTTAATATATTGGAATATTTTATGGGATAATTTATTCTATTAAGTGAAATAGTTCTGTCTTGAAGAGGATTCGATGTTGCCATAGGATAACAATCAGAAAATTTAAGCTAAATTATTCGCTAATAGTTAGTCTACGATAGTTTAGAAAGGCTATAATAGATTTGTTAATAATTCGACTTGAATCTAACTAAAACTTTTTGTCGAATTTTGAAAAAATCGAATTCATCCGAAAGAATCAAGTAAAATTAAGAATTTGAATGTTGTCAGCAAGGAAGAGAAATCCAAGATTGTTAAAGAATGTGAATTACTAGCAAAAATGGGAATGGTCAGTAAATGCAAACAAGGACTATGTAACTAAGTAATTAAAGATTAAAGCACTGGGCTTGCTGGTACTTTCGGAAGAATATTTCATGCCGTTTTGTAAATTTGAATAGATAGATTTTCTTAGTAATCCTTAATTTTATATATCACCATATAATATCTCTCCATCACACTCTTTTTTTCTGTCTCTGTCTGACTGTCTGTCTGACTGTCTGACTGTCTGTATGTCTGTCTGTCTGTCTGTCTGTCTGTCTGTCTGTCTCTCTCTCTCTCTCTCTCTCTCTCTCTCTCTCTATATATATATATATATATATATATATATCTGAGCCAGTTTGAAAAAAAGGAGAACCCTCAAGGCCTGTTTGTTTATTTCTTATTGTATTTTTCCAGTTTTTGAATAAGGCATTGAGTATTGTGTTCGAAATTGTGAATAAACTGTAGGAAGTTCATATTTTGTTATTGTTTTTTACAAATACTTTAGATCACCGAAGTCATTATCAAGAACCAATGCGATGCCTATGTAGTAGTCAGAATTACCGTGACTACATCCTGGTATTCTGCCAGATCCTGGTTATTTGAAAATTGAAAAAATATATAAATTAAAGCCAGACCTTGTCGTTTGTTTTTGATCAAACTAGTTTAGATGAATACTTACTAGAGTTTCAATCCTGGATAGAAGCAATCGGATGTCTAATCGTATTGATGAGCTGTGATACAGCGAAACTAGACTGTCTGCGGATATATATATATATATATATATATATATATATATATATATTGTAAAAATGTATAAAAAATAGTGTCAAAAGATTTTGTGATGCGTTTTGTTCTTTAGGACTTCATCTGACAAAATTTGTTATGTTGTTTCGACTACACATGCGTAAGAACGAAGGATGTTGTGAATTTTAAATTTTGAATTCTTTTCTTTTAATATAACCAATAAGATTTAAATTCTTTTTCTTTTCATGAGTTTTGTTTGTAGATATCTCCCACTGTGATAAATTATTTTCTGCTAGGGCGCAAATAAACTCTATATGACCTTGCGATCAAAGTTGTCTCTAGATATTTTCGTCGTAGGGAATTGTTTTCTCCTTTGATTTCAATAGCATATTTTTTATGTCGAACTTGTTGTCAATCCCGTTTATATATATATATATATATATATATATATATATATATATATATATTATTTCCCCAAAAACAACCCCCTTAGTAAAATTTCCAACAAAAATACACTTAAACTAAGCTACAGTTGCACAAACAATCTAGAAAAAAATCATAACAAACCATAACAAATATATCCTAAATCAACACGCAGATCAGAATAAAATCGACTACCAAAATACAATAAAAGACAACAATAAAACCATGTGTAATTGTAGAAACCCTAGCAACTGCCCACTACAAAATAAATATAGTTTATAAACTCAATAATCTATCAATGCAACATAACATCAATTGAAAATCCAACTATAAATAAAGTGTATATCGGATCAACTAAGAGCACTTTTAAGCAGCGCTGGTACATGCACTTAACTTCATTCAAAAACAACTTATACCGAAACCAAACATCCCTTTCTACATACTTTTGGAAGCTAAAGGATTCATAACAGAAACCGAAAGTAAAATGGAAAATCCTGGAAAAAGACAAGATCTTGCAACTCACTTGACGACATCTGCCTTTATGTCTAAGTGAAAAGCTACACATTCTAAAGTACCCCAACAGTAGCGAACTTTTAAACCGTACAGACGAATTAGCAGTATTATGCAAACATTGCAAATATTTCTCGTTAAAATTTAAATAAACAAAAAAGCACCCCAACCACACGACCCCGCCAAAAATGCAATAAATACACATAATCAACCCTATTAATAAATAGAACAAAAAACGTAGAAATAAAAGACAACAAACCCCACACCACACCAACAATAAGTCTAGCTATCTGTAAATGGTAGACAAATTAATGAAACTGCAAAAAACAAAAACTAAACAAAAAAGTGACCAGCCCAAAACTAAATAACACATATCCTTTAAACCAAATAGCAGCACCTTAAAAACCATAAAAGAATCGACTAGACCAGCCAAAAATCACACACCACTCATATTATTAACAACGACGCCACTACTACTTCATCCAGACAAGAGAAATAGGAAACCTGTGCTGAAATTAACTACCACTCCCAACACCTAACTCTAAGATTCTAAGGCTAACAGAATCCAAATAATCTCCCAACCCCACTTTTACCTAAAAAAGCATATTCACCACAAATAAACCATTTTTCCACAAGATAATTTTCATTCCATCTTCTTCACCCGATGAGAGGCAATCAAAAAACAAGGTTAGCTTCGAAACCCAAAAATTTTTCTGTAGTGATACTATGAATTTATAAACCATTGTAACAACTATTAAAATATAAGGCTCTACGTTTGTATCGAGCAATCTTTATAAAAGTTAATGCATGAACAGCAGGTTAAAAAACCTACGAGTTCCACAACTTTGTTACAATATATATATATATATATGCAGGCCTTTGCTGTGTAAAAAGTGAGAGTGCTTGCTGGGTCTTGCTGTGATCATTCTCTAAGTCTATTCCCCCTTTCCCATCATTGCACAATTCATTTTTCACAACTTACATTTTACGTTAATTTCTCCAAATTAAAAATCTTTGACAAGCGGGAGTGAAACCGGTTGTTGTTTTCTTTTTATTAAAAATATTTTATGCCCTCTAACATAAAAATTATAACTCTCAAAGCAATACTCAAGGTCTATATCACAAAAAATCTGTATTTGGGCAACTATCTCTTTTTTTTATACAAGTTTCATTAAAAATGATATTTTTTATGAAACCTATAGATTTAGTCATCCGCAGAGAGATCTGTTTCGCTGTATCGCAGCTTATCAGTAGGGTTAGACTCCGATTGCTTTTAACCCAGTATTGAAACCCGACTAAATTGGCGTCAGTCCGCGATTCTACCTCTGGGCTATCGGCGCTCGGTAGAAGAAAGCAGACTTTTTAGCGTGTATGTTATCATTATACACGCCCAATAGCCAGAGTACTCTAATTCATTACTGAATGAGCGATGCGTA
Source organism: Ascarosepion bandense (assembly GCA_037127315.1). Classification (NCBI taxonomy): domain Eukaryota; kingdom Metazoa; phylum Mollusca; class Cephalopoda; order Sepiida; family Sepiidae; genus Ascarosepion; species Ascarosepion bandense. Next base: position 2,213,127 of record JBBBDQ010000310.1, read on the forward strand.
CATGCCAGAGTAGCTACTGTTTTTCAAAGCCTACCATTCCTCCAGAGTTCTCAACCAGGGTGTGAGAGCGTATATATATATATATATATATATATATATATATATATATATATATATATATATATGAGTGAGGACATCATAATGGTGTCTTCACAAAACTTCAGCATGACTCTGCTCAGTTAATTGACAAACTTCTTTACATTAATCCTATTAAGACTCTATCTCTATCTCTAAATCGAGTACTTCGCGAAAATTAACCTGCTTGCCAAAATATATTTTATCAGTAAACCTCTGAAAAAACAGCCATCTTATATATATATATATATATATATATATATATATATATATATATATATATATATATTGTAACAAAGTTGTGGAACTCGAAACGCGCAAAGCAGCTTCGAAACGTGAAAACTTTTGTGTAGTGATACTATGAATTTATAAACCATTGTAACAACTATCACAATATATATATATATATATATATATATATATATATATATATATATATATATATATTAAGTGGATACACGAGTTAGAGTATCAATATTTTTTTCAAACACTGTAATTGACGTCTACTAAACTGAGCAAATATAATTTAAAAATAATGTGCCTTTTGTCATGGTTCTAACTTGTGCTCTTCTTATAAAATAGGAAAAAAATCTTCAAATTAAAGGTTTAGATTGTTTAGTTAAAAAATATTTCACAGCGAAATAAGAATTAATTACCCATTAAAGTAGGTACCTCCACTAAATTGCTAAAACAGCATGGTATGAAGACAAAGGTCCTACACTTAATAAAAGCGAAATTTTTCTGTCAGATTGTTTATGTCATTATTAAGAGGAAATATCAAAGTATGTTTTAACTACTTTTAGAAATGTTTTAATCCTTTCTAACATGTTTGAAATCTTGGTTTGTTTCGATTTTTGTTTGTGGGTAACCAAATCGTTACGAGAGTTTACAGTAGAAAATATAATGTTACATATCTCCGCCCTTTCCGGTGAAATTCACCTTAATTTGGAAATTCTTAAAAAAATCAAATAATAATCAGATGTTAATTAAAATTCCAGGACTTATTCACAAATGAATTAAATGTTTTCAAGTCATTATTTTTAAAAACATCTTGGTAAAAATAATTTGTTACATCTCTTACCCACCTCCATATAAATTCATGAAATTTTAAGAAATTAAATTTTGCTGAGAAAATTGGTTGTATTAGTTAGACGCATGACTCATTTGAAAATCATCTATTTTTTAAAATATTTTGCCTTCTTTCCGAAAATTTGCTCCCAATAGTAAAATAAAAATGCAATAAAACTATGACATTATTTAATTTGATAAGCTTTTAATTGCTTTAATAATTAATGCATATTAAGGATATTATAGTTAGAATAAAAAAATTCGATTAATAATGAAGTTTTAAAAGAATTGTTTCTATTTTTTAATTATAATAATTTATAAAGTTTCAAAAATATTTTCAAAATACTTCAAAGATTTGTTGTCGTTAGTTTATGAACTTATTAAGTGAAGATTATACTTACTAATCAAAAATTTCAAAGTTTAATGCAAATCGTCGTGTCTTCGTAAAAAAAAAAATTTTTGTGTATTTGAACTTTTTTTTTGTTAGATAATTTCTATGTGTACATTAAAAGGTCATGTGTTTCACGGTTTCTTCCCCTTACAGGAATAAATTGTGCAGTTTTATCTGTTCTGGTTGCCATACACTTATCTTATTTCGCATCTGTCTGGCTTTCATCACATGTCAACTATAAAGGGGAGCGGGTAAAAAGATCAACATACTGTGTTTAAGAAATAGTTTTATTCTAAATTTAATGCTATAAACAAGTAATTCTTGTGTAAATGAGATTAATTCAATTTTATGTTTGTTATGTATTATTTTTCCAAGGTTTTTAAAACCAAGAATTAACTTTTGTTTACAAATGTGCCGATCGCTCAAAAATGGTGGAGAAATTGAAAAAAAAAATTAAAATCTTAAAATTTTAGATTCCAATCAATATAATTTCTGTTTGAAATATACTAGTTTTTTCTTTTTTTTACTGGAAATAGTAATTTTAATCATTACGCTTTCAGTTAAAACTAAAATAAAAGTTTCAAGAAAACACTTTTATTTTTAAAATTCAATTTGAAGGTTAGGTATAAAAAATAAGTGGAGGTACTTACATTGAAACCTAAATGTGGTAACTTTATTTTCGTATCCTAAATGTAATCAATGCAACTTCTGATTAATTAATTTTATTTATAATCCGCCATCACTAGAAACGCACATATTTAAGCATACATAGGTTTTTAGAATTAAGTAATCAGTCTATGAGAAATAAATCTTTAAATCCAAATTCAGCATGAAGTGGGATGAACCCGTCAGTGTACCTTGCCTGGGACTCTCCATTCCTGCTACAGCTGCAGTACATGTGATGCCTTTATGACACAAACTGTTTACAGTACTCGTGACATGATGTGATGTCACTAATCGGTTTACGAAAATGCTTAAAGGCAGGATTCCGAAGATAAATCTTATTACGTCCATGTCTTCCATCTCTTCTTAAGACGTACTAAACAATGCTTAATATATACTATTATTATTAGAGGAATGGTTAATAAAAAATTTGTTGAGTAATAAATAGGGTCTCAATTGATCTGACATATTATTTTGGTTTACTTTTGTTGTAGTTCCTTAAATTTCTTACAAGTTCAGAGCTTGAGAAGAAATCTAAGGAAGTAAAACTTTGTTGAGAAAAAAAGAGATGAAACTAATTATAAATGAATGCAGTAATTTTGTTGAAAATGAATCGAAGCAAAAAGATAAGAAGATAGATTTCCTGGGAATTGTGCAAATAAATTGATTTCAACAAAATGACAGCGTAACCAAGAAATATAACGTGAACATAACGAGTAAAATACTCGGCGACTTGAAAGATCGAGACAGAGCGTCTCAGCTGGTCATTGTTAACAAAGAACAATGTCATAATATTTTCAATGTGCTTCTCCCAGTAGTCGACACCGCTTGCATCCGTATCGGCATCTTCTCTCCCTGTTCCACCCGCCACCCTGGTGGCGGTGTCGAAGATGGCTACTTCTGAAGAGTCGTGAGTAGGAGTCACATATAAGTGTGGGTGGTGGTCGTGGAGGAGTGAGTCAAGCCCTCCTCACAGCACATGGCAGATCTTCATGTTGACGGTTAGACTCGAAATTTTCGTTCTCTCCCCCACCACACTTGGATGGTCCTACTTTAGAAAGGCCGATTTTCAGCAATGATTTCTCAGACCCCAGGGTTGATGTTAGTCTGTATCAGGGATATCTTCAAGTGATCCTTGAAACGTCGTTTTGGGCCTCCGCACTAACGATCTCTCCAAACAGGATGATAAGTAGCAGTCGAGTGGGACACATTCTGGACACGTGACCCGCTCAGAGAACGTGATGTTGAAGGATATTCTAATAGATCCCAGATGAAGATGATGCATATTCTGGTAAAATATACTAAGCAATGTGATTCTAGCTCGCTAGAAACGGCTTGTTATATTAGGTTGTTATTGATTGTTTTACACCAACGTCCAACATATATTGTCAGTGACTCTGATAAATGTATTTGCGCTCATCATTTAAACTGATAACGGGCTCATCAATATATGTACTGAACAAATAGTATTAGTAAACAATGGGATAGAAATATTCGAAAATACATTAATTGTGTTTTCCTATCTAGCAGAGCATTAACGCAGTTTTATGCAAGCTTATAATACCACAGACTATCATATATCTATCTTTACTTTGGTAGAATGCCTTCAGACACTGAAAAGTAAAAAGTTGCCTAATTAGTATTTAAATATTTGATCAGGACTGTCATATAATGTTTCAATTTTTTCTCTGTTGTTAAAAAGTGCACATGATGTAAGAAGAACTCTTAGCCATTTTTAGCAAATCTTGTTCGTTCCATTAACCTATTTGTTGATGTGTTGTACTGTTCAGCACGTACAAGCACACACATGAGAGAGAGTTATCTTCATAAATGCGCGAATCAAGTTTGTTTATTGATATATTTACCAAGATGTATGGATGCTAATAATCCCACCGGGCATTTGTCGAGATTCCAATATGATACAGACATTGTTGTAAGGTAATTTCTATTGGGACACTTCGAAAAATATATTTTGTTGGCATTAAGAGTTGTAGGAAAATATTTCTCTATCTTTATCGATTTTTCATCGTTTTGTCTTTCTCGACCTGTTATTTATAGCCTCCCTTATTTTCTAAATCTCTCAGTTTCGCTCTTTTTTTTTTGCTTGATACTTTTTTAATGTCATGTCCCTTCAGAACGTAGACGACCATGACTAAACACATGTTTCTTCTTCTTCTTCTTCTTCTTCTTCTTCTTCTTCTTCTCATTATTATTATTATTATTATTATTATTATTATTATTATTATTATTTGTGAATTACCACAACTTCTTGAAAGATAGTGAAGTGGTTTTCCATTGTCTCGCAGAGCTCTCGACTATTTTATTTACAATCGACACAATATTCAACAACGGAAAAAGTGCGCGGGCATGGAAACACACACACACACACATGTGTGTGTACGCAAACATATGTGCATATGTTATGCACATATCTATTTTCCGGAGCCAATAATTTTATTATTTTCAGCCATCTGAGCCTATCATTTTTTAAATTCTGGGCTAGAGTGAATGCCAAACATGTTTGCTGTACAGAAAGCATTAGATTCTTCAAAGTTCGACTGACATCCGTGTTAATGCCATAGAAGGAACCATATCTTACCAATCCTGTTGTGTACGGGACAACATAGCGATCAGTAGGCTAGTGTCAGCCAAACAGGGCAAAAGCTGCTAATCTTAAACTATTCATTAATTTAATAACATTAAAAAAGCATGACTATCAAGCACCGATTCTTATATTAACCAGATCTCCTCTTTAAGCATTGATTACTAATCGATTTTAGAGTAGAAATACGCACATATAAAATGTCATACGTTTATATTGAGAACCGTAATCCAAGAAAACCACAAGAGAAATCTTATTTTAATAGAATGGAAAATGTTTTCTAATTCGAGATAAGATTAGAATTTGGAAACTATGTATGTCAATCTGTTAAATGCGACACAGAGTGATTTGTTCATTTCAACGTCTCCAAAACGAAACTCCTCTCTTTTTAAAATAAATTGATTTCCATCAGCAAAGCCGATGATAACCTCTAGGATAATCATTGCGCCTAATAAGGCTAACGTTTAACGCTGACATGAAGCGGAAAAATATATTAATTCAATTACTAGGTCTTTAGTTAAGAAAGTTGGTTCACTGTGTTGTATTAGGCAATTATTCTTGCCAAAATCTATCTTTCATAGTCTGCTATACTTACTTGCTTTGAATATTGTTGCTATATGTTTTCAATATTATTGATCCTGATCTGGCATCTCGGCTTCAGTCATTTACCCACTGTCGTTAGATAGCTTGTCTGTAACTTTTTATGCAAATAATTTCATGGTAATTGTTCTAATGAACTTTCCTCTATGGTACCTAGACTTTATGAATGTAAGCGCAATATTAGATTGGCAGCAAGGCCTCATCATTTTAAAGTTGAAATGGCTAGATGTAACCGGACGTTTTATGCTAACAGTTTATTTTATTTCACTTCTCGCTTGTGGAACTCTTTTTCAGACTCTTGCTTTCCTCTTCCCAGACAACTTTGATCTTCAAAAGATTAAATTCAATGTCAATCATAATTTTCTGGCCCCTTAAATCTTCTTTTGTTGTCCTCTCACTTTAATAGTTTTTTTTAATCTGTAATATTTAGTAACTACTAGCGTGTAAGTGTCTTTACTATCTTGCTTCAGGTGAAATGATTAAAAAAGTAAAAGAAATGCAACATGCATATATCCATCCAAAATATCATTATATATATATATAGCGAGTCCAGTTACAGGTTAAGTAGCAGGACAGACTGGGTTCTATAGCCTTTGATGGTAACCAGTCTACTCAAGAAAGTAATGGCAACCTACTATTGGAAAGTTTTCTGCTCAGTCAGTCATGTCTATTTTGAGACATGATCGCCCAAGCGTGTATCAAGACGCAAAAGTTTTTCGTACAGCACAATAAATTTCATTTAAAAGAATATAATTCATTTTTAAAATACTGAAAAATAAATTATATAAAAATTTGAAGAACATCCTAGGCGTCAGATAAATATGCATAATCCGTTTCAGAAAGCCATTCAAAATTGTCAAGGAGAACATTTTCGGCATGCCAGAATATTACTTATTTATGTAATTCATAAGACATAATATTTATATCATGTTATTTTGAATATAATATCTTATACATACATGCATAAAAATAAAATTATATATATATATATATATATATATGTGTGTGTGTGTGTGTGTGTGTGTGTGTGTGTGTGTGTATGTATGTGTATGTAGAAAGGTTTGTTCATCAATGTATCATGTTCTCAAGGTTTGTTTGTTTCTGGAAGAGTTTTCTATGTTTATATGTTGTATTTGCAAGACAGTAAATCATGTTAACGTGAAATTATTTTAATATGTTTGCTTCCATTTTCAAAATTATACATGAGGAATGCTGAAAAATGTTTTCGGTTCAATCCAGTATCCAAAATTAATATTTCAATAACCAAGAATAATAATTTGAGATTTGGTTGAGCTGAAAAAAATCAGCCCTTTCTCGTTTTTTCAAATATATGAAAACAAGGATTTTGAAGTCACTATGAACTGATAATATCAAGTCATTTGTACATTTTTCTTAATACATTTATGAATGTAATTTGTTTCTTATAATGAATGTTTCTATTTTATGAGGCACGCGTTCAGATATTTCCACACTTTTTATTCTCATGTTTTTATCACAGACACACACATGCATATTTTACTGATCACATGTTTTAACAAAAATAAAAGTAAAAATTATATCATCCAAAAATACTGTAGAAACGTCCGGATTTGTTTATCTTGATATGGTAAATATAGCATGAAAATTTCCCCTCAATAGATTTTACTAGAAACATTTACAACAAAAATTTGGTGGTGTGTGATTTTATTATGCAACACGAAATAGCAATTATATTGTAAATAAATATATATAATGATACATATGTAAAAAATAAGCACACACATACATACACACACACACACACACATATATATATATATATATATATATATATATATATATATATATATATTTAATCATTTCACCCCGAACAAGGCGGAAACGCCACTGATGTGCAGGGGGTTACATAAATGTAAAAAGATTAATTAGAAAAGAGTGAGGAGTACAAACTAGTTAGAAAGGAACAATAGAAAGCTGAGAAAGCAGGTGCGATGACAGATACATGGGCGGAGAGAAAGGGAAGGTTATACGGTGGGGGAGAGAGCTAGAGTCCAGTGGTTAGTAGATGAGTATTGACTTTGCATTTAAATTTCTGGAGGTTGTAGCCGTCAGGAAAGCAAGAATACGGGAGCGAGTTCCACAGGCGGGAAGTGCGAGAGAAGAAGCTGAAGGAGTAGAATTGTCGTCTGCATTTGGCTAACCTGACTGTGAATGGGTGGGGCCCAGTTGTCAGTCTGGTTGCACGAGTAAACACTTGTTGAGGAGGCATCAGTGACTTAAGTTCGTCTGAGCAGAAGCCATGAAAGTATTTATAGAAGAGACAGAGGGAGGCCACATTTCGACGATGGGGAACTGGCTGCAGTCGAGCCGCCAGATCAGTACCTATCACATTACAGACTCTCCTTTGGAGCCTGTCAAGAACACTGAGGAGAACGGCAGGGGAACCTGACCATAAATGGCAGCAGTACTCCATGCATGGTTGACTTGTATATATGCAGGATGGATTCAGGTGGAAGAAACATCCTGGATCGACATAGTGACCCAACCTTCTTAGCAGTAGATTTTGCTATGGATTCAATATAGTGGTTTCATTTAAGGTCTGAGGAGGTGTAGTGTATTACTCTCCGGGAGAATCGCTTGGTCCATGCTTATGGGAGGCAGGAGAGGTTGCCTGTAATGGTTGACAGACAACAGCTTGGTCTTAGATGAATTGAAGTTGACAAGCCACTTCTTGCCCTGGTTCACCACAGAGTGTAGATCCCGTTCAAGGTCAGCAGCGAGATTATGTCTGTCCGCCTCCACAGGTTTCTTACTGGAGCGGGAGTATATTGTAGTGTCATCTGCGTAGATGCTTACTTGGGACTTGATCTCATCTGCGAGGTCGTTGATGAAAATAAGGAAGAGCGTCGGGCCCAGGATAGAGCCCTGTGGGACACCAGCATTCGTGCTGTAGGACGCAGAGGCACGCCCATTCAAAACGACCTTCATTTTGCGGTTATTTAAGAAAGATTGGATTAGGTCAAGCAGGCGACCGGTAATACCATAACCGCGTAGTTTGCATAGGGGGCCAGAGTGCCAAACCCTGTCGAGAGCCTTGGAGATGTCCAGAGCAACTGCGCGAGCCTCGTCAGACTCATCAAGGGCCTGTAGCATGTACTCCGTTACGGTTGTTAGCAGGTCGGCCGTGGACCTGGCAAAGCGGAATCTATATTGTCTGTCGGAGAACAGTTTGTGATCGGTGAGATGATGAACTATTTCAGCATTGATTATAGCCTCGAATACTTTCCTGAATATCGGTAGAAGACTGATAGGGCGATAGTTGGATGGGTCCGAGGGTTCACCACAATTCTTAAATACAGGAACGACTGAAGAGAACTTCCAGCATGCAGGAAAGCAGGAAGCAGAAAGGCACTTTTGTTGATTGCACATTATAATTGGGTCAGTTGGGCACCGTCTGTGAGGAAGAAGTGCACCAAGACGTAATTCCCTTCGCCAGAAATTTGAAAACGACATGCGGTACTTTATGGCATTTGCACCAGAAGCTTCAATACGAACATTTCAGAGTGCTTAGGTGTCAATCTGAGGAAATGAAAGTTAGAAAAAAACTCTTGAAATATAAAATCTAAACGGTTTGCCCAATCCAAAAAAAGGCAAAAGGCAAAGTTTTTTCTGATAATTTCTGCTTTTGTTCCATCCAATAATAGAGTAAAAATGAAACAAAGTGAAAATCTGGTAAAAGTCTCTTAACATGTGAAGAGAAAAGAAATATTGTACAACATGAGTATGACAGTTGTTTCCAACATTACTAGCACCAGAAAAAAAAGATAAAACAGTAAGATTTGGAAAAATCGAAAATATTCTAATGATTTTATTGCTAAAATCTGCTAGAATAAGCAGATCTGTATTACTGAGAAGACATACTGTCTTATTAGTTCTAATAAAACCGACCAGTTGCTTAGTAGGCACAAATAATAACAAAAAAAAATGGGATGAAAATAACAATGAGAAGAAGAAGAAGAGTGAATAATAAAGTGTTTTGTTTGGGTTGTGGTTAAAACAGTTGAGTTTTTCTCATCAGTGATAAAAGTAAATATTCAAGTTCAGGTAGAAATCACAATTTTGAAATTCAGCCTTTCGTTTGGAAAACTTGTAGCATATTAATTTCTAAGCTTTTTGTTTTCTTATTTGTTTGTTTGATTTTACCGTACAAAAAGAAATGTCAATAAAAAAGATTCTTGTGCGTAACTTGGAGGCGCCGTTCTCAAATGAGAAAAGGAAAGCTGAATAATGGTGACATAAGCCCAAACAAGTGAACCATTGAAGATACAAAAGTATAGGATTGGTAACATGCGCAAAAAGTATCAGCAAATACGGGTGGATATAAAACAGAAAAAATCATTGATGGTCTAATGTTGGTGACAATTGAAATTCTGCATATAACAAAGTGTCAATTATGTGCAATACTTAACAGGCGCAGCACTGGGCCATGAAAGGCCTAAGTCACAAGTCACTAAATCGGACACACAGAGAGTTAAAGATTATAATGGATTTTATATATTTATAAACATATAAACTTATCTATTCACACACACCAGACACACACTCACACACACACACACACACACACACACACACACACACACTGACACACACACACATATACACACAGTGTTAGCGTGTATTTGAGAGGGAGTCTTTATAAAATGTGTTGTTAATATGATCTTTGCTTTAGAATTATTTTCCAAACTGACATAAAAAGTACATCTACAAAAGTATTCCCCTGCGAATACTGCTTTATTATAATATTGTCGTTGTTAAATTCATACAAATTTAAGTAACATGATGGATATATTAATATATATTGATATGATTTTGAGAGTAAAACTACGTAAGCATTTAAACACATAATTTACGAGTATTTTGAGACTAATAGGCAAACTCGTCATCATCAAAAACCCAATATCGTGCACATTACCCACTACAAGATAGATTTTTAACCGACTATAGAGACTAAAAGAGAGAGACATTTAAACAAACTCGGAAAGCATAGATAGATAGATATGAACTGATTGATATGATAAATATGACCATACATGCACACTTAAACCGCACGTTCATACACATGCGTGTATTTACCGGCAATATTGTGTCCATTGTAATTGTTGGCATGTGAATGAAGTTAGGAAAACTTTCACTGATCTTAGCGTAATCAAATAACCTCATTCATTTCCTATTCAGCTGAATTTTCTGAAAGGAAATTAAATTAAATTCGAAACCTTATTTCTACATATTTAAATCGAAAGAATTCAACCATTTCTTTTACGAAATAAGAACTTAATATTTTTTCAGTAAAATAAATCGCAGAATTGTATAAATACTGTACAGAAAATGTGCGTATTTGGTTCGTATAGGTTTCTGTGGAAAGTAAATTTTTGCTTTGGAGCTTTGTTTTAGATTTCTATTAGGTACCTCTACGAATTCGCTAGAAAAACAGCATAGTATAAAAAAAAGGCCCCAAACTAAATAAAAACAAAGTTTTATTGGTAAAATATTCATGTTATTAAGAGGATCAATCAAAGTATTTTTAATTGCTTTTTAAATTTTTTAACTTATTTCTACCACGCTCAAAATTTTGGTATAAAATCTGGTTTTTCGTGAATGACGCAATTTGTACAAGGGTTTATTACTGCAAACGTAATATTACACAAGTCACTTTTTTGCCGGTGAAAGACATTAATTTGGAAATCTTTGCAAAAAATCAAATAATGGTCGGAGTTTTATTAAAATTTCAGGATTTTATTCATAAATGACTGAAATAATTTCTGAAATAATTATTTTTCAAAAATCCTGGTAAAAATATTTTTTACATATGTTACCCCACCGACATGAATTTCTGAAATGTCTAGAAATTCGCGAGAGTTTTCCCATATAACTAATATTAATTAAATTCAGGAGTGATTGAGAAAAGGTAATCAACTGTCTTTTTTTTTTCTAAATTAGCCGTGTTTTAAAGAAATCTGTTCCGAGTTGTGAAAGCAAAAATGCAATAAAACTATTCCACGTTTTACATAGATAATTTTAATTCGTTTTATAAACAATATATATTAATGATATCATAGTCTAAAAAGATTTTTAAAAAAATTAACGAATCATGAATTTTTACAAGAATTGTTTTCATTTTTATTATTTTTATTATGATAATTTATAAAGTTTCAAAAATATTTTAAAACTTCTTCCTTCATCGTTCACGGTAGGTTGTTAAGTTAATACGTGAAGTCTAAATTTAATAACTGAAGATTGAAAAGCTTAATACAAATAATCGAGCCATTTTAATTCAGCGCGTATGGTGACCTGCATTTTTTTTTCGGGTGGCCGTACGTGATATATATCATTAAAAGGTCACATGTTTTAAAGGTTGCGCTCCTTACAGGAAGAAAAAAACAAGAAAAAACAAAAATACTTTTCTTTTATCTCGCTTACATATTTCCTATGCCATATGTTTCAACATTCAACGGGCTTTGCAAATCATCTCTTCTAAATTAAAAGCAAGTTTTATATTTTAATTACTAGTTTCCTAATTTTGTTAAAAAAGTAATTGTGAAATTCACAATTTGTGGAGGTACCTAAAAAAGAATATGAAAAATAGATATTAGAAATAAAAATTAATAAATGTCATTACAATTAAATTATTGAGTTATCTCTGTCATGTTATATAAATTCATTCTCAGTTAATCTTTTTGGTAACGGGAGAGATTTAACGTGCGAGATTTCTACTAGAAGAAAATAAAAATTCAGAAGAGGGACTTAATAAATATATCATGACAGCAAAAGTGATAGATATTAGTCCGAATGCAAATAATGTAATGATAACTAGTCACTCCAGAAACTCAGATTGAAAATAGCATGGCTTTACCTAAAAACTCCTAAAAGTGTGATTACAGTCATACTTATAAGAAGTGGATCATTTGAAGCCATAGTAAAAATACGTGAGATTAGTTAAATTAGAAATTAAAAAAAGAATCAAGACTGTCCAATTTACCATTTTGGGAATATCTGCAATGATGCTGTGGAAGGTGCAGGAGATTTCATTCAATTTCCAGCGATAGTCACCAGATATCTAAAATGATCAAATGTATGAATCATTAATAAAAAATAGTAATAAACAAATAAATAAAATACCATGATGTAACACCAGTCATATTTCTCATGGTTTCTGATCTTCACTGATTATAGTTGTTTACATGTAAATATTTTGTCTTGGTGAATTTAGATGGACTAGAGTGAATAACGCATTCACTACCACAGATTTACTTGTCAATTGCCTGATCATCAGCAGTTATGGATATACCTTTCGGGCTGACGTACTGTGTATCTCTGTAATAAGAGAAGCTGTGTAAGGCATCATTTACCGATGTTGGGAGAGTTGATTTGTAAAATGTTGAAGTATGAGGCATCTACGTCAACGGGGGACATAGCTAGATACTCAGGAAAACTCTGAATCGAATACTTTCTCAGCGGATTCTGTTACTGGACATTAAGCTATTTCAAACTGGGCTCCACCAACAAGGTTATGTGCTACTTGTATCAAAACCGGTCACCATATCGCGTAAATATGGCGGTGCTGCATATGCTTGTGCTTGGTAGATTCTTATTAATCAAGGTAAGTGCAATGATGAGTACAATGAGCTTCGTAGCTTTGTAACTTGGGGTCACTTTTTTGGCGTGCTTCTCGCTTAGATAATAATAATAATAATAATAATAATAATAATAATAATAATAATAATAATAATAATAACTGCTACAGTACAAAGAAAAATCTTAGTACTGCCTGGATAGACTACCGAAAGGCATTCGATAGTGTGCCACATGACTGGATTTTAAAGACTTTAAATATATACAAGATATCGCCCGTCATCATCAATTTCATCAAACAGTGCATGTCTATATGGAAAACAACCCTTTACCTCAATCATATAAATGGAACCTATAAGTCTGATGAAATAAACATCAAAAGAGGTATATTTCAAGGTGATTCTTTATCTCCCTTACTATTCTGCATATCATTAATAGCACTAACCAGTCAACTTAATAAGACAGAATGTGGTTATAAAATAGGACAAAAGAAAATAAGCCATCTATTTTACATGGATGACTTGAAGTTATATGCTAAGAATGATAATGAGCTGGAAGGTCTTCTGCAAACTGTAAAATGCTTCAGCGAAGACATTGGAATGAAATTTAATTTGAATAAATGTGCTAAAGCTACAGTTTTACGTGGATCAATACAAGAAACATCCTCAATTAGCCTAGACCCTGCTGTAACAATAAAAGAATTGAAACCAGAAGAAGCTTATAAATACCTAGGTGTAAATGAGAGTGAAAACATTCACCATAAAAAAATGAAAGAAATAGTGCGTAAAGAGTACTATAGAAGGCTACGAATGATATTAAAAACTGAATTAAATTCACAGAACAGAGTTATGGCCATTAATAGCCTTGCAATCCCAGTTGTCCAATATAGCTTTTAACATCTTAAACTGGACTCTAAACGACATCAGGCGAATGGATGCTAAAACAAGAAAGCTTCTTTCTAAGCATAAGATGCATCATCCAAAGGCTGATGTAGACCGTCTATACATACCCCGTAAAGAAGGTGGAAGAGGTCTTATTCAACTGGAATTGTCATACAAGACAACAACTATTGGCTTACTAACATACATAGAAACAACAAAGGATTGGATGATACAATTAGTAAGGAAACATGAAGAAAGAAAGAAAAAATATTCAATAATAAAAGAAGGCAGTAAATTCAAACAAGATTTACAGTTAGTAGATTCTGTAGAAAAGCAGAACGGAAGCCAAGAGCCGGCTATTGCGGCAAAGAATATGAAAATGAAAGCCAAAGATAAAGATCTTGAACAGATGAAACAGCGCTGGCAAGACAAACCTCTGCATGGCCAATATCCAGTACGTGCCAATAAATCCAATGTTGACAAAGTTAATACTCATCGATGGTTACGTGCATCTGGATTAAAGTCTGAAACTGAAGGCTTTATTCTTGCAGCACAAGACCAAAGTCTTTTCACGAGAAACTTTCAGGCAAATATTATGCATAATAATATGGATCCAAAATGCAGGTTTTGTGATAAACACCAAGAAACAATAGACCACCTAATCTCAGGCTGTTCTGTGCTTGCCGCAAATGAATATAAAAATCGCCACGATAGAGTTGGGCAATATTTACATTGGGCAATATGCAAACATTATGGAAAAGCTGTAGGCAAACACTGGTATGAACATCACCCAGCACCGGTTACAGAAATAGAAGATGTAACCATTCTATGGGATTACACCATCTACACAGACAGAAAAATTGAAGCAAACAGGCCAGACATTATTGTTAAAAACCAGAAGGAGAAAACTTGTCTATTAATTGATATGGCTTGTCCAGCGGATTGTAACATAGCAATCAAGGAATTTGAAAAACTGTCAAAATATAAAGACCTGGAAATTGAAATAGAAAAAATGTGGAAATTGAAAACAAGGGTTGTGCCAGTGATAGTAGGTGCACTTGGAATGATAAAAAATGGAACAAAACAACACATTGAAAGAATCCCTGGAAACCCCAGCTTAAGAGATATACAAAAAATTGTCTTATTAAGTACAGCCCACACACTAAGGAAAACTTTATCTATGTAATGCTGGAGATGATAGGGAAGATAGAAAAACATGAAATGGAGCCATAACAACACGCCACTACCTGCCTTAGGTCTCCCCGCAAACTTGGTTGGTAGTGAGACCAAAGCAGAAATCGAAATATGATGAAAAATGACATAATAATAATAAAAGAAAGAAAAATATTCAATAATAAAAGAAAGAAAAATATTCAATAATAGAAATATTCAATAATAAAAGAAAAAATATTCAATAATAAAAGAAGGAAGTAAATACATGCAAGATTTACATTTAGTAGATTCTGTAGAAAAGCAAAACAGAAGCCAAGTACCAATTATTGCGGCAAAAAATACGAAAATGAAAGCCAAGTATAAAGCTCTTGAACAGATGAAACAATGCTGGCAAGACAAACCTCTGCATGCCCAATATCCAGAACGTGCCAATAAATCCAATGTTGATAAAGGTAATACTTATCGATGATTACGTGCATCTGGATTAAAGTCTGAGACTGAAGGCTTTATTCTTGCAGCGCAAGACCAAAGTCTTTTCACGTGGAACTTTCAGGCAAATATTATACATAACAATGTGGATCCAAAATGCAGGTTCTGTGATAAATACCGAGAAAAAATAAACCACCTAATCTCAGGCTGTTCTGTACTTGCCCCAAATGAATATAAAAATCGTCACGATAGAGTGGGGCAATACTTACATTGGACAATGTGCAAACACTATGGAAAATATGTAAACAAACACTGGTATGAACATCACCCAGCGCCGGTTACAGAAATAGATATCACCATTCTATGGGATTACACCATCTACACAGACAGAAAAATTGAAGCAAATAGGCCGGACAATATTAATAAAAACCAGAAAGAAAAAAAATTGTCTATTAATTGATATGGCTTGTCCAGCGGATTGTAACATAGCAACCAAGGAATTCGAAAAACTGTCAAAATATAAAGATCTGAAAATTGAAATAGAAAAAGTGTGGAGAGTGAAAACAAAAATCGTGTCAGTGATAGTATGTGCACTTGGAATGATAAAAAATGAAATAAAACAACACATTGAAAGAATCCCTGGAAACCCCAGCTTAAGCGATATACAAAAAATTGTCTTGTTAAGTGCAGCCCACACACTAAAGAGAACTTTGTCTATGTAACGCTAGGGATGTTAGGGGTGATAGAAAAAAAACATGAAATAGAGCTATAAGAACATACCACGATCTGCCTTAGGTCTTCCCGCAGGCTTGGTTGGTAGTGCGGCCATAGCGGAAATCGAAATATGATGAAAAATGACAACATAATAATAATAATAATAATAATAATAATAATAATAATAATAATAATAATAATAAACTTATAGTTTACAAATCATACTAAATTTTGGCGTACAGTGTGATATTACAACTATAATAGAAGTAAAAAGGCTGAAAGCAAAAAATAAATAAAATGAAGAATAAAAGGAAAAAAAGGCCCTTGTCTTATTCGAGGATTAAAGAATATGAAAAATATTCAAATCGCCGTTATATCAATTTTCGTTTGGATCACTATGGACATTAGAAGGTTTCTCACACAAAAATCGTTCATGTCTAGCAGAAAAAAAGCTAATACTGAACTCTCTTTCTCATGAATATTTTCAGGTTTGAAAGAAAATAGTAACTACTCCGATCCATTAATCGTTTCCAAATGAGTCTGTCACAGGTTTGAAAGCAAGTATTTGTTGCTAGGCAACTATTCAGTTACAAATAAAATTGTAAAGTACAATTTAGAATTTTTTGTGAGAAAAAAACAAAATTATCTGGGAGTATGAATTGAAAAGTGATCATGCCATATGTGCAAAGACAGTGAGCACGTTTCTCGACAAAGAAAATATGTTAACATAATAAGCGACGAAATTGTGTCGTTGAATCACGAAAAGAGACAAAGCGAATAAAGAATGTAAAAACGTTAGCAGCTCATCAAAGACTCTATTGATCGTTGTCGTATGGTTTGAAAATAAAAGCCTTTTATTCTTCTCATACTGAATCAAAAGTTATAATGAAATTTCATTAAAAGAACCAAGAAAATCAAAATAATACTTACATTTAATTTTAACAAATATATTTACCAAAATTACACAAAAATATTTTGAAATACTAAAGTATAAATTTGTTCAATAAAATTGCAATTCACGACGTCAAAACGACTTCAGAAATTCCTGCATCTCTTTTGTCCGGTATCCTTCTTTAAGTTGGACAATGCTGCCATAATTCTTGCTTTTAATTCGCCTTTGGTGTTACAAGAAGTTTTGTTGGTCTTTCGCTCAACTGCGCTTTGCACATATTAATCAAAGGCGTTGTTGTCTGGGGAGTTAGGTGGCCAGATGTAAAGGGTAATGTAATCGCAGAATTTGCCTGACAGTCATGATTGGATCCTCCTAATTGGGTAGCATGGGACATAATCTTTTTGACAGACTTAGGGTCTTCGCGCAGACGCTCTCTAGACCTAGGGCAGCACTATATCCTTAAGGAACTCTATGTAGGTATTCGTGTTGAGTCTGAGGCCTTCACCAACAAATTCGGGAGCTCTTTTCTTATCAAAATGATCAGAGTAAGTTTTCCGTCCTGCCTTACTTTTTAATCACCATTATTATGTAGAAGTTACTAATTGTTGGTCCCAGAACTGAACTCATGGAGACACCATCACATTGTACGTTGATATTATTTTAATGGTCATAGAAGAGAAACTCAGCGGTTCAAGTCAAATTAGTTTCCATAAAATGTTAGGTTTAATTCTTAATAGAGGAAGAGATGGCGTGTTGTAAATATTGTTAGTAATTATATCAATCGTTCTCTAATTGGAACATTGATAAATAAACTTTAAACATTTTATTATTAGGTTTTTATGTGTTTTTAAGATTTGGATTAGTTCGTGTGTTGATTTAATACTGCATTCAACATGGCTAACATTGAAGATGATATTCGCATCTTACTCATTTTTCTTGATATATTGATAGACACCAATAATACATTTACTATCTCCCAGTATATATAAAAAAAAAACAAAAACAAACTAAATAGCATAATCAGAGACACTCTCTACTACAAAAGTGCATGTCCTATTAAAAAACAGCGATTGTACAAAATTTAATAAACCCTGCAAAAGTAAACTATCCCATGAAATTATTTTCCTACGCTGAATTATAAAATAATCAAAGAAACTCTCATTAATGATAACTTTCCTTATTACATCGTTGATGAACAAATTTGACGAGCTATTAGAAATATTAGCATAATTGAAAAAAGAACATAATAATTCTTTAAATAACCGTAAACAAATCAACCTACTATATCGCAATCAAATACACGCTAACTACAAACAAGATGAAAAATTCCTAAAAAACTCATAAGCACTAATATATTCCCCACTGATACTAGTAAAAAATAAAACTAATTATATACTGTTGTGGATTTTTGTTGAGAACCGACACAAAATAATAAAGTTTCGGTTTCAAACACAACCGCTCCAACATTCTGAAGATGAGATTTTAATCTCGAAATATTAATCTATAATAAATAGGTGATATCCAACAAATTATTTACCTGTCTTTATTTTACTAAACGCATTGTGACAGCCTTCAAAACCTAATGATATTCCTAATATACACAATGCTTCAAGCAAATTACAACACTTTTCTAACCTTACACCTGAGCCAGGATGAATTTGCAACCGTCAGGGAGCTATTTGAAATGTCCGAGAAACGTGCAAAGATTGAATGCCAAATCAACTTCCTAAAACGATGTTTCAAAAGCAACACGGTGACCAAAACCATCAAGAGCGCCCACTTCCCGGCATGCCTCAATTGCCCAGCCACAAACAATCGCTGGACTGCCTGCATGAGTTCTGCGCAATCTTTCATCTTAATAATAACATCAACGGTTTGACAATGAAACTTCACTTTCTGTAAGTTTGTAGCCTTCTTCATTACGCCATGATGTTCATTAGAAAAGATTACAAAAAAAAAAAAATAATAATTACAAAAACACTTTGGAGATCACAAACACAAAAGGAAGCATAATGTAACACTACTAGTATATACACATAAACACGCACACACACACGGACACACACTCTTCCACTTTGGCAGGGGTCAAACTAACGGTCAGGCCAACACACACTTAGATAAAGGATACAAAGCAGACTGATACCATCAGACCATAAAAATCACAACTATCAATCACACATATACACACCATGAACACCTCATACATACATGCACTAGCACACTTACACACACACACACACACACACACACACACACACACACACACACACACACACACACACACACAGAGAGAGAAACAGGAGCAGCCAGGAGGACCATTTGTCGAAAGTCTCGGATTCAAACACAACCGCTCCAACATTCTGAAGATGAGATGCTAATCTCGAAATATTAATCTATAATAAATAGGTGATATCCAACAACTTATTTACCTTCCTTTATTTTACTAAATGCATTGTGACAGCCTTCAAAACCTAACCATATTACAAAATAATAAATAACAAAAGCAGATATGGAGATAGAAAATGTAAATTATATTGAACAAAAATATACAAACTGGAACACTGGTTAGGCAATTTAGGAATACTAGGAATACTGTTAGTAGGAATCAATATATACAATCTTGTCGTGAAGAAGTATGTCCGGGTAATGAGTCTATATCCAAAACACTCCAACTTAATATGCACCAACTTACGAGCCAACTAACTCCTTACTAACTCTCTGACAACCACTCAACCCCTGCTGTACTCTGTATAGGCAGGATTATATGTACACATCAGGCGAGTCCATTTTTATGTGCAAAAAAGGGGTGCTCCCCAACATATACTATACTAAATTTAATGTAAGTAACTTAATCATCCTCAATAACACTTCTCCGTCAACTAATGTCTTGCAATATATGTATACCAATATATATTTGTATGTGTATATACTGGTCTATTTGTCCATATATGGATGTCTATAGATTTGTATATGTGTGCGTTCATGTCTTTTCCTCGTTTAATATCTAAATAACTTTATAATAATCTAAATCTAATGCTTTGTTAAAGTTAGAATTTAAAATTTGCAATAAAAATGAAGTGGATCTAATAGTCGATTAATAATATTAATCTCTATTTTAATCAAATATTGATATTAATACCTAATAAATTGTTTTTAGAGTATGTTCTCATTTTCTTCAAATTAGAAATTACTTTATTTTGATTGGTCCACACTATGTAACAATGCCTCTCTGATTAAGGGGGTTTGGTTAGTTTTAAAACTTTAAAACTCTTCAACTTGAAATAAACCTCATTACTTGATAAAACACAAGTAGTGTCAAAACAAAATAGCTACTTTTGTAGTGATATCATAACATATATATATATATATATATATATATATATATATATATATAAATTTTGCCAGTTTTGTTAATTAACTGACGTGATCAGAAAAGTTTTTATTTAATCAGAACAAAATCTACAATTTCATTTTCTTCTTACAAAATAAAATTCTTTTTCTCATGAGGTTGGTTCATCGGTAGAACAAAGATTTGTTTTATATTTTTGCCATTCCGTTTTATTCTCATCCAAATTTTCACGAAAGCGCGAATACACCCCAATACGCATATATTTGTGCGGGGTGGATGACAGAGAGAGAGAGAGAGAGAAAGAAAGAAAGAAAGAAAGAAAGAAAGAAAGAAAGAAAGAAAGAAAGAGAGAGAAAATAAACATGATGATAATCCGACGGAATAAAACAATATATATTAATGAAAATGTTTTTTCTGAGATGTTTTGCATGCTGTTTCATGTAATCACTTTTATTGTACTAGAACAAAATATACATAACCTGGATGATCCTTAATTCCATTTAAGCGTCTGAACATTGAATTATTACTTTAAATATATCGTTATAGAAATTTGATTGTTTAACTAATTACAATAAGATTTTATGGTTTGAATATCCAGCGTTATATCATTTCAATATATCTAAATTATATAAATATAACTTGCGTCGAAATTAGATCTTCGAATTCGATTGTTATCCGTTACATTATTAAAATGACAACTTCGTACAGCCTCTAACCAATTTGGATACTTCTTAATATTTTTTCTTCTCTTGGTAGAAGTTATGCAGAGTTTAACCAGATCGGTTGAAATTGATTTAATGGTAAATCCTGATCGATAAAAAACATGCAAGTGTGGTAAATATTATACAGCCACTGCTACACTGATCATCTTAAATTTCAGGTTACGTTCATGAGAGATGATGAGGGGGACGCACTTGATGTTGAAGTGCTATGTGTATCTACCGAGGAGATATACATGCCATCAAAATATTTCTGGCATATTTATTTCATAAATCAGGAGAAAAATTATAGAATTTTGGCTGTGAAAAGTGTTTAACAGCAGAGTTCCAGCGTCTGCGTTTCTAAAAAATGAAGCTTCCTGATGCTTACATTACCGCTTTTCGTTAGGATCGATGACCCTAGACAAAGAAAAAAAGAGTTTCTTTTGGAAAGCATGTTTTTGAAAAGATGTCAGTTTGCTGTTACTCTTACTATGTATCTTCTCTACAGTCAATCATTTATGTCGGGCCTAAATTGAGTACAGATCTTTCTATCGAAAGGACCCATAAAAGGTCCAGTACGTTTGCTTTCTTCACACCATCTATTTTTACTGTAGTGCTGAATATTCGTTAGGCGATATTTTTGGGAATCATGAAATGTTTGAAATGAAGTGCATTTGCGCTTGCTGACATATTTTGAGATTTGGGTGAAATGTATTTTGTTGAAAAAGGTCAGCCACATGTGCAACAAGAGAAAACATCCTTGCATTTGGTTTTTCATTTTGTCTAGCGAAGTCAAAAGTTTCATGTCATAC
The DNA here is from genome assembly GCA_037127315.1 of Ascarosepion bandense. Classification (NCBI taxonomy): domain Eukaryota; kingdom Metazoa; phylum Mollusca; class Cephalopoda; order Sepiida; family Sepiidae; genus Ascarosepion; species Ascarosepion bandense. The sequence continues at coordinate 2,235,088 of JBBBDQ010000310.1, forward strand.
ATTTGGGTTTGTACCGGAATGGTACGAAAGTGAGGTCAAGCTAACAGAAAATCTTTAATAGTAATTCTGATTTTGATTTTAAGGAGTTTGGACGCAACCGTTAAGGGTACGGGTGAGTAAAATCGGGGTCTCCCCGAGGTGGGTGCTGACAACTCTGACCAAACATCCTCCTAACCCATGGCATGTCACCGAAGATGTCTTTTTATGAAAAAAAAAATGTATTTTACATATGGGTCTGGTCCTATTGTTTTCGACAGAGGCGTTTGTTGCAGATTGTATTTGTTGTTGCTGACGGTGGTGACGAAAGGACAGAGAATAAGGTGAAAAGAATATTATGAGATGGTTATGTGGAACTGGTTTTCGTGAAGAAGTCGGGTTGAGTGTACCATTCAACCCGACTTTTCCACAAAAACCAGTTTCACACATTCACGACAAAGTGATTCATGATGTGAGTTGGAAGTTTTAACCGTCGCCCCGAATTTGTTTTGGATTTTGAAGTTTAATAATCGCCCAAGAAGTTTGAGAATAATCGCCGTATAGATAGCAGTGAAAGCCGCTGAAAGTACGAAGCTTAATGTTCGTCACCAGTCCAACATCGCCAGGCAGCAATCGTCGTTCGTTTGGTCAAGCAGCGTTGGACACAGTATTTTGTTTCAGAGGAATTATATACCCGAGAAAATGGCATATAACATTAGTATCGTCTGTTTGTTAAAAGTTGTGTAATATTTTGGTGAGCATCAACAAAAGACTTCAGTTCCAGTCCTTTTTTATTTTTGAGAATATTTTAATGAGTCACAATTTACTTGACTCAAAAGGCTTTCAAATATTCATTGTTCGGTCAGCTTTTCTGGTAATTTGGAGTTATGATACAATGGTCCACAGCTCAACTAACTTAAAACGAACTTAAGTAGGTGCTAATGATTTTATCTGGGTTTAAGCGCGTGCCGTTTATCACTACAATTAACGGTAAAATCGAGATGTCATAACCTCAACGTAGCTATCTGCTGATCACATGAAAGGAAACAGTCATGAAAGAAATAATAAACATTTTAGGGGTCAAGCGTCACTCGGACGAAACGTAAATAATTCCTGTTGTAGGCAACGTCATTTATTCCAGAGAGGAGCTGTCCGTTCAAACAGCCACGTCGATTGCATTTGTTCGGCGAAAGTAAAAACTGTAGAAGAGGCCAAAGTGCCTCCAGAAGGATTTTTTTTAGATTTCTTTAGACCAGATTTGAAACTCGAAACCCAGTATATTGGAAACATGTTTGTATTTGCTTTTCTCACTGTTGAGATTTGTTCAACTTTTGCACATATGATCTTTATTTTTTCATACGGATACAAACTGGAATCGAAAAAATCTCGATGTAAAGCTATCCTGTCGATAAAAGATTGTACGAGGGGCCCGGTTGTATGTGGAACGATATTAAGGCAAGTAGAATGAGTATTATTAGTAAATGTAATAATTTTGAAACCATTTATTTCATGTCGCCTCATGCCAGTTTCCCACTGAACCGATGCTTTCGAATATCAGTAGCGTTACATTTTGTCAATGCAGTTATTTTTTCCTATGACAATGTCCCTTCTGTTCATTCTGGATTCTTTTGACTATCGACATTTTGCATGAAAATCGATTTCTGATTTGTCAGCTGCCGTTACTCAGCTAATTTCTCATCCCAAGAGAACATTTTTCTGCCTTCCATTCTATTTTTCCTGTTTTAAATAATAGTTGGATGCTTTCATAATTGAAAATCGTAATTTTATGATGTAATGTATAATGCAGTGTTTACAATATATAATGATACCTTTAATCAGTTTCAAGATACTTATTGATTAAAAGTCGTTCCAGTGTTACAACTATATCCCAAATACATATAGTGGTCACAAATGTATGGATTATAATCTTTTGTATTTTTTTGAGGATGGAATCACTTTTCAACATCCATACTATAGCATCTTACAATTTTTGCATCGCCTCTTCCCAGTTGTAGGGTTACAAAAATAAATGTCTTGACATAAAATATCACAAATTTACTTCGTGTGAGTCAGAAGCTAACCACAATTTTTACCGAGTGACGGTTAAACTAAGCGCCCATCTCTTCCTATTTTTTACGGCGAGAAGTAACTGCTCTACATTGGTGGCTCAGGTAAAACAATGGCAAATAAAAATATAGTTTTTTCCATTCTCTTCTTTTTTAAAATTATATCACCCCGTTCATGGCAGTAAAGCCACGAAGATACATGGTCTTACAGGGTGTGGAATAATTAGGCATAAGAACATTAGTAATGAACAGAAAAAGAGGAATCAAGAGGACAGTAGATAGCGATTCATGATGCATTTAAATTTTTGCAGATTAAACTTGGCTGGAAATCATGGAGGCGGAAGGAAATTCCAAAAGAGAAAATTGTGAGAAAAAACACTGTTAACATAGAATTTACGGTTATAAAGGGATCTCGACGCCAGTCTAGTACTGCACATAAATTTAAAAAATCTAGGTACCATAGTAAAGTGCTGATCAGAATAATTACCATGAAAGTATTTATAGAAAAGACACAGTACTGTAACTTTACCAGATCAGGACCAATAATATTGCTGATTTTTCTTTAGATCATATCAAGGAGCTCAAGGTAAATAGCATGGGCACCAGATCATATGCGACAGCAATATTCTAAGCATAGGTAAACTTATAGTTATATAAGATAAAATCTGGTGATAATTCAACCAACCGACTCAACTAATGTAGGTAATATTTGTTAAGTGGAAATTTCTTTTTCTCTCATGAATCCTTGCATAGTTATGAAGACTTGTAATGAACATTAAATAACAATAAAAATATCGCTTAAGACGGTTAAAACATTGTCACAAACGTTATTTCTTTTTATAAAGAATTTGTATTACTTTTTATTAAAGATCGATTGCAGAATTCAATAGGCTTAATTGTCGTTCGTTTCTAACTGAAGAGATTTGGTGAACTTCCATCTCCAAAATAAGTTCTATCGTTCATTTATGAACTTATTATTCTGAACGTAACATTCTTTAGGATTATAGACACTCCTGTCGATATAAATGTAAAGCAGGGCCTTGGCCGTAGTTATGCATCATATGCACACATTACCGTCTATTGCCTGTTTTAAACTCTTCTGTGAAAGTTCCAGAAATTTGATCTCGTTTCAAAAGTGATCCCTTCACTCAAATAAAAAAATATATCCACGCGTCGTAGCAGAAATACCAGTATGTAGCATTTCCTTATCCCTATAGTTGATCATTAGACAGTAAAATATACGATGTCGTTTTGGTAAATATATCTTGTAACTTAAAAGAAAAAAATTATCAAATTTCATTCTCTCTATTAGATTATTATATTTACTCTGTTTATAAGTACAGCTATCTCTTTGTTTCTTTCGGCATTGATTTTATTCCTGCCTTCCATTGTTTAATTTGTTTCAAACATTGACAGGACTGATGCAACACCTGTTCAGTTGTCACCAAATTATATTTCGTCGGTTAACCAAAATAGAATTATTGTCTTTCAAACAACTTCATAATTTTATCCTTCCAAAACCTTCTCAGCAAATAACTACTTAAAGTGACTTTTGTAATTTTTACAAGAATTATATTTATCCATGAAAACATTCTAGCGTAAAGGTTTGATATATGGTTAATATGTTGGATGAATGAAAATTTCTCAGTCAAACTACAACAACATGTGTTTGATCACCAAAGAAACATAGAATCTATATTAACCCTGATGGAATGTTTAATTGTCTAAATCAATCATTTGGCTCTAGAGAAAAACTGGTGTAGTAAGATTTCTTCCACCTCCACAATATACGCAAATTCCATCTTTCGTTGAAGGCATTTAGTATGTTTAATGTAGGTTGCTTGCGTTTGCGATACAAATTATTGCCTTCCGCATAGTTTTAAAGTTTTCTCCTCACCTGTCACGATATGTTAAAATGCTTAAGTCAGTATTATTTTATCTTCTGTTTATTTATCTATTTGCAGCATGGAATCGTTATACTTGCAAACAACTTTATCCTTTCATTAAATATAGCGGCACCCGAGATATGATCATTGTTATCAAACTTGTTTTACTAGCAACTGTATAAAATTTCGATCCTCAACCAATTTACCGTGAAAGTGGCCTTCTTTTTCCTTTTACTGACCATAGAAATCTTTTGATAAAACAGAGGTCATTTTGAAAGACGTTGGAAGTGAGCTTCACTCTTATCTACCCTATAAAAAACGGAATGCAATAATTAACTTGATCTGTTTGCAGCCTTCCATCGTCTTTAATAATTAGCAAGCATATCTCGGACATCGTAACTAATGAGGGGTGAGCTTGTTGCGTGCCACATTCCTATTAACTTGTACTAAGCAAGTAAATAGTCTGTAGTAAATAATAATAATAATCTTGTATGTAGTGCTTTTTATATCTTTTCATTTCTGTAGTGATAAGGGTGAAGGTTTTTAAACATGTAAAAGCGGGTTATTACATTTTATGTTTGAAGGGGTAGACTGTGCAAAATTTAAATTAATAAAAAAATATATAAAGAATATCTGTAATGCAATGTGCGTATGGCATTAATTTGCACCCAGATATCTGACAGACAATTTAAACTGATATATTTTCAGCATGAGCAATGTAGATAAATTGGAATATATTCATTTAAATATTATCTTGTTATTTACCTGGAGACATAAATCTCAACAAGGAAAAATCTTAAGCGGATAACTGTCTTGTTTGGGAAGATAAGTCGCGTTTTCTCATTTTCATTTCCTACCCTCCTTACACATTTTGAAAATATTTTTCGAAGTAATAGAAAACAAAATATTGCATTCTCCAACATTTATTGGCCGGGTGCATATTGAACTGTTATGGACATGTTTGTAAATTCTACAGAGACACAAAATTTATGAAGTTTTGTGTATCACCATCACTAGTCCCGTAAACCCTGAGGGTCGTAGGGGCACCACATGTACAGTGGCGTATCTAGAGAATGATATCGAGGCTGGTTTGTTTTTAGAGTTTTCCTTCTCATAGATTGGCTCCCAACTAAGACTATAGGACCCATTATATCTTGCTATTTACTAATACCTGGGGAACAAGAGATGGATTTTTACTTTTTCCAAGGATATTTCAGCGTAAGTAACGAACTCGACTGGAATTTGAACACTACTTTCCGATTTCTCATCCAGAGTCTCTAAATATTACACCAGTGCGCATCCATTTCTTTTGTATGCAGCAACTTGACAACTAAGATTTTAATTTACTACGCGGGATTTAAATTTGGCTAAGAGATTGACAGTTGAAGTATTAAAAGATATACTACACATAATGTGGATCATTAACATGCTCTACCATCAACTGCACGTTTTCAGAGACAAGTTGGATATTTGTTATCACACGTTTCGTTAGAAGGCAGGCAACATCAACAATAAAAATTCCTTCATTGCACATGCGAGTATCTATAGCTTTAATATTTCTATGATGAATTCTAATGAATTGTAATGAATTTGTTTGAAAAACAAATTTTACATGTTTGTGTCTACAGGTATGATATCACTTGGCAGTATGTATGTTTAAAGTTAAAACTTTTTAAATATCTTTCAGATTTGGTTTGTATATGGCAAGTTTGTGAAAACTAAAATTGTGTAAAAACAAATCGAAGCTAAATTCCAAAATTCACACATCACGGAAGGAAAATACAATTCAACGTTAGATTATATCGTCCGGTTTACACTCCTTTCCGGTCTTTTGAACAAGATTAGAGGTTTATCCTTCGTTCCCTGTTTAGAATTAGGTTTTCCAGTTTCTTCTAAAGTTTTGTCATCCTCTTTCACTTCCAGTAGAGGTTAATGGGCGTGAACAGTAGCACTATCCCATTGCTTGGGGTAAATTGATTAAAAATTCTGTGAAATAAGATTTCCATTTTGGTACTGTAGTAACAGAACAGAACAAACAGACAGACAGGCAGACAGGCAGACAGACAGACAGACAGACAGACAGACAGAAAGAAAGAAAGAAAGAAAGAAAGAAAGAAAGAAAGAAAGAAAAAGAAAAAGAATTCTGAAATTGTAAGTTTTTTCCCTTTGTGCCAGAGGGGAAATTCTTATTTGTTATCCCTAATGAATATGTTCTCTTCAGCTTTCCTCGCTTCATTCCCAAATGAGCAATTTAGCCAACTATCAAATTCCTTTGAGGAAAGGTCGTTGCTAATGTACGTATGGTAAAGAAAAAATATCACGTATTAATGAATAATGAAATATAATTTAGTGTATTAGTTTCTGTGAACCAGAATAAATTGTCGATTATTATACTCAATGCTTTTTAGGAAAAAAAAGCTTTTCTTACATGAACGTCATACTTACATGTGCACACTCTGACATTATATATCTATCTATTATTCATATCGCATTGTAATTATCTCCTTACAACCTCCACTCTTCAGAGGGGAGATAGATAGAGAGGATCATCATGGCGTCTTCGGAATAGATTCACGTGTGAATTAACCACCTCGTTTGTGCTACATTTATCTTCCCATATACTCGGGAATATTTTTTTTCCAGGCGTACTATCTTCAGTGGAATTATCCATTTAGCCGTAACATGGTGTCAGAAGTGGGATAGCAGCGAAAAGACATTTTTAAAAATTATTTCACCCCAAGCAAAGCAGTTTTACTGCTACTGGTATGCAGAGGGTTGCATAGATGGAAAGTGATGAGAAAGAGGCACAAGTTATAGGGGGTGTTAGGAAGTGGGTAAGAGAAGGATGAGAATACTGGTGTAATGAGAGTAGAGTGAACGTAGAAAAGAGCATGAGGGAAAGGATGCAAGTCAGAGAAATAGGAGATGACTATAGACTTTACATTTAAATTCTTGGAGATTATAGCTGTCGAGGAAGTAAGTATACGGAAAGGAATTCCACAGGTGGGAAATGCTAGAAAAGAAGCTGTTAGAGTAGAAATTACGGTTACATTTTTGTTGGGACCTAGTTGCTAGTCTAGTAGCTCGAGTAAATTCATGCATACGTTTATGTTCAAGATACCGGCTGCTTTTATCATATTTCTCATTACCCTTATTTATGTATATTTTAAGATTAACTAATCTTATTTATATGTATCTCATTCTGTTCATATCTGTCTATCTCTGTATGTGTTATATATCATTCGCGTTTGGTATATACTGCTGCTGCTAAAACAACTTGATATCAACGACCAACAAGAACAACAAGAACAACGTGCATAAAAATATTGACTTATTTTGTTTATTCTCTTCAGTGACAATTGTGTGTAGAGGGATAGCCGGAAGAAATCGCACATATCAGGGAGTGACAGCTGGAGTTGTCTTCTTTGTATTCTATTTGAGTTCTCTAGCTTCGTCTCTTTTGACCCGGAAAAACTCGGTCTTAAAAACCAGGTCTGTCGAGCTTCACCTAATTCTGTCATCTCTGAGCAGGCACACCCACCGATTATTGCCTTTGGTCAGTTGCATTTTGACGTCATCCCATTCCTGTCTTCCACTGTTTAATTTGTTTCAAACATTGACACGGCTGATGCAACACCTGTTTAGTTGTCATTGCTTCTGACACCAAATTATATTTCGTCGGTTAACCAAAATATAATCCATTCCTTTAATGTAAGCTGATTTTAGTAGGTCACAAACCGCATTCCTTTTCTCATTGTTTTATATTTCCAATCTTGAACATTGTTTCATTGCCTGCATTATTCGCTTCTGGCCGAATTAATATTTTACTAATGTAAATTATATTCTGTGGCTCATCCCTTTTTCTATTGTTTTATATTTTATGACCTTGAAAACCGGCGTCTTTGATAGAATGTACTTTTTATTTTTCTGCATTCTGCTTTCGATTGAAAAAATATCATCTCCTGTTTTTTCACCTTTGACAGAAAAATATTTATTTAATGTCACTTATAGTCTTTCGGTCCCAGAATATATAACATATGATTGCTATTAAAAATTGGAATCTAACATATATTGTTCATATAAATGAAGGCATATCTTTAAAATCGGCTGGTTAATTGCAAAAATATTGACTTGCATCAAAAATCTGAGTTGTTATAATATTCATCCCGATTTAAAAATATTGATAATAACTTATTTTGGAGATATCAAAGTTTATGTTACAAATAAAATAAGTGCAATTTAAATGTTTATTTGAAAATAATCTCAAAAGATTACGATAGTAGGAACATATTTTTTATTAAACCAATCTATCAGGTACTCAAATGAATTATTATACGCTTATTAATTAATTTATAAATTACTGCAGATGGAACCGAAAATAGAAAAAAAAACGAATTACAAATTTTTAAGATTAGCGCTGTAAAAATGGCAACCCTAATATTTTCTTCTTCTTCTTCTATGTGCCGTGTCCTGATCATAGCCTTCCACATTTCCCTATCCCTTGTAGCTCTTAACAGGCTTTCTCATGTTACCCCTTCTAAACTCTGCTCTGCTACCCATTTGCTCAAGCCCATCAAGTATATCACGCATTTCTTTCCCCTGTACCTATTTTCCGCTATCTGCCCTGTGAGTATCAGATTTTCCATGCCCTCCTTCTTCATTACATGTCCCAGAAACTTCAGCTGTCTTTTTCTGATGTTAAGTATCAGTTTCCTTTTCGTTTTCATCCTCTCCAAAACCTCGTCGTTGCTCACATTTTTGGTCTATGATATCCTCATCATCCTTCTGTAGAATCACATTTCGGTTGCTTCAAGTCTTTCCTTCATCTTTGATGAGATTGTCAAGCATTCGTTGCATATTGAAGAGTTGACATCACATAACAACCAAGTCGTCTCTTCTTTGTTTTCAACGAAATTTTCCTGTTTCTCAATAGTTTACTTAGTTTTGGAATGCATCCTTGTCTATGTTAATTCGCCTTCGGATCTGTGTCGCACTATCCGACTTTTGTTAAAATATTTCCCGGCTATTTACATTTCTGTACCCGGTTGATTTTAGTATTCCCAGCCTGTAAGTGACAATTTGGCTTCCTCTTTTTACTGATGACCGTGCATTCAGTTTTCTTGTAGTTTATATGTAGTCCTTTCTTTTCACTTTCTTCAGTTAACTTCTGTAGGAGGTTTTGTAGTTTCCTTTCTGTATCTGCTATCAGTAGTGTATCATCTGCATATCTTAATTGTCCAGATTGTGGCCACCACTGACAAATCTTGGCAAGAGGTTGAAGAGATATGATAAAAAGACACATCCTTGTATTGCACTTTTTCTATCTTTACGTGAAGCAAAATTCATCATTAACAATGATAAAAAATGAAACGCATGGAGAAAGAAATAATTCAGTGTTTTTCTATCATCATTTTGAACTTTTTTTCAAAAAATTCCTTTCCAGTGAAGATCATCGGTGACATAAATCTGAAATTGACATACACGATTTTGAAGAATTGATTCGTGTGTATAGGTTTAAGTTTCACAACTAATAAAAAAGGGCGCTTGAAATTTTGATATATTGAGTCATGCATAAAGATATGTCATAATCATTTTAGTAAAAGATATGGTTACATTTTTGTCAAAAATCAAAATGCTGATTTTTAGGGCAGATACTCTCCCCACTTGGAAGATGGGGCAACACAGTCTCCTCATATCCATGATGGATATTTAAAAAGACATATTCACTGTGCAATCAGTATATAATTAATAAACAAGTGATGCAGTTCTTCTTGATATTTGTTCATTGGGAAAGGAAACCACACTTTTTGTTTTTGAAAGGAAAATACATGTGCACAAATGATAAGTGAATAAATACGTTAAACCTATTCAACGTGATGACGCATATAAGTAAAATGCATAAATATGTAAGAAATGATTTTTGGTGAAGGTAAAAATAGTTGTTACCTTAAATTTGGCGAATTTATTGGATGCTACATTTGTAGAACTTAATGAGTGGTTTGTTTTTTATGAAGCCAGAAAAAAAGACGCAGTCATTGAAGATTTTAACATATTTTAGAGATTTTGTGGCACATTAGGAAAAGGAGAACACTAAGCTATATATGGACACACACACACACACACACACACACGCAGACGCACGCACACACACACACACACACACACACACACAAAGGACTACAAGTTAATTCATCAGTTGTGTGCATAGTGCTTCTTTTAAAACTAGTTTAATTTTAAAAGCTATTTCCTTTCAGGACATAAGTGGTCATGGCTCTCCACGGTTTTCTTTACTTTATCATCTGCTAACTGTCATGCCTTCTTGGTAACATAGTAGTTTCCCGTAGTTTAGAATTCAGTGTTTTCTTTTTTTAGAGTGGTTAAGATTTAGAGTTGGGATGAGAAGAAACGGATTCATGCCTTTCCCAAATGCGTTAGTGCAAAAGTGAGCGCAAAGATCTTCTTCTATGTCCTCCTTCGTCATTATGTACCGCAGAAATGTCTACTGTCTTTTCTTGGTATGAAGTATGTGACCTTTTTGTTGCCATTGTCTCCAGAACTTCCTACTAAGTCAAAATTTGAGTTCAGCTGTCCGAAAACCATCTTCCGGACCGATATCTGATTGATTACCTACACATCCCTAGAGTCTGAATACACAATTGAAAACAATTCTTTTCATGGGAAATATTTCCATCTACTTATTAAAGATTAAAACACACAAATATTAAGGATATATGGCAGAATAAAAGTGAAATCTGCATACATTATTGTATGTGATATACTGATACAAAACAGGAAAACGGACCGAAAAGAAATGTGTAACTATTTAAATTTCAAAACAATAAGTGAAAGAATGATTCAGTGCAGAAAATTATAATTAGCACCCCAATGAAACAACAAAGAATTTTAACAGAATTATGAATAAAGCCGCGAAGAAGGTAAGTTGCTTCTTGAGAATTGGTACTTTTTGAATAACTAAACGATCATAGATCAGTCAAGTGATAAATATTTTGATACTTTTACTAAACACAATAAACATATAACTGAAATGTTCTTACCTTGCCATAAAAATAACCGAATATGATTAATTTTAATTAATTCTAAATTTACTCTAAATTATACAATATAGCAGATTGCACCAGACGTTCAAAATTAAAATGCAATGGTTTTTCCATTACTGGAGATATCTATATTCAAAGAAAAGAAATAAAGCCAGTATATTATTACTGAATGTCTTGGGAAGTAGGAAGATAGTGTTATTGTAAAGGCCAGGGTTTTCAATGAATGACAGAAGAAAACAAAATATAAAAAAATTATAACTGGTAAAACAAACAAGAAGGGACAACAAAAGAATAATCAGAAATACGTGCAAATTCCAAAAAACTTTCATGAAAAAATTATAAAATGGCACTAAAATTGATTGGTTAATTTAAAAAAAGAAGACAAGCATATAAGTTTCATATTTACAACATGAAGGATGAACATAAATTTGAGCAAAGACATTTATATAATATTATAGAAGATTTTTAAAAGACGAAGCAAAATATATAGGAGAGGTAGATTCACAGTGTGATGTAGACATTTGGAAAAAAATTGCATTCATTCAACAATTAAATCATTTTTGCCTCTGACTTATATTTTGTGATATTCGGTTGTATCTGATTATGTTTCTGTTCACTTCTGCTTCCTGCTTTCCTGCATGCTGGAAATTCTCCTCAGTCGTTCCTGTCTTTAAGAACTGTGGTGAACCCTCGGACCCATCCAACTATCGCCCTATCAGTATTCTACCGATATTCGGGAAAGTATTCGAGGCTATAATCAATGCTGAAATAGTTCATCATCTCACCGCCCACAAACTGTTCTCCGACAGGCAATATGGATTCCGATTTGATAGGTCCACAGCCGATCTGCTAACAACTGTAACGGAGTACATGCTACAGGCCCTTGATGAGTCTGACGAGGCTCGCGCGGTTGCTCTGGACATCTCCAAGGCTTTCGACAGGGTTTGGCACCCTGGCCTCCTATGCAAACTACGCGGTTATGGTATTACCGGTCGCCTGCTTGACCTAATCCAATCTTTCTTAAATAACCGCATAATGAAGGTCGTTCTGAATGGGCGTGCCTCTTCGTCCTACGGCACGAATGGTGGTGTCCCACAAGGCTCTATCCTGGGCCCGACGCTCTTCCTTATTTTCATCAACGACCTCGCAGATGAGATCAAGTCCCAAGTAGGCATCTACGCAGATGACACTACAATATACTCCCGCTCCAGTAAGAAACCTGTCGTGGCAGACAGACATAATCTCGCTGCTGACCTTGAGCGGGATCTACACTCTGTGGTGAACTGGGGCAAGAAGTGGCTTGTCAACTTCAATTCCTCTAAGACCAAACTGTTGTCTGTCAACCATTAACCATTACAGGCAACCTCTTCTGCCTCCCATAAGCATGGACCAGATGATTCTCCCGGAGAGTAATACACTACGCCTCTTCGGACTTACCCTGTACTCAGACCTCAAATGGAACCACTATATTGAATCCATAGCAAAATCTACTGCTAAGAAGATTGGGTCACTATGTCGATCCAGGATGTTTTTTCCACCTGAATCCATCCTGCATATATACAAGTTAACCATCCGTCCGTGCATGGAGTACTGCTGCCATTTATGGTCAGGTGCCCCTGCCGTTCTCCTCAGTGTTCTTGACAAGCTCCAAAGGAGAGTCTGTAATGTGATAGGTACCGATCTGGCGACTCGACTGCAGCCACTTTCCCATCGTCGAAATGTGGCCTCCCTCTGTCTCTTCTATAAATACTTTCATGGCTTCTGCTCGGATGAGCTTAAGTCACTGATGCCTCCTCAACAGGTGTTTACCCGTGCAACCAGACTGGCAACTGGGTCCCACCCATTCACAGTTAGGTTAGCCAAATGCAGACGACAATTCCACTCCTGCAGCTTCCTCTCTCGCACTTCCCGCCTGTGGAACTCACTCCCGTATTCTTGCTTTCCTGACGGCTACGACCTCCAGAAATTTAAATGCAAAGTTAATACTCATCTACTAACCACTGGACTCTAGCTCTCTCCCCTCCCCTGTATAACCTTCCCTTTCTCTCCGCCCATGTATCTGTCATTGCACCTGCTTTCTCAGCGTTCTATTGTTCCTTTCTAACTAGCTTGTACTCCTCACTCTTTTCTAATTAATCTTTTTACATTTATGTAACCCCCTGCACATCAGTGGCGTTTCTGCCTTGTTCGGGGTGAAATGATTAAAAAAAAAAATTATTTTGCTTGATGGATTCTCATCATACTGACATTTTTCCTTTTGTGGCTGAGTCACAGATATTTTATATAATTAGACCACCGACATTATTTAAAATGTTTCTTTGTTACGCAGGATGTAAAAGATTTGATGATTTAAAAAAGATTTGAACAAATTACTGAATTTAAAAACAGATCTCTCTCTCTCTCTCTCTCTTTAAATGAGAAATTTGCTTTTTGAAATCGCTCTAAAATTGTATTCCGAATTTTAAGATGTCAAATCCTAGTTTGAACCTTTTTCAGATATCTTTCAAGTCTGCTTTCATGAGACTGGTTTTCATCATATACCAATTCTGCTTATTTGTATGCCTTACTGCGACATATTAAAAGGCAAGTTTAATATTACCTCTTTCATAAGATGCTTTTGATGTGCCTGTCAATGATAAGTAGATACAACTAGCCATATATAAAGTCTTCACAGAAGATAACAAAATCCGGCTGCTTTGGAATGCCTATTTGACGTCATTTTTGTGTTGTGAACAGCATGGAATGAATAACTTTGTATTTTTCGCAATAATGGACACCGAAGTATTACAACTCTTACCTAAAACATTGTCGCACCAGTAAAATATTGAATGTTTATGCTATTCTAAAAAATGAATAATATTTTAGGGAATTTTTCTGATCCAGTGTGACAAAATATTGTTATGAATGCTATGAATTGCTTAACATGATAAAAATGTAAAACAGCGTAGAATCCGAGTTAACTGATTTAAATGCATGATATCTCCCTTATCAAGGGCTACATCGGTGATTTGACTTCATCGACAATCACAGACATAATCTTCTGACTCATGAGATCAAATACCTGTCCACAGATAACTGAAAACAGGTTCGACATCTGCCTAAATCTCGGCTTACTTATCAGTATGTTCAGCAAGAATTGTAGCATATTGAATCAATAGTTGACATTATTTGATCAACCTATCATTTTATTGTTGTAACGAACAATAATGCCACGAATACAAATAAATTGTATAACACTATTCGTCGAATAACTTCTTTCTAATATTGAATTTCACTTACACATTGCTTCACTCTCGCCAGTATCTACCTTAAATATTTATAAGTGTACCATTTGTCCAAGAATTGAATACTGCTGCTACATCTAATCTAGTGCTCCCCCTATATTTTTAGAGCTTGATAAAACCCAAAGAAGAATATACAATGCATTAATTCTGACCTGGAATGTTATCTCAGTCACTTTCTTAATGTAGCTGCCTTGTGCCTTTTGTATAAATACTTATATAATAATTGTTCTGATGAATTTCCTCTATGAAACCTAGACTTTGCGAATTTAATAGCAGTACTGGATTGTCTGCAAGGTATTTTACAGTTTAAATGTTCAGATATAATCGTAATCTCTAAGCTAACAGTTTATTCTTTCACGATTCTCGCTTGTAGAACTTTATGTCTGTTATTGCCTACCAATCAACTTTGTTCTTCAAAAATTCTAAAGGCAATGTCAATCGTTATCTTGTATCTTCTTAATTCCTGTTCTTTTATAGTTCTCTCTCCTTAATAGTGATTTTTCACTTATTCACACTCTCAGTAACCCCTTGCGTTATTGCCTTGCTAAAAGTGATTAAACAACAAAAACAAAAATTAAAAAATAATGAGAAACTATAATGATAACGTTGAGAATCTTTATCCAATTATGCTACAGGTTTCTTAAATGAACTATCATTTTTAGACTGACATAAACGTGGCTCATGATGAATCCTGTAATTTCATAGGTTTTCAGATATATCTTGAGTTCAAAGATAAAGATCACGTTTTAAAAATACTAACCAAAATAGGTTTGAGAGTTATTTTGCTAATTTCCCTTGTGACACGATGACTAGGCATATATGTATTTTATCATAATAGATTAAAATAGAAAATAGATTAGAATAGAAAATAGTTTAAAAACATATTTAACAAAAGTGAAAAAGAAGAGGAAAAAATAAATAAATAAACGCTTTTTCTTTTATGAGGAAAATTGTGGAAGAGACAATGGTATCCGATTACTGTTTTAAATCCTACCACTCTTCCGGTAAATATTTGACTCAGTGACTTAATGTGATAAAGAGATAAAGTTCAGCAGGTAAGTTTTCGAATGACCCGGTCAAAGGCTGTCCTTTACTGTATCTTAATCACACATTAAGAATTTTCCGGCGGAAGCTTTATTAAGATAAAAAAAAAAGATAACTGAAATTTCAGACTTACAGTCGCCAATGTTTGTCACCGGTGGTCTAAAGCATTTCCGGATTTCCGGATTCATTTAAATAAATAGAAGTCAGTTAAGTGAGAGAGTCAGTTAAGTGAGAGAGTCAGTTAAGTGAGAGAGTCAGTTAAGTTAGAGAGTCAGTTAAGTGAGAGAGTCAGTTAAGTGAGAGAGTCAGTTAAGTGAGAGAGTCAGTTAAGTTAGAGAGTCAGTTAAGTGAGAGAGTCAGTTAAGTGAGAGAGTCAGTTAAGTGAGAGAGTCAGTTAAGTGAGAGAGTCAGTTAAGTGAGAGAGTCAGTTAAGTGAGAGAGTAAGTTAAGTGAGAGAGTTAGTTAAGTGAGAGAGTCAGTTAAGTGAGAGAGTCAGTTAAGTGAGAGAGTCAGTTAAGTGAGAGAGTAGAAGTGTAGTTGAGTTCCGCCGGGTGCGAGCTTGAAGTAAGGATCTCCGTTCGTCTTGTTTCGTTCAGTTCGGATTTGTTGATCTCCATTAATTAGAGTTCGAGCTGTGTGTCACATTCGCCTGCCCCAACCGAAAAGGCTAACTCTAAACGAATAAAGCATCCTTTCAACTCATCCAAGTTGTGGAAGTTCGTTCCTTATAGTTTAATCTTGTACCCTCAGCTGTTCGTCCGACATTTTCTATAAATTTCCGGCAACATCACAGCGTGGAGAACGGCCGCCGGAGAAATTGTTAGGACCGACCGTTTGGGGGTTACACCCTTCTAAGCCATATTCTTAGGTTCCCTAGCAACTTCTTTGAGACTGAGTATTGCTCCAGATCTTCTCTCTTTGTTGTAGTCGAAAATAGGGTTAATGTTTAAATACGGATTATTTGAAATAGAATCATTGAATTCGTCAAAACTTTCGCTCGTAGAATTGTCGCCAGGGAAGCCTAAAGCCTATTCTTTTTAATTACTCACCATATATGGATAATAAATGAAATAAATTGCAAGGCGACTTCCATAAATCATAATAAAAAATGTCAAACATTATACGTGTATTTTACATACAATTATGATTTTTATTTCTCACGTGGTATGAAGTTTAGCTGTAGATAGAACTATTTAAAAATTAACAAGTTCATAGCAATTTTATGAATGACTAAAAAATTAATAATTCAATCACAAAATTCATCAGTCACAGAAAGAATTATACCCTGACGAAACAAATTCGTTTTTAGACGTTTGCTTTTGAATGTACTCATTTACAAAATTTTAGAATGGTCTGTGATGTTTTTTCTTAGTTTTTTTGCTAGGTGCATAATTTCTAAGTGTCTCTGACTTAAGCCCAATTAGCCTGCAATTATGGCTAAAGCAAACGATTTCACAATGGAATTCTGCATTTGTCTATATTTCTGAGATGAGGTAGTATTTACAGTATTTACATTATTCGGACTATTGTCCTCATCTTTGTTGCCATTTGTATGACTTTTCGGACTAATCCAAGCGTACTTACGATGACCAATGCAGGATTAAAGTTCTCAAATTAGAAAAATATGTTGGGTAAAGAAATTATCTAGTTTAATTTTGAAAGATATATTAAAAATCCACTGTTGGTTTGTACAGTATTTTGTTTTGCTTATAGTTTTCCTTTCTGTCTTTTATTTTGATTTCCACTTTCCTTCAGTTTCTCACTAATCGATCTCATTACACACTGTGAAGTTTGCAAGTTAAATTCATGGAAATTGAATTTAGCTATTTTGGCACTTTATTATGGGTTTTTGTGTACATATCCTATTATAAGAATTTCTGTCAGTAAAAAATTTAAAAAGTATTTTTTCATAGACATGTATTAAGAAAAGGACCCAAAAAAGAGGTGCTGCGAAATTCAGACCGTAAGTAAATGTCAAAGAAATCTTTATATTTCGTAACCTGAAAATTTATAATGGCAAAGTCTCTTAAGGTCGACGCAGGTGAGTCATGTCTATTGAAGCTCATAAATCATGCACTGATTCTTTTCAATTATTGGGTTCAAGGGTAGTGAAACCCACCTTCATAAATCATACGAGCAAGATTCACGCCAGGTTCTCAATTAGATTACACCCAGAACAAATTACTGACCAACTTATAATGTCAATGTTGTGGTTCTGAAACAATTGTGTTTTGCTTATTGGCTGATGTATTGTAGTATTATCTTGTCGGAACATTCAGTTGGCACCTGTGATGTATTCTGCAAAAGGATTAAAGGCATCTGATAAAAGATCCTGATATTTGATAGCATTAAGTCGATCGGTGTTTCTTTGCTTTTATTTAAACAAAGATTTTTTTTTATCTTAATTAATTCTTAATCTGTTTTCGTCACGGTCTCCATTGCATTTTCTTAGTTTTACAAAATAAAAACTGAAACTTAACGTAACAAAACATTATGCGTACGAATCTGTAAAGACCGTAACAAACAGCTGGGACGTAAAATTCGCTCTATTCAGTCGTCAGTGAATGTCATAATATGCAAGATCTGTAATAATTGTAACCATTAGAAATTTGATGCTGAAGAAAAAGTAAATTATGCTAAAAGTTTATGTTGTTTGTGAATTATATTCCTTTTCTCTTGCAAACATCGAAGGCACAATAGCATAGCGTATTCTATAAACGTTAAGTTTAACGAATATGACGACAAAGAGTACTTCAGTATTCATAGGCGGATTTTAATTCAATGACTTAGCGAGACTATTCTGAGGACCCTAGATGTTATACCAGGATTTGTAACGGAGGACACAATTTGAACAACATAAGGTACGCATATGATACAATGCTGATAGCAGACACGGAAAGGAAACTACAAGACCTCTTACAGAAGGCAGGTGAAGAGAGTGACAAGAAAGGACTGCAAATAAACTGCAAGAAAACCGAATGCATGGTCATCAGCAAAAAGAGCAGCCCAAAATGCTAAATACAGGGGGGATACTAAAATCAAGCAGGTACAAAATTTGAAATACCTGGGAAGTGTTCTAACAGAAGACGGAAAGTGTGACACCAAGATCCAAAAACAAATTGGCATGGCAAATAACGCATTCTAGAAGTTGAGTAGCGTATTAAGAGACAGGAAAATTTCATTAGAAACAAAGAAGAGAGTGCTGGATTGCTATGTGATGTCAATTCTTCCATGTGGCAGTGAATGCTAGACAATATCATCGAAGATGAAGAAAAAACTTGCAACTGAAATGTGGTTTTACTGGAGGATCATGTGGATATCATGGATCAAGTACCTGAGCAATGATGAGGTTTTGGAAAGGATGGAACGAAAAAGAAATTAATACTGATCATCTCGAAGAGACAGCTAAAGTTCCTGGGACATGCAATGAGGAAGAAGGGCTTGGAGAACCAGATACTAGCAGGTCAGATAAAGGGAAGGAGAGACAGAGGAAAACAGCGTGTAACGTAACTGTCTGACCTGAGCGGGTGGATGGCAGAACGGGGGTTGAGTGGTGTAACAGGAGAAAGCGTGATAAGAACCACAAGAGATAGGGAGACATGGAAGGCCATGATCGCCTACGTCCTGAAAGGACAACGCACATAGAAGAAGAAAAATCTGGACCTCTCTTTAGCGCAGCGAAATGGAAACTGCTTCATAGTGTTCGACCGACAAGAAGATGAAATGTGCTCTACCCCGGGTGATCATTTTGCTATTACTGCGTTTCGTTGTGTGTCACCGCTTACGCACGATTTAATAACATCACCTAATTTCAAGAAGTTATTTTACAGAATTGCCTTGAGATTTAATAAGTGAGCATTTAATTTCCGACCCATACTCTTTGATTTTTTGACAACAATCACAGCGTGTCTGCGCGACACACTTACCGTCTAACAAGATTTCTCTATTCAAAAGACGACACTCTTTATCTCAATTTCGTTGTAGCATGAAGATATAAAATACATTTGATATTCTACTGACCTTCAGGATTAATATCGTCTGTTTGATTTCCATTGGAAATTGCTGGTAATTCAATATATCCGTTATTAAATTGATTGAATGTATTTAGCTATTCAATCAATGTTTCGTCATTAGAATGTCAGAATCATTTGAAATAAGTGAAGCGATTGGTGTTTATTCTCCTGCTTTATATAATGTGTTTGTGTGTGTAGCGAGAGCGCGTGTTTGTGTGTATGGTATGATGAATGTTTTCTTTGTGTGTACGTATGTGCCTTCATCTGCATGCAACATTATAACGCACATATAGACAAAAAAATTAAACCAAAATTTCTCACTCGCCAATTACTGCAGTGACGCAACCTTTAACTACTGACGAGTATTTAAACAGTTTTAAATCACTTTTATATTTTTACATAGTTTGTTTACACCTGAATCGGTGCACGTTTCGAGGAAGGGGAATTTGGTGTCAGTAACTTTTCAAAATCTCGTCAAAATAACCTATGAATAAAATATACGAGTGAAATGTTTTTGGTAGAAATGTTCGTACAATATCTAAGAGAGGGTGGTAATTTGAGTCTTGGAATGAACGCAGCGTGTCGATGTAATAATGAGGCAGGCAAATATTTGTATCGGAGCACGTCCGAACACGTTTCATTTTTGACTTTATTGAGACACGAACTAGATAAGTTATTCGTTGGCGAACAGTAGAGGATGTTATACGTGTTTATGTTATAAAATAGGTAAAATAAATCAGAAGCAGCGGATTGATATCTCGTTTAGCGTGAAGATTGGTAAAAGTGTTAGTGAAACGTCGGCCTATAAAAAAATAAATGGCTTTTTTTAATCTACTATGAAGATATCGAAGGCTTTTGAGTGTTACTGTCTGTTAAATGGGAGCCTAAATGTGCGTTATGATCCGACGAGTGGGTAACCAAAAATGACAAAGAACCGATGCAAATGTGGACAAAGTATAATCTCTTCTGCACTCACATCGAAGAGTAAATATGCGCTTGATAGAAGAATTGAGTTTTAAAAGGGAAACAGTTCAGTCTATTCTGACAGGGAATTTTTGGAATGAGAAATAGAAACTTTCGGGATTTCAGAGTTCCTAGTTAAGAAACCCATTGGAAAAAAAACGCCGTTCACATTATTCTCTAGACTTAGTCCTCTGTGTGATATTTGGTCTATATTCAAATTTGGAAAAGGCCCTAAAAAGACAAAGATTTGTTGATATCGCTGACATCTAGTAACTCGTGGTTTTATAGGAAAACCTTATCTTTAAAGTTGTTAACTCGGAGAAAGAAGTCATAAGCTTCAAATGAAAAATATTTTGATGGCAGCCTGTATTGACCAAGTAACTAGATTTTGTTTTCACAGGGTCATTACGGAAATTTAATTATCACACATCGTACTTTATATAATCGTCATCATCCTGAACATTATTATTATTATTATTGTACTCATTAAGTTTCTTCCCTAATAATATTTGTTGACTTTTATTAGGGTTTAAGTGAAAAGTCAAACAAAATAATTGATGTATGACTGTGACTCTCTAAACTCGATAGTCTTGGGCATGATGATAAACTATATCCGCAGAAAGGACACTGATCTAGAAATATGGAGGTTTTGAGGAGTGTGGAATCGCCTCTTAATTGCTGTTGTTTCGACCGAAGGTCAGGAAGATTGGTTGGACTCATTCAGGGATCGTGTTATCCCATGTCCAAGAATACAGGAGACCCACAAACAATAATAAAACACGATGAAAATATGAAAATATGAAAATATCAGCAATATATTTTTATAGAGAAACTAATCGAATGCGTTACACGATAAAATTAAAAGAAGTTGAGAAAATATATTTAAAATTTGTTATGAATATAGAAATAATAGAATTTGAAAATGACAGTCATGCCCATAATCATTAGAGGACTGATAAATGACATATTCACCATCACCCAGTTAAGAAGTATATCGGTGGTTACTCACAGTAGTACAACACTCGGTGAAGATAGAAATCAGAACAATACGAGTTTCTTAAATAGAGCATTTTAAAAATACTTGGCAAATATAATCACGAAATCACTGAAACTCTGATTCGATTTACGGCAAGATGAATCATTATTGGCCTGACTCACTCCCCCAAATTTGACGAAATAACAACATAAGATGTCTTTTCTGAAGAGGTATTCTTGTTGGGCAGACAACATTTCAGCATTTGGAGAACTTAGATGAAGATCCCAAACTTTATAGATGCCTCACTGATTCTGAAAAGAATGCTTGCACATAACTGAAACCCAGAGATGCTTTCCCCGCCCGCGTTACGACTGTTACGCTTTTATATCTAGGATCAGTATCTGTCAAATACTAGGTCTTGAAATGAATTATTGTATTTGATAATAATTAATTTCTCCTCCAAGCATAAATTACACATGTCCCTGAAGTTGTTGGGAGTGTTAGCATATTTTATTATGCTCCATTTATTCTATTTATCATTTTCTTATATAAGTTTTAATTATTTTAACTATATTTATAATATAATACTACTAGTGGTTATATTTTAATTTGTATTCAAAAGTATGATTTACAATTTATTTTTTACCGTAAATATATCCCATTATATTTAAAACTAAATTTTAATGTTAAATCTCCATGTCATGTTTTTCTAAGACAGCAGATGAATTGCAATAGACGCTGTGTCGATCTATGACGTTAACTTTAACTTCCTTTCTCTTTACTGTTCGTTCTCTTTCACTTTCTTGTCTTTTTCTTTCTCTTCTTTTTGTTTATCAATCTTCTATATTTTTATTTTTCTTTCTCTCTTTGGTTTAGGTACCTCCACAAAATCGCTGAAAAAAACAGCATAGTCAGAAGGGAAAAGGTGCCAAACTAAATAAAAACAAAGTTCTATCGGCAAAAAGTTTATATTACCATTAAGAGGATAGAACAAAGCATTTTTAAATATTTTTAAATTTTTTTAGTTATTTCTAACACGTTCGAAATTGTTGTAGGAAGTCTTTTTTTCTTACGTCAGTGCGATATCCAAATTGCCACTATTTTATTAAGTAAAAAAAACGTAATTGTTACGCAATGCACTTTTTTTGGCCGTGAAAGACACATTAATTTGGAAATTCTTGCATAAATCAAATAATAGTTGGATTTTGATGAAAACTTCAGGACTTATTTATAATTGAATGAAATCAATTTTGATTGCATTATTTTTAGAAAATATTGGTAAAAATATTTTTTTAAGTATTTAAGTATATTACCCTCCCCCAACAAATAAAATCCAGAAATGTGTAACAATTCGACTATATGCCACTCTAAAACTAATACAAAAAAATTCAGGAGTCAATGGGGAATTCACTGTTTTTTTCTTCAATAGTCCCCTTTCTTTCTAAAAAGTAGGTCCGAATTGCGAAAGATGCAATAACTATGCCAATTTTTATGTGGATAAACTTCTGATTGCGTTTATGAACATTATAAATTAAGCATATCATAATAAAGAAAAACAAAATTCAATGAATAATTAATTTTTACAATATTTATTTTCATTGTTTTCATTTTTTTAATTATATATAAAAATTATATATAAAAAGTTAAAAAATTATTGTTAAATTTCTTCCTCTAATGGGCGGGCTAGGGTATGTAATTAATGCATGAAGACTACAATTACTAATCGAAAATTTAAAAGCTTAATACAAATAATTGACCCCGTCAATTTTTAAAATAATTAAAAACATTTTAATTGTGTGCATTTTGATTGCCCGTATTTTATTTGTACGGGGGGCCGTACGTGATATTTAGCATTAAAAGGTCACGTGATTCAAGGATTGTCTTCTCTTACATAATAAATTACATTCATATATTTTTGTCGCTTTCGGGCCCCCCTTTCGCTAGTCATTAAA
Organism: Ascarosepion bandense; assembly: GCA_037127315.1. Classification (NCBI taxonomy): domain Eukaryota; kingdom Metazoa; phylum Mollusca; class Cephalopoda; order Sepiida; family Sepiidae; genus Ascarosepion; species Ascarosepion bandense. The sequence continues at coordinate 2,258,306 of JBBBDQ010000310.1, forward strand.
TTTCAACACTTAAGATAAGCTGTCATACTCGGGCTATCTAATCTGATAACAAATTACAGGGAATATTTCAGAGAGTAAGCAAGCACAACGTTTGAAATCAGATAAAGGTAAGTTTTAATTTTTAAAAATGATTTCAATAACGTGTCAGCGACGTATATTTTATTTTTGCCAGATTTTTAAAACAGGGATGTGGCTACTGTTTAGAAATCTGTCGATCAATCAAAAAAATGGCGGTACTTTTAATTTTTTTTTAATCTGAAAAATTTTAGATTCCAATCAATATAATTTCGCTTTAAAATACGCCAGTGTATTTTGTTTACTGGAATTACTAAATTTAATCTCTTTACTTTCAATTAAAGCTAATTTTAAAGCTTGAAGATAACTTATTTATTTTTAAAATTTAAATTGAAATTTAGGTGTAGAAAAATGAGTGGAGGTATCTACTTTGGTTTTTTTTTTTTAATGCGCGAGGAATTGTTTTGTAGATTACCGTTACAAATGTCTATTCTCGATATGGGCATGTGAGCGTCTGTGTGTAATTATTTTCTGGAATATTTTAACTGTTGTATCATTTGGGTCTAACGAGCAACAAGGTTTACTTGCGAAATACGTATTACCCATGAAATTGTAGAATATCTAAATTTTTTCTAATATATATATATATATATATAACAAATTGCATATTTATATATATATATATATATATTGATATTTATAATTATGTGCATACACTTTTCACAACACACACACATATATATATATTAATGATATTAATGCTGAAATGTTAAATACTTATATATTTACGCTCTCACACCCTGATTGAGCACTCTGAAAGAATGGTAGACTTTGAAAAAACAGTAGCTACTCTAGCATTTACGCATCGTTCATTCAGTAATGAATTAGAAAACTCAGCTATTGGCGTGTGTATACATCATATATTACACGCTAAAAGTCTGTCTGCTTCTACGAGAGCCCATAGCTCAGAGGTAGAATCCCCGACTGACGCCAATTCGGTCGGGTTTCAATCTTGGGTAAAAAAAAACATTCGAATATCTAACAGGACTGATGGTCTGTGATACAGAGAAACAGATCGGTCTGCGGATGACTATAAGAATATATATATATATATATATATATATATATATATATATATATAGTCATCCGTACCGTTATATATAAAATTCACTCTTACACATATGTTTATACATTTCCACTATGCTATTTTTTTAGTTTTCTTATTTTGTTTGGTGGTATCTTATGTATTAATTGATTATTGATAAAATGTAATGAAGAATCTGCAATGTTATTGTTCCTGATTTTTCCTCATGGATTCAGCCACTTTCCCACCACTGTAACGAAACTTACCTTTTCTATAAATAATTTCCCGATGAAATGTGTTCTCCGATTCTGAGATTTTAAAAATTTAATTGCAATACTGGATGTGCGTAGGTGGTGAAGTGGATATCGATTCGGAAGGAGAAATTGAAGAGCTGAGTTCAAATTCCAGTTGAATTCGTTGCAGTCATTTACGCGCAAATACACTTGGAAAAGGTGTTAATCCGTCACTTGTTCTTTCAGCTATGGGTTAAATAACATAACAGATTGGGTTCTATAGCCTTTGTTGGCAACCAGTCTATCGCAAGAAATTAATGGTTCCCTACTGAGAAAAAATATTCTGCCCAGTCCAGGTATCAAGTATGGCACTTAACTGATTGACTAGATTGGTGGAAAGGTCTCATCATATTACAGTTGAAAAAGCTAGATGTAACCGTAAGTTCTTTACTTGCAGTTTCTTCACTCGCACTAATTGTAGAATACCTTTCCGGATTGTTGTAAAATTTAAATGCAATAACAATCGTTATCTACTGTCTTCTCAATTCATGTTATCTTATTGCTCTCTCTTCTTAGTATTCTTTTTCATATTCTTTCACCCTCAGTAACCCCTTGCATCTTAGTAGTTTACTTGCTTACTTGAAGTGAAATAATGCAAAACATTCTATACATTATACCTAAATATATATTTTATGAATTCAAATTAAAAATATAGACATGACACCAACCGACGTATGAAAAAGTGACACTGGAAGACATAAAAATAAGACATTACACGTCTTCAAAAATCCTTTGATAATGGCATGTGAGAGCGGGAAGCACTCAGAACATATTGGACAATTTATTTTCTCCACAGGATCCAGAAGAATGATCTTAACTATATATATATATATATATATATATATATATATATATATAAGAGATTATAACTATACTCGTGTCGAAAAAGCTTCCACTAATCTACAAAGAAGGAAAAAATGGTTTTAAAAACAGAAAGAACATGAACATCAGTCAAAAGAGGTCGGACCGTGTCAACAGGTAGCCCAAAGAAAAAACCCCGACACGAGTAATCAACTAACAAAAAGCGCTCAATACTTATGTAGAGCGAAATAAGTAAAGAGTACCTAGTAAGCCACACAGGTTTAATCTAAACGGATTGTCAGGGAAAGCTGGCTACAAGGAAAGAAACAAACGACATGTGTGGGTTTGAATTTCTTTTATACATGCCGTTTGTTTTTTTCTTCGTTAGCCAGCTTTCCCTGACGATCAGTTTAGGTGAAACCAAGGTAGGTCTGTCTGGTTCACTAGATATTCTTTACTTTTATATATATATATATATATATATATATATATATATATATATATATATATACTTTTCTTCTCCGGTAGCACAACCCCTGCACAATGCAAACGCCACGTACTGAGTCAAAACCGACTGTGGCATAACCCATTCACTATTGATTTTATACAAAAATGTAAACACATGCCCACAGTTAAATGTACATTCATATACGTCTATTCATAACATGTATGCAGGCCCAACTATCTATCTATCTATCTATCTATCTATCTATCTATCTATCTATCTATCTATCTATCTATACACATGCTTATATATGCATATATATACGTATATGTCAGTCAGTTAAGTGTTATACGTGATACACGATTGAGACATGACTGACTGGGGAGAAGGTAGCCATTACTTTCTGCGGTAGACTGTAAGAGAGGGAGATGTGATTGCAGAAATTGTTTGACAGCCATAACTGGGTTCTCCTGCTTGTGTGGCATGGTGCAGAATCTTTTTGCCAAACATACGGTCTTCCAGTAGCCACCCTTGTGACTCAGGACAGCAGTATCTCCTGGAGGCACTTAATGTAGGCTTCCGTGTTGAATCTGAGGCCATCGTCAACACATTCGGGAGTTCTTTTCTTATCAGATCAATCTGTATGTATTTTCTGAACTTCCATATCTTCGTAATTGCCATTAGACTCATACAACTTCTTTCGAATACACTGCACTTTCCTCAGATTAACACCCAAACACTCTGAAATGTTTGTATTGGTGGTTCTGGCGAGAATGCCAATAATTTTAACATAGCGATAATTTTAACATAACATACTGTAAGTATTTACAATCACGTGAATCATACGTATATATATATATATATATATATATATATATATAATATTGTGTGTAATTAAGAATTAAGATATATACAGTGTATCTATTGGACGTTATATACACGCATATAAATCTATTTGCACGTATATATATTTTATGCTTGTGTACATATACGTATAGTTGAGGGTTGTGGTTCCGATTTACCATGAAATAACGTGTCTGCCTTAATTTTTCTATATGTGTATGTGTGTGTGTGTGTATGTGTATGTATGTGTCTGTCTGTGTGTGTGTCTATGTGTGTGTGTGTCTGCATATATGTATGTGTGTGTGTGTGTGACTATCAAATTATCTATGAAATGTTTCATTCGTCACCTCAATTTCTGTTGCCAACAGAGAAACAGCATCGACAAATTACATCCAACATACCCAACAATGTTCTGAAATGACTATCCATTCTTTCATCCTTTTTAAATGGCTTTCGCAAACATGAAACCCTCCAAGAAAAACTGAGGCCAATTATACGGCACACAATCCTCTATAAAAAAAAAATAAGAACTGAAGAATAAAACCACTGAATAAAAAATACACGTGTTTTGATAAAATTATTCAGTTGATAAGCCCAACATAGATAACAACGCGATCGTCATGTAATTAATATGAGTCATTTTTGTTGTCTATTTCAACAGTTATAATTTAAACGTTATGCCATATTTATTGTTTAATTCAGTCAGTTAAGTGGCATACGTGATACACGCTTTGGGTGATCATGTCTCGAAAGAAACATGACTGAGTGGGCAGAAAATTAGCCCGCAGCAAGTTGCCATTACTTACTGCGGGAGACTGTTTGCTAGCCAAGCCTATAGAACCCAATCTGTCCTATTATTTAACCCATAACTGGAGGGAAGAGACGGATTAATACCTTTCCCAAGGATATTTGTGTGTAACTCGACCCTCCGATTTGTTGCTTCGAGTCGATATTCACTGCACCACAATGCACATCCATATATTAATTACAATTCAAGAAAAACAATTAAAAATTAAATATTTATTATTGAAACCGGATCTTTTATTTATATATAAATATTTATTATTGAAATGTATATATTTTGCTGAAAATATCAACCAATTCGTTTAATTAAATCTTTCAAACTTATATGTTATCAGAATTATTTCATTTATGATTAGTAAATACAGTTTTAATTTAATAATACTATCACTTGACTGCTGTTAAAATAATGTTTACTCTGTGACAAAATATGAGAAGAAATTACACCCCTTATTATCCAGGGCATTAACAAAGGCGCACAAAAACGCAAGACCCGAAAATACTACTCAAAAAGTAACAATTATTTATTGCTGCACATTAAAACAATATAAGAAATTAGAATATTTTACAAAAGTGGCTTGCTCAAAAACTTCCATTTGTATGCCTTATTAAAAAGAAAAAAATCACACAAGGCAGGATAACAAGTTAAAATATATAAATAATTTTGAAATAATCTTCGAAAAATTAAAATAAAACTGGGAAGATAATGCAAATTTTGAAATTACTTTGAAAAAAAAAAGCGCATCTACTTAAAACAAAAAAAAATCCCAGAACAACAGGAGCTTTGGAAATTTCAAGCCACAAGAGACATTTTACGGAAACCTTTTACAATTTATCGTTTAAAGAACTCAGTCCTATTCACAGGTTTCAGTTCTTTTTACGTATGCCTCGCAGGTGGCATTCAAAAACTGTTCTTTTTTTTTTTTTACTTTTGGCTCCTTATCATTCTGCCTTCAGGTTAAATTTTTGGTGTCACTTTGTCTTACGTATAAGAAGATACATTCAGTTTTTCTTTCAGAAATTGATCTTCTGCTTTGAAATTTGATTACCTTCTTCCTTGAAAATTTGATTACCTTCCGAAGATTATCAGCTCGTCCATCTATATATAGAACAATTAAAGGAGCTTCAGACAGACCTTAACTTTTAACTTACGTTGGATTAAGTCTACTCTTTTGCTTAAATAATAATAATAATAATAATAATAATAATAATAATAACCTCCGAACTATTAAGCTCTACAACTAAAAACTATAAAAACTAAAGCGCTACAATGCAGAACTCAAATTAATTTTGGATGAAGAAGACACTCATACAAATCTCAATGAAGCAATATATGCATCAGCAATAGCAGCAACAAAAATATTGAACATCAAATTAAAAACAAGGCAGTCTCGCAGACATGAAGATCCACCTTGGAAAAGAAAAATAGAATAAGAAATCGAACAACTTAGAAGTGAACTATCAGTACTGGATGAACTGAGTGGAGGAATAAATGTAAGAACTAGGAAAAGCAGAAGTGTCGAAAGAAAATACAACATTAGAAATGAAAATGAAGTCGTATCAACTAAGGAAAAAATAAAGCAAAAAATACAACTGAAGGCTCAAAGAATAAGACGCTATGATATAAGATCAAGATTCTACAGACAAAACAAGATTTTTCAAACCGATGCAAAGAAATTTTACAGGGAAATAGGTAAACAAGAATTGAAGTGACAGCCCCCCACCCCAGAATGGAAGAAGTTACACAGTTCTGAGAAAAGATATGGGCTTGCTCTAAAGAACATAACAAAGAAGTAGATTGGATTGCACAAGAGATAGAACTAATCAAAAATAAACCAGAATAGACATGGGCAGGAATTACAGAAGAGAATGTTAAATTTGCACTAAAAAGCACACAATTGGAAATTCCCAGGTATAGATAAAATTCCTAACTTTTGGCTATATTATTTAAATACAGCACATAAAAAACTAGTCAAAGAACTTCAAGAAATGGTTGACGATCCCACTAAAATTCCTGCATGGATGACCAAAGGAATTACATTTCTTCTACCCAAGAATGGTGACACAAACAACCCGAAAAACTACAGACCAATTACATGCCTTCCGACAACATATAAACTATTAACATCTATTTTAACAAAACAGACATATTTATTCTTAGAAAGAAATGACATGTTACCGCTTGAACAAAAAGGGTGCAAACGTGGCTGTTATGGATGTAAAGATCAATTGCTTATTAACAAAATGATCCTGGAAAACTGCTACAGTATAAAGAAAAATCTTAGTACAGCCTGGATAGATTATCATAAGGCATTCGATAGTGTGCCACATTCCTGGATTTTAAAGACTTTAAATATATACAAGATATCACCTGTCATCATCAATTTCATCAAACAGTGCATGTCTATATGGAAAACAACCCTTTACCTCAATCATATAAATGGAACCTATAAGTCTGATGAAATAAACATCAAAAGAGGTATATTTCAAGGTGATTCTTTATCTCCCTTACTATTCTGCATATCATTAATAGCACTAACCAGTCAACTTAATAAGACAGAATGTGGTTATAAAATAGGCCAAAATAAAATAAACCATCTATTTTACATGGATGACTTAAAGTTATATGCTAAAAATGATAATGAGTTGGAAGGTCTTCTGCAAACTGTAAAATGCTTCAGCGAAAACATTGGAATGAAATTCAATTTGAATAAATGTGCTAAAGCTACGGTTTTACGTGGATCAATACAAGAAACATCCTCAATTAGCTTAGACCCTGCTGTAACAATAAAAGAATTGAAACCAGAAGAAGCTTATAAATACCTAGGTGTAAATGAGAGTGAAAACATTCACCATAAAAAATGAAAGAAATAGTGCGTAAAGAGTACTATAGAAGGCTACGAATGATATTAAAAACTGAATTTAATTCTCAGAACAGAATTATGGCCATTAATAGCTTTGCAATCCCAGTTGTCCAATATAGTTTCAACATCTGAAACTTAACTCTAAACGATATCAGGCAAATGGATTCTAAAACAAGAAAGCTTCTTTCTACGCATAAGATACATCATCCAAAGGCTGATGTAGACCGTCTATACATACCCCGTAAAGAAGGTGGAAGAGGTCTTATTCAGCTGGAATTGTCATACAAGACAACAACTATTGGCTTACTAACATACATAGAAACAACAAGGAATTGGATGATACAATTAGTAAGGCAACATGAAGAAAGAAAGAAAAGATGTTCAATAGTAAAAGAAAGCAGTAAATACAAACAAGATTTACAGTTAGTAGATTCTGTAGAAAAGCAAAACAGAAGCCAAGAACCAACTATTGCGGCAAAATTATGAAAATGAAAGCCAAAGATAAAGCTCTTGAACAGATGAAACAACGCTGGCAAGACAAGCCTCTGCATGGCCAATATCCAGAACGAGCCAATAAATCCAATGTTGACAAAGTTAATACTCATCGATGGTTACGTGCATCTGGATTAAAGTCTGAAACTGAAGGCTTTATACTTGCAGCACAAGACCAAAGTCTTTTCACTAGAAACTTTCAGGCAAATATTATGCATAATAATATGGATCCAAAATGCAGGTTTTGTGATAAACACCAAGAAACAATAGACCACCTAATCTCAGGCTGTTCTCTGCTTGCCCCAAATGAATATAAAAATCGCCACGATAGAGTTGGGCAATATTTACATTGGACAATGTGCAAACACTATGGAAAATCTGTAAACAAACACTGGTATGAACATCACCAAGCACAGGTTGCAGAAATAGAAGATGTCACTATTCTACGGGATTACTCCATCTACACAGACAGAAAAATTGAAGCAAACAGGCCAGACATTATTGTTAAAAACCAGAAAGAGAAAACTTGTCTATTAATTGACATAGCTTGTCCAGCGGATTGTAACATAGCAACCAAGGAATTCGAAAAACTGTGAAAATATACAGACATGGAAATTGAAATAGAAAAAAATGTGGAAATTGAAAACAAGAGTTGTGCCAGTGATAGTATGTGCACTTGGAATGATAAAAAATGGAACAAAACAACACACTGAAAGAATCCCTGGAAACCCCAGCTTAAGAGATATACAAAAAAATGTCTTATTAATTACAGCCCACACACTAAGGAGAACGTTGTCTATGTAACGGTAGGGATGATGGGGAAGATAGAAAAAACATGAAATGGGGCCATAACAACACGCCACGACCTGCCTTAGGTCTCCCCGAAGACTTGGTTGGTAGTGAGACCAAAGCAGAAATCGAAATATGATGAAAGATGACATAATAATAATAATAATAATAATAATAATAATAATGAACGCGGTTGGAATTACAACGAGAATAACGTGTTTTTCGAAGCTCCTGAAAATGTCACGATTTTTTTCTTCTTTAAAAACGGAAATATGAAATTATATTTTTTACTATTTTAACGTAAATATTATTTGTTCTTCTTCTTCTTTTTTTTTCTTCTTCTTCTTTTACTTCTTTAAATTATCTGTTTTTCCATTAATGATCCTGATTGATTAATCAACTACTTTTATCATCTATAATCTTCATGAATCTATTCGTTGTCGATACTTCAAAAGAGAATTTTTAAAACTACGATATTTTTTCTTAGAAAAAAAACAATATGATAGAAAAAACAATATGAAACAATTTCTACGATATTTTTTCTTAGAAAGTCTACGTATTTTTAGTTGTCGATATTTTCGAAGAGAGTAACTCTCTCTTTTTTATTTATTTTGTTTAAACATAAAGTATAAGTATGATAATGTTTTGTTTCGTTGAATAGCTATTTTTTCCAATTTGCTTCTTTTTTACCAACGACTTTCTTCTTTTGAATTCGAATTGCATCGTTTGGCAACCCATTTAAGAAAATGAAAACTCCGAACAACAACCCGCAACTCAAGGTGTTAATCGTGCCGAGTAGAGAATGGTTACTGCCTTATGAGGCCGCGAACTTTCCCCTGCAGGCTTCTGATCCCTGTTTGTAAAAGACCGTTACCCAACGTGCCGGGCAACTTTGGTTGGACTTTTGGATATATGCATCACTTGTGGGAAAAATATGAGAATTAAAAATAGAAACAAAAAGTCCAATATGGCTCTTCCACGATAATGCTGAATATTTAGAAGTGTTGGAAAGATGTGCTCTAGGTTACAAGACGGTAATAAAATGAGTTCAAAACACATTGAACAGAATTATTTTACGGCAAACAAGAATTCAAGGAAGAAATCATGAGCCATATAAGTCAGACACAAAATATTGAAATGGAGGAACAAGAACAACTCCCAAAATTAAAACCAACAATTTCGGAAAAAATTGTGCTTGCTCCAAAGAAAATAACAAAGAAGCAGATTGGATTGCACAAGAAATAGAACGGATAAAAACTAAAGCAGAACAAACATGGGCTAAATCATAGAAGAGGATATTCAGTGTGCACTGAAAAAAGCACAAATCTGGAAATCTTCAGGAATAAGTAAAATTCATAACTTATGGTTATTTAAATACAGTGCACAAAAGACTAGCCAAAAAACTTCAGGAAATGGTTAATGATCCTACTAAAATTCCGGCATGGATAAAAAAGAGTAACCTTTTACCCAAGAATGGTGACAATAATATCCTGAAAAACTACAGACCAATTACATGTTTTCCCATAACTTACAAACTATTGACATCTATTTTGATAAAACAAACATATTTCTTCTTGGAAAGAAATGACATACTACCGCTTGAACAAAAACGTGGCTCTTACAGATATAAAAACCAATTACTTATTAATAGGATGATATTGGAAAACTATGTCAATGCAAAGAAAAATCCTAGTACTGCCTTGATAGATTATCGTAAGGCATTCCATAGTGTACCACATTCTTGGATTTTAAAGCTTTTAAATATAGACAAGGTACCACACGTTGTCATCAATTTTATTAAACAGTGTATGTCGATATGGAAATATTTCAAGGTGATTATTTGTCTCTCTCATCATTTTGCATATCACTAATAGCATTAACTAGTGTTACGAGGATGCATTTATATATAAAAAATAATATTAATAATGTCTAAAAATTTGTAGTAAAATATTCTATTGAGTCCTACTTGTTGTTACAAAAAAGTTTTAATTTATAGAAAGTGGTCGTAAAAATAAGTAAATTAGAAATAGAACGTTTGGAAGATTGTAGAATGTTCCAGAGAATTCGAAAGGTTCTAGAAATATACAAAAATCAGGTGTTGGCCCCTATAAAATAGGTTTTGGGTACGGAGCAGTTAGTTGATAGCAGGATGGGTTGATCTCTACAGCTCCGGTTAAGATTCAGGATGTTATATCCAGCCGAAAGAATCCCTAAGTCGACGACAAAAAACTAAAACTTGAAACAGTTGATAAAAGGATGTGTTGACCTCATCAGCGCCGGTTTCGATTCATAGAATTATATCCAGTCAAAAGAATCTTCCTAGTCGACAACAATCAAAAACTTGAAAGAGTTGTGAAAAGCATTTGCTGTCATATCAACTTCGGTAAAGATTCTAGGATCCATATCCGGCCGAAAGAATCTCACAAAAAAGTCCGTACAGCTAAAACCTGAAAGAGAACCTCATGGAACTATCTGGGTAAATACATCTTTTTGCCTCTTTCATTGACCAAGCCAATAATTAGTCTTTGTATACTCATTTGAGGATTTCCAACAAGTATAGCACTTAACTTTCCCGCCAACTTAGCTGGGTTAAGATACTTGACTCCTTACCTTCCCCTGCTCTCCTCGTAACACTTCGCCTTATCTTCCCTTTCTCTCCTCGTAACACTTCGCCTGCCAGTAGTAAACTCTATGTTTCTATTTGAATGTAAAACTGTATATTTGTAGATATTTTATTTAATGCTTTGTGAATTAAATATTTGTCTGTATTAACTCTGAGTTTTGGTTCATCATTTTAATTTTTTCTTTGTCACAATTAACACGTAACATAAATGGGGGCTTGTCCGGGATCTACCGTAACATAAATGGGGGCTCGTCCGTCTCTATCGTAACACCAGCCAACTTAAACAAAACAGAATGTGCTTATAAAATAGCTGAAAAGAAAATAAGACACCCATTTTACATTAATGCTTTAAAGTTGTATGCTAAGAATCACAGTGAGCTGGAAGGTCTTCTGCAAACTGTAAAATGTTACAGTAATGACATTGGAATGAAATTCAATTCAGATGAATGTGCTAAAGCTACAATTTAACGAGAATCACTACAACAATCATTCTCTGTTAGCTTGGACACTGGTGTAACAATAGAAGATTTATCGCAAGAAGAAGCATATAAGTACCTAGGTGTAAATGAGTGTGTATGAATTCACCAGAAGAAAATGAAAGAAATAGTGCGTGAAGGGTACGACTGATATTAAAAACTGAATTGGATTTCAGAAAAGAATTATGGCCATTAATAACCTTGCCATCCCAGTAGTTCAATATAGTTGAAAAAAAAAAAAGATAAAAAATTTGATCACCCGTTGACAAAAAAAAAGAAGATTTTTAACCAAAGTTTTGAACGTGTTAGAAAGGATAAAAAAACTTAAAAAATAATTAGAATTACTTTGATCATTTCTCTTAATAATAGCATAAACATTTTGACGGAAAAGCTTTGTTTAAGTAATTTTGTAACCTATTAACATCATGTTATTCTTTTTTTTTAGCGAAGTAGTAGAGGTACCTATGCAAATAAAAATGGTAGGTAGATAAGGATAGAAAAGGCGTATATGAATTGAAGTTCGTTAAAATTCTTTTTTTGTTGAGATAAATCAAAATAAAGGTAAATGAGAGGGTTTAATAGCAAAATTCAATACATTTCTGTTGATATATGAAAATATTTCATGATTGTTTGACATTTCATTAAAATAATTTACAGTTAACGAGAATTGGAAGGATGAAAGGACAAAATGACAGAATCCAGGCAAATGTTGAAATAAGAGCAGAAAAGTGTTGGCCAATATTCCACGGTTATATATATGAATACGTTTCACAGAAACGAAAATAGGAATGTATAAATGAAAGGATTGTTATGAGGAAAAAAAGGATCAGTTAAGTGAAGTTCTCACTAAAGCAGAGGAAAAAAAGAAAAAGAGAAAAAAGTAAATTTCGTTTCCTTTTTTCTTTCTCTATTTGGGCTTTTTATATTGTCACTTCTTTATTCTTTTCACTCTTTTCTTTTTGTCTACACATAAATTTTCATTTTCAAATTTCTTTTGAAATGTTCATTACAATTTGAATTTATTTCGTAGTTTTCTTTTATTTTCTCAGACTGTCCATATCTATCTATCTATCTATCTATCTATCTATCTATCTATCTATCTATCTATCTATCTATCTGTTCACATCTATTGTAAGTGTGTGTGTTTTCAAGTTTATGCAATAAATAAAATGGAAATGTTCCTTATTGCTAATTATTTCTAATTAGTCAAGTTTTGTTGACCTTAAGTGAGAGTAGACACGTGAAGAATGTGATCCACGGAGAAAAATTTGGCCAGTCAGAAGAAAAATACTTTTTACTTTTTGTCCTAGTTTGTTCTGCAGTGTCGATTACTTGCTGTCAACATAGTTAAATATAGGCAATTGCTCCAAGGCAAATGAATATAACTTATAATTAACATATCACGCAGTCACTTGATGTCTTATTTCACATTTTATTTCTCTGATGATTTGGATTTTTTTAAATTGCAGCGAATACATGTTTAGTAATAAGAATCAGGATTGATAAACAAGAAGAAAAAAATCCCAAGACTAATAAATACAAGGTTGCTATAGGATTAAATTCTTCGATATAAATTCATATATATATATATATATATATATATTAGGACCTTGAATAAGTTGGTTATTCATGAAAAGTAATGTTTTATGTCAACCATTCTACCGCATAAAGCACAATGCCAACCTACTTCGGGATAATCTTCTGTTTCAGTCAGTCATGTCTCTTTCGAAACATAATCACCCAAAGCGTGCATCACATATGCCACTTAACTGACTGACTATTTTATTTATAAAAATTAGTAAGAAACATGTCATTGAATATATTGTCTATGGCTAGCAACTAGTTTTTCCATATTTCTGACAGCATTTGAATTCCACGTCGGAAAAACGACACATCTTTTGAGACTAACCACGAGTCGACCCAATTTTTGGCATCTTCATAAGAATGAAAGTGCTGCTCAGCTAGGCCATGTGCCATCGATCGGAACAAGTGTTAATCGGACGAAGCAATGTCTGGTGAATACGGTGAGTGGGGTAGGACTTTTCATTTAAGCATTTCCAATTAGGTTTTCACCTGTTTTGCAACATGTGGCCTAGCGTTGTTATGTTGCAAAATCAATTTGTTGTGTCTAAGCTAGTATAGCGGCCATTTTTATTTCAATACTCGGATCGAACGCACGAATTGTAGTTAATAGTGATCTCTCATGGTGGTTTTGTTCGATTTGAGCAGCTCATAATAAACAACACCCAGCTGATCCCAACAAATGCAGAGCAGAAGCTTCGAATCATGGATATTTGGCTTGATGCATGACAGAGGTTAACCCACGATCTTTTACGCTTAGGGCTGTCGTAGTGTATCTACTTTTGATTACAGCTGTTCACACGTGACAAACGCCATTTGACGTCTTTCGGCTTTAACTCGTACGACACGAATAATTACAAAACGTGAAATATATTATTAAAATGCTGTAGAATAAGGTTTTTCCGACAATATTCATCAGAAATTTATCACAAACTAATTATAAAGTTAATGATTTAAGAATCGTTATAATAAATTTACTTTTGTCATTGTAATTATTTCTGATATTTGAATCCATGTAAAAATAAAAATGTCGGTTCTGATTCTTGGTTTAAAAACAATGAAATTCTTTAGATGATAGCGTTTTATTCTATTTCGAAAAACAAATTTGGGTTAAATAAATGTTTATCTGTTACATGCCGTCTTGATTTTTTAAAATTCAGTAAGATCCTTAGCATTTTTCATACTAGTTTTCTGTTAGTTCCATTCTCCTGACTCTATGGCAAACGAGTTGGGTATTTTCAGGACAAAAGCTAGCTATTTTCAAGGTAATTTAGAAATTGTTTAAGGTAAATCACCCAGTGCCCAGTCCATCTGTGAAATTTCACTCTATGGTCTCATGAAAGCTTAGGCTGAGGGTTTGAGGGAAGATTTTGACTTAAGTAGAGGACGCGAAAGTTTCCAAAGTCCTCTAATGAAGAAAATTGTTTCTGAAGATCATCCAGGCGGAGAGCGAGATCAATTTCTTAACTGCTCATAAGGATAAAACCAGAGTCAAATCAGACAATTCTGAAAATGAATAAATTGTTGAAAGAAAATCACCATTAACAAATTTTAAAAAATATAAATGAATCATTCTCTCACTGTCTCGTCAAAAACACACACACGCACAGACACACACATACTCATATACACACACGCACACACATACACATACACACACACACTCTCTTTCTCTCTCTCTCTCTCTCTCTCTCTCTCTCTATATATATATATATATATATATATATATATATATTGAAAAATAAAATGTTAAAAATTTCCGTTCTTCAGGGGTAGGTTAAATCAATTAATTTAACCAAATGACCGGTTTGTCTTGCCCCTAAAATACAATTTTTTCTATAAAAAGTTTTGAAGATAGGCTTTAGAATTTTTCTTAAGAAAATCTGCGTACTTTAAAAGTCTTCAGTAATATATATGACGATAGGTGTTTTAAGGTTTCAACATGTGTTATCTCTCTCTCTTTCTCTCTCTCTCTCTCTCACGCGCGAGCACACACACAGGCACACACACACACACACACACACACACACATATATATATATATATATATATATATATATCCCCACACATATTCTATATTCTTAAAATAACTGGGATTATTTTTCAAATGTTTTATTAGCTTTTCCAACGAAGCACATACTGGAAATATTTGTGAATGTTTCATTGCGGATTTAGTCTGAACCTTCGATTGTTTTTAGGTTATGTTTTATAATAAACAAGAAAAAGAAGTCACATGGAGTGATTTCATCCAAACAACATGCTTTAGTTAACATCCGTTGGACACTCAAGGACATGTTTGCTGGGAGAGAGAACATTGTCGTGGCTAAAGATGCAATCTCATTTCTACTGTTTTTCAGCATTGGATCGTTTTCGCAATCTTCCCTGCCCCTAACCAAATAAAACCACTGATTCAACGAGGAACACAATCACATTTACATCAAACAAGCAAATCAATAATGTCTTGACATCGAATCGCTCAAAACGCACCTTTGTGGATCTTGGTGACTTTGGCGCATTTATTTGGCTTAATGTTTGCTCCGTTCCCAAATCGTAATTGTAAAAACAAAGCTGATTCCCTGTAACAACTTTGGGAAGAAGAGACTGTCAGCCATTTTGATCTTTTTTCCTCAAATCATGGCACACACTCAAACGATTGTTCTTTTGATCTATGAGAAAACAAGACATGAATTTTGCGGAAACGCATTTTATTTTCGAATTTACTGCTAATATTCGTTTTCATCAATTCCAAAACATACCTGTCAATGCAAATACACTTCTGTGGTCCAGCGGCTGTCTTCAGTAAGAGAATTGCATTATTTTTCATGATCTTTAAGCAAAATTTCATTGCGTTTGAAACAACAATTTCTTTTACACTTGTATTTTACCTACAGATCCTTCCTTAAAATTTTCCTCGCTAATTACAACAGTTTCAGCAGCATTTTTTTTTCGGAAAAGAAGACAAAATTATTTTTAGTAACTTGTTTTCTTTTTTAGTCGCCATTACGAAGATCATACAATGTACTTTTGAAAAAAAAATCCAGACCCATGCTGGGTTAGAATACTGTCACTGCAATAGGTAACGGTTATAGAAAAATATCTTACACAAAAA
Organism: Ascarosepion bandense; assembly: GCA_037127315.1. Classification (NCBI taxonomy): domain Eukaryota; kingdom Metazoa; phylum Mollusca; class Cephalopoda; order Sepiida; family Sepiidae; genus Ascarosepion; species Ascarosepion bandense. Next base: position 2,274,522 of record JBBBDQ010000310.1, read on the forward strand.
AGTTTCAACAGAAGCCAAACAGCCAGCTTTTATTCCCGCCGAATAGCCAGATTTGATACTCACCATTACCACTACTATAAGGGAAAACGCAATAGTAGAACCATAGTAGAATTCAAAATTGCTGGCAATCAGTGCAAGCAAGTTCTGGAAGATGCAAAGAACAGTTATACGCAGTTAACGATCTGTCTAATGGCATAGTCATCTACACTGAAGACACCACCATTTACTCCCGCCTCAATAAGAAATCTGCCGAGGCTGACAAAGCAAACCACGCTGCTGCTCTTGAAATGGACTTCCATTCTCTGGTGAACTGGGGTAAGAAATAACCCGTAAATTTTAATGCTTCCAAACCAATGCTGCTATCTTTTAACCATCATAGACAATCACTCCTATCCCCGTCAGCATGGATCAGGCTAGTTTTCCTGAAAGCAAATCACTGCGCCTCCTCGACCTAACTCTCACAGACGACTTCAAGTGGAACGACTACTTGAGTCAATAGCTAAATCTACTGCTAGGAAAGTAGGGTCACTGTTTCGGTCCTGGAATGTTTTCTCATCTGAATCCATATTGCACATATACAAATCTAGCATCCGCCTGTGCATTGAATATTGCTGTTACATCTGGGAGTTCTCAACAGCTATTCATCTCGAGGTTCTCGACAAAATCCAAAGGAGAATCTGCAATGTAATCGATCCTGACCTGGCAGCTCGACTTCAGTCTCTTACTCAGCGACGCGATTTGGCTTTCCTCTGTCTCTTTTACAAATACTTTTCACGGCTTATGCTCCGACGAGCTTAGATCCCTGGTGCCCCCTATGCACGAATTTACTCCAGCTAGTAAACTGGCAAATTACGTCCCACGTTTTTACAGTGAAAACAATGAAATGTAATCGCAACTACTATCAGATTCTTTTCTCGCACTTCCCACCTTTAAGACTCCCTTCCATATACTTGCTTCCTTGATAGCTACCATTTCTAAGGGTTTAAATGCAACATTAATTGCCATTTCTTATCTCATCGACTCCCATCTTTTCCCCGATCCCTTGTATCTTGTTCTTTTCCCTTTTCGCTCTAATCTCACGTAGCTCTCTTCACACCAGTGTTTCCATCCTTCTCTTACTCATTCTACTACACCCCCTGTGATATGTTCTTCTTTCTCTTCACTCTCATGTAATCCCCTGCGCAACAGTGGTAGTAATGTCTTGTTTGGGGTGAAAAAAGTCAAAACAAAAATTGACAACAAAATACTTGGTTTCCGCGTGTTATGGACAATCAAAAAACAAATTTCTCAGTAGAAGCAAACCATCAAGTCACCACATATTCATCGGATAAGGCTTAGCCCTTTGCAATGAACTTTACTTCTAATGTTAGACAACATGTTTCATCGCCTACCTCTCTTGCACAAACTTTGTAATATCTCTATCACGATGAAGGAAGTTCCCTGTCTTATCATAAACATTGACTCTATGAAGGCTTCTGATCCAGATAAAATACGTTGCTTGTTCTTACGAACCTTAGCCCAGAGTTGTCTCAAATCTTGACATATCGCTTTAACCTTTGCCTCAAGGAGAAGTATTTTATACATTAATGAAACTTGTTAGTCGTCTTCATGAATGCGGATAAGCACCCTTCTCAATTTCAACATTGACCTAGCAGCATCCTTAATGTCATCAGCAAAGTCTTTGAGTCTATCATCAGCAAGATGCCTGTTGATTACCTTAACAGAAAGCACCTCCTGGGTGACAAGAATTATTGATTTCACTCGGCAAGGTTCACTGATAATGTCTTAGATGCTGTAACACAAAATCAGTTAGGTATTCGATCATAAATTTATCATGAAAGCAATCATCTTAGATATATTAAACGTCATTGATAAGAAGTCTTATAAGTGGTTACTACACAAACGCTCCAGCTATAAACTCGCTGAAAGAATCCTTACAATAATGTCTTTCCTCTCGGTCCTTGAAGATCTTTCACAGTGGCCAGGCTTCTGTAAGACCAGTGCCGATCTATATGATCAACGCAGGCATCTCATAAGGCTCACTCGGTCCTACGTTCTTTCTACTTACAACCATCAAGTCCCTCTTATTGGTCCTTGAAGTTCATTGACAGTGACCAAGCTTCTATTAATAGACTATGACCAATAATAATAGACCAATCTATAAGATCAATACAGGTGTCTTACTACTCGGCACTACGTTCTTTCTACTTACAATCATGAAGTTATTCCTATTAGTCCTTAAAGATCATTGACAGTGCCCTGTCTTCTATGAGACCAATGCCGATCTATAAGATCAACGCAGGCCTTTCACGAGGCTCACTACTGGGTTATATCTGCCTTCTACTTTATATTACCAATTTGGCTAAGATTAAGAACACTCTTTGATCGTTAATGGATATCTAAACCGCCAAAAATCTAGATGGCCGAAAGCTAACAGCCGATCTCTCAGCGATTCTAGATTTAACAACATAATACGGATTGTAAATTTCAATACCCCAAAAATCAGGCTAATAACTTTTCATCATCACCGAAATGACCTTAAAATCTCACCAGTCACGATGACTAGTTGCACTTTATGAGGCTCCTTGACTTGAGCGTTTATTAAGACTCAGGTTCTCTGAAAACGTACTTAACCCCATCTGACATGTCCCGTCGTTAAAAGGAGTAAGATCAGGCCACATTCTGTTTTAACGTTATATTAGGGTTAGAATAGCACAACCCACGTTTTCGAGACCTGACTGAGTTCAAAAGTGTTTACAGAGCCCTGTGGTTGATTTTACATATTACAACCATGAAAAATGTTCTGACGAGCTATATCTCATAATTACCCTAATTCAGACCTTTACAGCTAAAACTCGCCATTCTCATTCCCTCGGATTACACTATTAAGAAGAAAATTCTATTTGGACAGCTTTTTTCTAAGAGCTTTCCTCAATTTAAAGTCAGCTCTCATCCACTCTTCATCTCCTTATATCTACATTACATCCTTCTCTTACGTCTACACAACTACTTTTTAGTTACTCTTTATCTTGAATGACACTTTTGAACTTTTGATAAAAAAGTTCCTCTACATTCAGAAAACCTATACTTGTTGTTTAAAATCTCGTCAGCTTTGTTAACCGAAAAAAAGAAACATCCATACTGACAAGCTGTTTCAAAAAATTCCAGCAGAAGAGTAGGCGACAAATTTATTTTGAAGAGACCAAAGATTACTTGACAGTAAATCTCTAAGAAACTGTAGCTGTAAATACTGACATTTTGCATGCAAGGCATTTGCAAACACACACACACACACACACACACACACACACACACACACACACACACACACACACACACACACACACACTCCATTTTATTTATATTTGAAGGCATTCAACAGCGTTCAAAATATGCAGATTTTGACTTTAAATAACCCAAAGAGGTGGATATGGTGATAAACAAACAACGAACAATCGCACCAATCCCTCGTAACAATTTTCTACGTGAAAAAGTAGACAAAAATGCTGGTAAAATAAGCACAATGTTTTATTTGTATAGTAATAAAGATGTTGGATTAGTAAATTGCTATATCTTATATTTCGGACATCCTCCGTGTTTGCCCACCGTTAGCTGCGTTATTTCTTGAGATTTACAAACTGAGTGGTTACTCATGGCCTTGAAAGTATCTTTGAAAGATGAGTGGACTCTGTGCGTATGTGTGTGCGTGAAAGAGAGAGAGAGAGAGAGAGAGAGAGAGAGAGGGTGAGAGAGAGTGAGAAATTTATTTAATCTATGGCATGGGTATAGACACCACTAACTACCTACCTACTCACCTACCACCCTCTTGGCAAATGAAGTTAACCAAAAAAGTACAAATCGTTTGATCAAAAACAGTCTGCTCCAACACTGATTCGCATGTTAGTAGTATTATTTATTTATTTTTTTAACAGATGGAAATTCACCGTTTTTAAGCTGTTCTTACACGTGTCTCTGTCTTTCTCTATTAAACTTTGATATTTCTTCTTGCTTTGTCTTTCCCATTCCTCTCGTGACTGTTGCGTGCTTGATAGAATTCCTGATAGTATAGTCAGTCAGTCAAGTGCCATACGTGATACACGCTTGGGCGATCATGTCTCGAAAGAGACATGACTGACTGGGTAGAAAATTATCCCGCAGTAGGTTGTCATTGCCTTCTGCGGTAGACTGGTTGCCGACCAAGGCTATAGAACCCAATCTGTCCTGTTATTTAACCCATAACTGGAAGGAATAGATGGATCAATACCTTTCCCAAGGGTATTTGCGCGTAAGTGAATGCAATGAATTCAGCTGGAATTCGAACTCGGCTCCCCGATTTCTCGTTCCGAGCCGATATTCAATGCACCACAAATAGATAAGACCTATTTCTACGTCGTCTGCAAATATTTTTGTGCTCGACGATTTCAATGCCTACCACATCAGATTGCTTACTCCCTCCAATGTCATTAACCTCACTGGAAGCCTCGCCTTGAAATTTTCTGCTGATAGTAGACTTCCCCACACATTTCCCAAGAAATACTAACGAACACGCTTCTCTATTTAATATCTTCCCCACGTCTACCCCGGATACCTGTTGTGCGCTGTAGCTCTGTCCTTTTGGTAACACCGACCATGCGGTAGTGTCTATAGGGGTATCTATTTCCACTCCTCAATAGTCACGAACCTTTAACATTAACAGAATTCCAAGGCACCGATTTGGACTACTTCTTGTGATCTACTTCACGATGTTCTCTGGAAGGATATTTTTAATCATTCTATTCAGAACTGTGTCACTGATATCTCTTTCTGGAGTAAAGCTGGCGTCGAAGCTTTCGTTCAAGCTCGAAAATACCAATTGAAACCACGATCATCATCTTGGTTCTCTCACCAGCCTGCCCAGGAATCACAGGAATAACTTCTTCAGGTTATACCACCGCTACACGTCTGGTTGTAACATACATCTCTTTTATACTACTTGTAATAAATGTGAGCGTGTTCTCAAAGAAGCAAAATCACTGTTTGCTGATATAATGTGACACCGTATAGCCTGTCTTGTTCTAGGGATTACTGACGAGTGTGTTGAAAAATAGTAAAATCCTAAAACACTCTTTTGCTCAACCAATTTGAATTATTGATATCTACTGCAGATAAGATAGAGTGCTTTGCTCTTTAAGTCCATTCTTAACTCATTTGGATAACTTCTGCCAGATTTTATCCCCTAGAAAGGAGGCGTTACTGAGAGACATACAAATAATCCCATCACTGATTGATGGCACCATCTCTAAATCAGACTCCTAAAAGACTAGCAGATGTGACAGGATACTAGCCATCGTCCTTTAAAATGTGTTTCTAAGCTGGCTCCTGTTCTCTTCTGATATTACACCAATTGCCTTGAGTCTTCCTGTTTTCCAGCTTGTTGGAAGTCCTCCTCTGTAGTTCTTACTTTTAAGAACTTTGGATCACCCTTTAACCCCTCAAATTATTACCGTATTTGTCTCTCTACTCTTTTCAGTAAAGATTTTACAAACTTAATCAATGCTGAACTGGTTAATCATCTTACTTCGCACGGCCCCTTTCTGACAATCAATATGACTTCCGTTTCGCCACACCCACCGCTAACGTGTTAACGGTCATTTCTGAAATTATATATGAAGCTTTAGATAAGAACGGCAAATCTCGGGCGATGGCTCTAGATATCTTATAGGTGGTCAACAGTGTTTGATAGGCTTATCTTCTTCACAAGGTACGGTGTCACGGGACGTATATTTGGTTTAATTCAAAAGTTCCTAACCAATCTAGTAATTATTGTCGAATTCAACGGTCACGATTCGAAAGTATTTCATTCTAACGACGTCGTCCACCATGGCTCTACCTTTAGACTTACGCTATTTCTGATCTTTATCTCCCTGATATCATCAGTTCCCAATTATGTATTTATGCAGATGACATAACTATTTATTCCTGTCTTAAAAGCAAGACCGACACATCTCACAAAGTAAATCTGGTAACTACTCATCAGAAAGACCACCACTTAGTGGTTATGGCTTGTAAATTTCAACGCCTCCAAAACTAAACTGCTTTCGTTTAATCACTACAGAGAAACTTTTTTGCCTACCATCATGATGACTGGCGCTGAACTCTAGGACAAAGATACTCGACGCCTTCTTGGCTCCACGTATTCAACTTACATGAAGTAGAGTGATTACATGGAGTCAATTTATACGACTGCTTTGAGTAAAGTTGATTCATTGTGTCGTGCCAAAATATTTTTCTCGTTAGAATCCATCGTGTATTGAATACTGTTGATATATCTGGTCTAGTGTTCATACTGTGCTTCTCGAGATACTGACAAAATACAATCGTTCCTGACCAGTCATCTCGTCTCCAGTCACATTACCACCGACGTGATGTGACTTTCCTCTATCTGTTTTACAAATATTTTCATCGCAACTACTCAAATGAGCCTTTTCTTCTTGATACACCGATCACCTGAATTTAAGCGTGCAACTAGAATGGCAACTAAGTCTAACCATTTTATTGTTAAACTAGGTAAATCCCACCGACACTGTTACTGTAACAGTTCCTTTTTTCGCACTTCTTGACTTCAGAACTCTCTTCCAACTTCTTGATTCCACGATAACTACAACCTTCAAAAATTTAAATGCAACGTCAATCGTCATTTTTTCTCTTTTTGAACCCTGTTCAATTTTTTCCCTTTCAGTAATCTCTGCTTCTCACTTCTCATTTATTTTCACTTTCACTCCTTGCAACCCTCTGCAGCTCAGTGGCATTGTCGCCTTGCTTTGGATAAAACGATTAAAAAGCAAACAATTAAACTTCAAATAACTAACTGGGTTTTTTCATAAACAAGTAACTTACACATAATGAGGAATTATGACAGTCGTATTCAGTAATCAGACAATCTTCGTTTTCAGACATGTGTCCAGTTATGAAGTGTTTATAAAAAAGATAACTTTAAGCTATTCTTTTCATGTAGCCAATTCCAAGTGCAAAAACAAAAAAGCCTTAGTAAAGAACATAAACAATTTCGAAGCAATCTGGCTGACCACACAAGACGTCAGATATAAAACAACAATGAAAGATTTGTCGCAATCTCATTCATACTTAAACAGAGTCACTTAAATGAAGAATAAGTTTTGTATATTAGTCAAAAGCGTATTCATTTGTATTAATGTAAACAAAGTACCGTAATGAGTGTATGTATGTAGAAATATACAAGGGTGTGCTAAAAAGTTCTAAAACTGTTTCTTCTTCTATGTACCCTGTCCTTTCAGGACGTAGGCTATCATGGCTTTCCACGTCTCCCTATCCCTGGTGGCATTTAGCACGCTTTCTCCTATTACACCACGCAACCCTCGTTCCGTCATCCACCTGATCAGGTCCTTCAAATATGTTATCCGTTGCTTTCCCTGTCTCTCTTTCCTTCTATCTGGCCTGTTAACAAAGGGAAACAAAAAAACAGTTTTGACTCTAAGTATCATCAGAAATCAACACTATATATATATATATATATATATATAGGTGAAAAGTGTGAGAGGTTTTGAACGTTTTGTTTAAAGTGTAGATTTATTGTTATTAATAAAGTGTTCGTAATGTTTCGAGTCCAAAGTGGACTTTCTTCAGGCGAATAAATTTCTGACTTTACATATCGAAGTTCCGTCTCTGATAGCCGAAATTACATAGATAAATGGTCGGTGAACGGGTTAGAAAGTTCATATGTGTGCGTGTTCGTTTGATGGAAATTTTCACACTGGTTTGTTAAGTGGATATAGGTTATTTCCAGTTCAATATCTGGATACAACAGTGGTGCAAAAGTAACTTAGAGAGTCGGGTTAGAGTTATAACTCCCAGAAGAGGCTTCGCACAAGGATTGAGATAATTATACCCCATTTATTGTAATAAAGGGTTCGGTTCGAAATTCTTCGCACCTGAAGAAGTACAACAGCCGAAACGTCGTACAAAATGTCAACAAAGATGAGGATAATAGTCCGAATAATGTGAATATTGAGAATTTACTAATTCATGGAAAAAATATATATAGATGATTGTTTTATCTTTTGGAGATCAATCTGGGGATACATAAATAAGCTAACAATCTACTTCAAAACTTCTTCTTCTTCTCTATGCCCTGTCCTTTCAGGACGTAAGCGATGGCTTTCCATGTTTCCCTATCCCTGGTGGCTCTGAGCACGCCTTCTTCTGTTACACTATGCAGCCCTCGTTCCGTCATCCACCTGATTAGGTCCTTCAAATATGTTATCCGTTGCGTTCCCCTGTCTCTCTTTCCTTCTATCTGGCCTGTTAGTATCAGGTTCTCCAAACCCTCCTTCCTCATCGCATGTTCCAGGAACTTCAGCTGTCTCTTCCTGATGCTCAGTATTATTTTTCTTTTTGTTTCCTTCATTTCTAAGACCTCATCACTGCCATATTGAAGAACGGACAGCACATAGCAATTCAGTACTCATTTCCTTTTTTCTAGCGAAATTGTTCTGTTTCATAAGACCTTACTCAACTTCTGGAATGCGTCCTTCGCCATGCCAATTCGCCCTCGGATTTCTGTGTCGCACTTTTCGTCTTCTGTTATAACACTTCCCAGGTATTTTAATTTTTGTACCTGCTTGATTCTAGTATCACTGACGTGTATTTGGCATTTTGGGCTGCCCTTTTTACTTATGACCATGCATTCGGTTTTCTTGCAGTTTATTTTTAGTCCTTTCTTGTTACTTTCTTCAGCTACCTTCTGTAGGAGGTCTTGTAGTTTTCTTTCTGTGTCTGCTATCAGCTTTGTATCATCTGCGTACCTTAAGTTGTTTAAATTGTGGCCTCCGATGACAAATCCGGGCATAACTTCTAGGGTCCTCAAAATATTCTCACTATATAAGTTGAGCAGATCCGGTGAAAAGACACATCCTTGTCTTACGCCCCTTTCTATCTTTGTATATCTGCTGAATTCATTACATGTCCGTATGAAAGCAGTTTGCTGCCAGTAAAGATTCTTGATTATTCTCAAGTCTTTCCCAAATACGTCCAGGCTGCCGAGCATCTCCATTAATTCTTCGTGGCGTATTTTGTCAAACGCCTTCGCATAATCAATAAAGCACAGCTATAAGTCATTCTTCATTTGTATTGCCCTTTCGGAGAGCATCCTAATCATAAATATGGCATTCCTTGTTCCCGTGTCTTTAGCGAAACCACGCTGTTCTTGTCCAATCTCTGGCCTGATTCTGCTTCTCGCTCTATTAATCAGGATTCGGACGATCAGTTTTGTTATATGGTTTATTAAACTTATGTTTCTGTGAAGTTCGCACTCGTTTGCTCCTGGCTTCTCAGGTAGTGCTATGAAGATAGACTTACTGAGGTCATCTGGTATTACCCCACTATTATAAATTTCATTTATTATTTCTGTAATTTTCTCTATACCAAATTCTTCCAAGGCTATCAGCAACTCTATGACTATGCCGTCTGGTCCAGCTGCTCTGTTTCTATTTAGTTTGGATACTGCAGATTCCACTTCAGACTTTAATATTTCCGGTGCGTCCTCATCTTTGCGTATTATTGATTGCTCTCTCTTGTGGAAAAGATCTTTTATATATTCTTCACATCGTTGGTGTATTTCCTCTTTCTCCAAAATGATTGTTCCATCCTTACTTTTTATACATCCTGTTGAAGAGCAAAACTTACACCTCAAAATTAAATTTCACACTAGAATATAGGTAAATTAACTGCCATTCTTAGATATACTCATAAAACAAAAACAATTACATCATCTCAGACATTTACCATAAATTCACAGCCAACAATACGTTTATTTCAACAGTCATCACCTTAAAGTTGTCTAAAATCCATCCTTACTACCTAGCATGACGAATTTGCCAATAGTAGCTGACAAACCCATTCATAGAATACTAGAGGAACTACGAAAAACACTACAAATAAGAGGATACCCCACTCCACTAACAAACAAGTGTTTCAAACTGGCAGAAATGCCATTAGAATCTCTCCGGAACCAAAAATAATAAATAAATAAATAAATAAAATGAAAAAATAAGAAAACATTTTCGTATACGTCTCCACATACAACAAATGCCAGCCATAATTATTTCAGTCAGTCAGTTAAGTGCCATACGTGATACACGTGGGCGAAAGAGACATGACTGACTGGGCAGAAAATTACTACGCAGTAGGTTGCCATCGCTTTCTGGGCTAAACTAGTTGCTAGCCAAGGCTATAGAACACAATATGTCCTATTATTTAACCCATAACTGGAGGGAAGAGACAGATTAATACCTTTTCCAAGGGTATTTGTGCGTAAGTGAATGAAAGGAATTCAACTTGAATTCGAACTCGGCCCCCACGATTTATCGTTCCGAGTCGATATCCACTGCACCACAACGCATATACAAGGATGAAAAGATACCTAGAATTACTCAACGAAAATGACAAAATAAAAATATCCTAAAGACAACTGAAATAATTAAAAGCAAACTCCTACCCAAAAATTTGAACAGCATACCAACCTGATCAAAATTCCAGCAACACACAACACAAAATGCAACAAGAAAAGGTGTATGGTCTGCAACAATAGACAGGAACCACTTCAAATACGAAAACACATCTACATTCGAAATAAAAACAAATCTGAGCTGAAACTCTAAAAACGTAATTTATGCTCTGAAATGCGATGAATGCGCAAAAATATACGTGGAGGCGACAAAGGGTTAAATACAGAGAAGCCCTGCACAGAAGTAACATTAAACTAGCCAATTTTTGTTGGTTGATTCTATGGTTCATTTGAACGAGTGTTTTTGTAATTTTCAAAGAAATTTCTTTGGACGTTTTAAGCTCTGTTATTATTATTTATTCCATTTTTTTTCTTTTTTTTCTCTTCTTCTTCATTATTATTTTTTTAATAAGCTTCCAGGGTTATTTCCGGTAACAGCTACCACTCGCAGCCATATATGACCAAAATGGCAAAATAAGTTTATTTTACCAAATGGCTTGTAAAGGTGAGTGGAGTATGCTGGGATGGAAAGATTTATTTATTTATTTTTTGAAACTCGCTAAAGTTATGTATTTTTTTTTCTTTTTTTACGATTTTTTGCTTGATTCTATGGTTCATTTGAACGAGTGTTTTTGTAATTTTCAAAGAAATTTCTTTGGACTTTAACTAAGTTAAAAGTTAGTTAACTCACCACTTTTTTCCCAAATTGGAGTAGATAGTACCTACTATCGCCCGGTTTCACACTTCACCCCCTTCTATTGAACAGGAGTAGAGATGATTACCTTGTTTCTTGTTTAGGAAGGGGTTCCCGGTCCTTCTACCTTCTCCTTCGTTCTTAGTGGTAGTTCAATTGGAAGCTCTTTGCTGTTAGTGAGTGTGGTGGCAATGTCTCTCCATTCTGAGGGTACCGAGTTGGCAGTTTCCTGGTTGCTGCTTCCGACTGGTAGTTAGGAGCCCGAACTCTTGCGTAGCGTCTTGAGAGGCTGCTCTGATCAACAGTTGAATAATATCGGGGTTCCTGTAGTGCCATACCGCGCATGGACGGGCGTCCCTTCATGAACCTCCGGTGAGCAACCCCGAGGCCACATTATGCTGCAGGCTGCGCCAGTCTCCATTCCTCACAGGCTGCAAATAGTAACCAACTGATTCTGCCCTAGTCCTCTCTCCTCAACCAAAACACCATGAAAAAGAACAAACAAAATACCAAAATCAAATCAGCTACTCGGAAAACGCCCAAACCTCTCTGTATCCGCACTAACTTTTATAGCGTAGAAGCATTCCTACAAACTAATTCCCCTGATATCTTAGCCCTATGCGAAACTAACCTTGACCCATCTATCCCCTCCTCTGAGTTCCATGTTCCTGGTTACCATCCCCTCTTCAGGAAGGACTCCAACGTCCATATGCATGGGATTGGTGTATATGTCAGTGAACACCACCCCCTAGCTAGAGTAACATCTCTCGAATCCCTGGACCAGTCTTTCATGTGCTTCAGTCTCTCACTTCTAAGCACTATTAGCTATCTCTTCTTCCGCTACCGCTCCCCCTCCTCCTCTGACTGTTCGGTACTTGAAAGCATCTCTGACAATATCGACAAGGCCATTTCTTCGCACTCATCTGCCCATATTTTCGTGTTTGGCGACCTGTAACCAACCCTGCTGGTGTCCACACCTTTAATTTTTCGATCTCCCAATCTCTTACGCAAGTGGTGGACTTTCCCACGCGTTTCTTCAATAGCCCTAATGGAAGGGACTCGCTACTAGACCTCTGCTTCACTTCCACCCCAAATTCTTGCTCCACCAGACAGCTCTGCCCTCTCGGAAACTCTGACAACGCCGTAGTTTCTGTCAACATCTCGTTCCACTCCACCCCTACCCAAGAAACCCAGACCAACAGAATATCCTACTGCTATCAAAGAGCAGACTGGGATTCGTTCCGTGACTTCCTCTGCGACGTCCCATGAAACAATGGTTTTAGTCTTCCCATCGAAGACTCTGCATCAGAGGTCTCCTCCTGGGTTAAGGCTTGCATCGATGCATTCATCCCTGCCAGGAAATTTCAGCTTAAATCCCATTCGTCTCCCTGGTTCACGCCCGCTTGCTCGGCCGCCATTGCCCACCGGAATTACTTTTTCCGGCTTCATCGTAGCCACGTGTCGGACCAAAACAGGCGCCTTTTCGCCCCAGCTCGTAATAAATGTAAAAAGATACCTAACGAAGCTAAGATGCTGTTTGCTGCCAGGATGAAGCAGCTCATAGCATCCTCCAAGTTTGGTACCAAAGACTACTGGCGCCTCTGCAAACGCGTGCTTAGCAAGAATAAGTCCTCAATACCCCCACTAATAAACGAGTTTGAGGTCCTCACCTCCTCAGCAGACAAGGCTGAATGCTTTGCCCATAGATTCTCGACCTACTCCACTCTGGATTCGTCTGGAATCCATACACCCGATTTCCCATCTAGAACTGAGGCCTAATTGAATGACGTCCACATCACGCCCTCGCTGATTTTTAGCATAATCTCAAAACTGGACCCTCAGAAAGCGAGTGGTGGGGATGGAATCCCAATCATAGTTTTGAAGAATTGTGCCCCTGAACTCTCCTCTATCCTTTCTAAGCTCTACAACTTCTGCCTATCTGCTTCCTGCTTTCCTGCCTGTTGGAAATCTTCCTTTGTAGTTCCTATATTTAAAAACACTGGAGAACCCTCGGACCCCGCAAATTCCCGACCTATCAGCTTTCCGATCTTTGGCAAAGTGTTCGAAGCCATTATCAACGCCGAGGTGGTTCAGCATCTCACAGCACACAGGCTCCTCTCGGACAAGCAATATGGTTTCCACTTCACCAGGTCTACTGCTGATATGCTAACGATCATCACCGAATATATATACCAGGCACTCGACAAGAATGGCGAAGCCCGAATCGTTGCCTTGGATATCTCTAAAGCGTTCGACAGAGTTTGGCATGCTGGCCTTCTATGTAAACCGCAGAGCTATGATATAACTGGACATTTGTTTGAACTACTCCAGTCTTTCCTCTATAACCGCATATTGAAGTTGGTATTAAACGCACATGCCTCCCAGAACTACCACACGAACGCGGGTGTCCCTCAAGGCTCTATCTTAGGTCCTACGCTCTTTCTGATCTACATTAATGATCTCCCTGATACCATAAGATCCCAAGTAGGTATGTACGCCGATGACACCACATTTTACTCTCGCCTCGATCAAAAATCTGGTGTGGGCGACAAAGCTAACCTTGCAGCCGAGCTTGATAAGGACCTCCAATCCGTAGTGAACTGGGGTAAGAAATGGTTCGTAATTTTTAATTCTTCTAAAACGAAGCTGCTATCAATTAACCATCATAGACAATCGCACCTACTTCCCATTAGCATGGACCAGGCTCGCCTCCCAGAGAGTAAAACACTACGTCTCCTTGGTCTCACAGTCTCAGCGGATCTCAAGTGGAATGTCTATATCGAATCGATTGCTAAATCCGCTGCTAAGAAAGTCGGTTCTCTGTGCAGGGCCCGGAAGTTTTTTCCGTCTGAATCTATCGTGCACATATATAAGTCTACCATACGCTCGTGCATTGAATACTGCTGCCATATCTGGTCGGGTGCCCCTGCTATTCTCCTCGGGCTTCTAGACAAAGTACAACGGAGAGTCTGTAATGTAATCGATACCGACTTGGCAGATTGCCTGCAGCCTCTCTCTCACAGGCGCGACGCGGATTCCCTGTGTCTCTTTTATAAATACTTTCACGGCTTCTGCTCCGATGAACTTCGATCACTGGTGCCCCCTAGGTACGAATTTGCACAAGATACTAGATTAGCAACTAGATCCCACCCATTTACAGTGAAACCAATAAAATGCAACCGCAAATTCTACTCCAACAGTTTCCTTTAATATATCTCACCACTCTCACTCCCCCAGGAGCCTCCTACCCACAGGACCTCCTACTGCTTCCAAAAAGCTGACTGGGACGCGTTTCGCGATTTTTATGCGACGTCTCTTGGAGAAATGTGTTCGATCTCCCATTTGATGACTGCACCTCCGAGATTTCTTCCTGGATCAAAACTGACATTGATGCCTTCATACTGATCAGGAAGTTTCGTCTTAAACCTTATCCCCCCCCCCTGGTTCTCTCCTGCCTGTTCAGCCGCCATTGCTCACAGAAACCACTACTTCCGGCTATTTCGGAGACATGCACCTGACCACAATAGGCGGCTATTTGCCTCTGCTCGTAATGAGTGCAAGAGGATCCTGAATGACGCCAAGCATTTCGCATTTTCTTTTGTCATTGTGCATATTCGTATATTTGGCCAGTGTATATATTTGCATTTTCTTTTGTCAGTGTGCATATACGCATATTTTGTCAGTGTGTATATTATTACTTTTAGTCTGTATATTTTTATATTTTGTAAGTGTGTATATTCACATTTTCTGTCATTGTGTATTTTCACATGTAATGTATATATTAGCATTTTTTACTGTGTATATTCGTGTTAATTTTCTTGTGTGTATACTCTCGTTTTTTGTCAGTGTGTATATTCACATTTTTTGTTTGAGAGATATTTGCATTTGTTGTCAATGTGTATAACTGCATATTTTTTGTCAGTGTGTATATTCCTGTTTTTTTTTCAGTGTATATTTTTACGCTTTTTTTGTCAGTGTAAATAATTACATTTTTGTCAGTGTGTATATTCACATTTTGTATATTATATATTTTGTTAATGTGTCTATTCGAATTTTACATATTCACATATTTTGTCAGTTTGTTTATTCACATTTTGTATATTCTCGTTTTCTTGTCAGTGTGTATGTTTGCATTTTATAAGTTTTTATAGCTTCTTCTTCTCAAATTACAAACACTAACCTTTCACTTTATTGTTTAACTCAGTTTGTCTTATTTTCGTTTTTATTGTTTTCACTGAGGTCTTCTCATCTGCCTTTTGATCATCATTAATTATTTCAACTCACAATTTTTTCTTGTCAATTCGAGCGGAGCCTTTTATTTTGATTACAAACGCGCGAAATGACATAATTTGGTTATATGCAGAAAAAATGACTGCTTTAAATGTGATATTCTTATATTTTATTCTGAGATAATAGCAATTAAAATATCATCATTATTCTTAAAACATTTTAGTTAAAATATCTTTTCAATGCGTACTCGCAAAACGCCTGATAACTGATTGATCTTCACGTGAAACACAAAGCTTTCTACTTGACTTACGACAAGCAGTTAAACATTGAAATCTTTTAAAATATTGCAAAATATGAAAACAAGATTTAAGAAGGAATAACAATTTCAACATTTTCATGGCAGCATTTGGCAATTTTGTTATTCAGAAACTTAATATTTGTAAATTTTAAATTTTGCATTTTTTCATATTTTTTATTTAGTTCGTAAAAACAACTTTATGAGGCAGTAAAATTATTGCAAAGTGAGTTATTGTTATGAAAATTTTGCGATGTCTAAAATACTGGTAATTTTCCATAATATTTGAGAGCGCGTACCAAATGTTGTTCAGACAATAAAAAATTGTTATTAATACAGCATTTCGACCGTCGTCAGGTGCATTTTGTGATGAAATAAAAGAAATAAAAAAATGGCAACGGAAAATGATCATTTAAATACCAATCATATAGCATCCGGTACACAAAATACCTCAGTAATTTCAAAATATACCCGAGGGGATTCAGTCTCGAAATCGTTTACATGAGTAACAATATCAAATTTAAATAAGGTATTTACCGGGTGTTTACTGTGAACCCGAGTAATTTTTAACTAACGTTCCCTTACAGTTGTTAAATTGTCAGTTGCTGAAACTGATAACTATTTCAGAAGTTCATGCATAAATGTTGTTTTTTATTCACTTTCAGTAATGCGCAGTCGACTACATAGCTATCAACAAGAGACTCAGAAATGCAGTTGTACACTGCAAAACCTATCCAAGTGCCGACAGCGGAAGCGACCCTCCCCGTTACATGCAAACTAAGAATGAAACTATAGAAACTAAAGAAGCCTAATGCAGTACCTAAATAGAAAATATAACGGACTCCTGAATGATAGGACAGAAGACAGGCTTTCATAAAATCCAAGGACGGCACACTTATGTTAGAGAAAGAAAAATACTTCAGTGATAGAACGAATATACTGACGATCTCTTCCACGACGGAAGAGAACAACCGTTAAAACACAAAAATACTGGCGGGCCGGAAATATTAAAAATCGAAATATGGTCTCGACAAAAGTGGTGACATAGCAAAAGACCTAAGTGAATCTAGTCTCATAGCACTACCTAACAAAACCGGCGGAGACGAATGTGAAATCCACCGAATAATCATTCTAATGAACTACATAACAAAACTCATCATCCGAATTCTGATGAAAGAACGCGTAGCAGAATTGGGCAGGCGATAGAACAAGAACAGTGAGGGTTTGTCAAAGACACCAGAACAAGAAAGGCGATATTTATGGTCAGAATGTTAGCAGAAAGAGCAATTTAAATGCAGAAGAACGTGTATCTGTGCTTTAAAGACAACGCATAGGCGTTTGACACAAAGTACGCCACAAAGATTTGTTAGGGCTGATGAACAATCCCAAGATATTCGAGAAATACATTAGAACAATCAAGAGTCTATACTGACTGCAAAGTATTTTCATATAGATATAAAATGAGTTCAGCAGATAAAAATAGGTGTAAGACAAGGTTGTGATTTCCCACCCGTTAGGAGGATGCAAGTATATATAAAAATAATATTAATAATGTATAAAAAGTTATAGTAATTTATTCTATTGAGTCTTAAGTGTTAATCAAAAAAAAAATTTAATTCGTGAAGTAGTTGCAAAAATAAATAAATTAGAAATAGAACGTTTTGAAGATGCTACAATATTCCAGTAAAAGCTAGAGAGTTCTTAACATTCTAGAAATATGCAAATTAGGTGTTAGCCTCTATAAAAATAGGTTTGGGGCAGAGAAAAATCAGTTGTTACCAGGATTTGCTGATGTTATCAACTCCGGTTATGATTCAAGGATTTATATCCAGCCGAAAGAATCTATAAGAACTTGCCGACCAACTAAAACCTGAAAGAGAACCTCATGGAACTATATGGGTAAATACATATTTTTGACTCTTTCATTGACCATACTTAAAATTATTCTTTATATATTCATTTTTACCTTCCCCTCTCTCCTCGTAACACTTGCCAGTAGTGTTGTATATCAATAAACAGACAAACACGGGTGTATATAAAAATATATCAAGTGATATTTTTATTAATGATCGATGGACCGTGTAGCCTAGTGAATAGAGAGTGAGAGCGCGCTTCCAGGGTTGACGGGGGGGGTGTCGTATCTGTTGCTCCTCTGTCTGCCTCTGTCTAGACTCGTCTCTCTGACTGCGAATCCGTGTTTTCGCAGTCTTTATATATCTTCCAAAACCGGGACTTGTTTCTTCCGGCTTTGCCTTGATCACGCGACGCCCATGCGACGCCTACGTAATTCTCAGATACACCTGTTCTGTCTGCCTCTTGTAGCCATTTCCGCTACTGCCGGAAATAAGGTCAAACAAACATCCGTTCCTTTCAACGACCGGAAAACACCCCCGCTTGCTCAGCTTCCTCGGGTGGGGCGGGATTGTTATATTACATTCCTCGCCCACCCATTTTCCAAAATGTTCACCTAAGAACATTTTAAGCGCAACACCCTCACTCTCCTCCCCATGCCACACAAGCCCGACAATTATATAAAACATGTGCACGCCAAAACAACAAAAGCATGTGCATGCCGAAACAAAAAAAAAAACAAAAAAAAACAAAAAAAATATATAGGGGAGCCTACATCGGCAACCCAATAATGTTCGTGTCCATCTTGAAAATTGTTCTACCAGCTCGATGTTTCATTGTTCCTTTTTTTTTTCTTTTTTTTTTCTTTTTTTTTTTAATATCCATTTTCACAGAATTGGGCAAAGTTCTTAAAAATGTTCATTTTCATTCTCGACTCTGTCCATAAGCGTAGACCCCTCGATGCATAACCCACATGATTATAGGCGGTAACCGCGCCCCCAGTTTCCAAACCGACATCGAGTAAATGACCTTTGACCAACACCATGCGTGCCTCTGCTCGAGTTTATTGTTACACACGTAACCTCATTTAATTTAATTTAATTTCAAACATACTATGTTTGAACACAGAAAAAAATGGTCATTATTTGCCGTACATATCATTCATAGTCTGACCGAGAAATGTTCAATAGAAAATGAAGAAAATTACCCTGATTCCAACGTTAATCCGCATGCAATTTACTTGTGGAGGATATTAATTTAGTCTAAAAAAAATGGACCCGTGACTCGTAGTTCCTTAGTTTGTACAATGCTTTCCATTCCCTGAATTACTTCCTCTGGATTCGAAACCAAGCATATCTGATTTGTTGACATCTCTCTGTTTAACGCAGAGACATTTTTGAGTGTCGAACATCTGTTGACCCCGGAGTACTATTCACAACGGATAACTCAATTTCCTTTTCCGAAGCACTGTTGCTTCTTTTACACTTAAAAATCCGCTTCCTGGCTATTATTCCCAGGATTATTATTACGCCGACCACGCCAGCAATGACTCCTATCGTCAACTTCTTCGGGAGTTGTTCATATCCTTCACTAAATCTTTCCATATCTACCTGTTCCAAGGTATTTACTAGTTTTCAGAAATTAATATATCTTCAAAAGATATTTCCCAAGTCACATAAATGAAAATTCACAGAGGATGTTGAATTGATGGAAACCTGCACAAAAGCATAAAAGTGAAGTACTTTTACGTAAATAAAAGTAAGTTTTAGATTTTAATTTAATTTTCCCAAATCTCCCCAAACAATCCGATTCCACCATATTGATAACAAAATATCTTTTCAATATCTGACTCATATCGCGAAACACTGAGACGCGGGTGAATGTTTTAAGAATATATATAATCGGTGTATTCGCAAAGAAATAACCAAACAATGCAGTTGTTTTCAAGCAACGATGTTGAGATATATTTATAATTGGCGATTTTGTTGGCTGTTATTAACTGCATAATTAAAAATACACTTTAAAACTCTCGATAACATTTAAGTCATTTCTATGCTGTAGAAATGTCACGCAAAACACAAACATTTTTAAATTTTGACAATATCTGTGTAAAGATTACAAATTGACGTTTAGGAACAAATTCTGTTGACGAGATCAAAATTAAAGAACCCTTTCGTTTCTCTGATTTTCCTATTGTGGTAGCATTCAGCTACATTTATAATTTGTTAATGTTTACCAATTTTGATTTAGTTCATGCAATACAAGGCCAAATGGAGAAAATGAAGAGGGTCATTTTACGCTAATACTCCAATTGGGGAAAGTTTGTGTACGTAGAACATCGATTGTTTTTTTTTTCTTTTTTTTTTTTTTTAATTCGGCTCGAGTACTGGTCAGAAAAACTCAACTATTTCAACCATACAACTGACCTTCATAATCACATTGAGAATAGTTGTTTGTCAATATTTTTATTGGGTTGTCTGGAAAGTTCATGCCGCTTTTTAAGTAAAATTAAGACACAAACCAAAATTATTTCATTAAATATTTATTCTACGAAATATTAACTATTTTCTTGCACAAACCAAAGAAAACATTGTTATCAACAAGTTAATCCAATTATCCACTTAAACTCACTTCACATATATGGTAAAATTTTAACAAAAAAAAAAAAAGAAAAACAAATCACCAACTCAGATGCCCACACCTACAGACAGGCAAATATTTCAACTTTCTTCCTCACCCTCGTCAATTTTAACACCCCACTCCTCCAACTTTAACACCCCCGTCAACCCCAAACCTACGCGCTAGGCATAGTACTCTCTCTACTTCACCGGCGTTCCCTACATATATTCCTGACCCCCTATCTCTCTACCGAACAATCCATTTTTCTCAATGGCAAAAGTATGCATTTTTTTTTTCTAACTGGACTTATTATAAACACGAGCAGAGAACACACACACTATTAAATCAATGAGTCACTCACCTTTCGTTGATGTCTATAGTCGCGGCTGCTAGATTTTTTTCGTCTTCTTTTTTCTTTTTCTTCCTTCCTCGTTGTCGTCCGGTTGTTTACTATTTTCGTCTTCTATCCGGTAGTTTTAATTCCGGAAATTTCAAGTCTGTTGAATTTTCAATCGTTGTCGTGGTAAACCCAATAATGTTCGTATCAATCTGTTTTGTTGTTTCAAAACCAAGTCACTTAGGCACCAAAAATACAAGTCTGTTGTATATCAATAAACAGACAAACACGGGTGTATATAAAAATATATCAAGTAATATTTTTATTAATGATCGATGGACCGTGTAGCCTAGTGAACAGAGAGTGAGAGCGCGCTTCCAGGGTTGACGGGGGGGTGTCGTATCTGTTGCTCCTCTGTCTGCCTCTGTCTAGACTCGTCTCTCTGACTGCGAATCCGTGTTTTCGCAGTCTTTATATATCTTCCAAAACCGGGACTTGTTTCTTCCGGCTTTGCCTTGATCACGCGACGCCCACGCGACGCCTACGTAATTCTCAGAGACACCTGTTCTGTCTGCCTCTTGTAGCCATTTCCGCTACTGCCGGAAATAAGGTCAAACAAACATCCGTTCCTTTCAACGACCGGAAAACACCCCCGCTTGCTCAGCTTCCTCGGGTGGGGCGGGATTGTTATATTACAGTAGTAAACTCTATGTTTCCTGTTTTGAATGCAACAAAAATTGTATATTTGTAAATATTTTATTTGGTGTGTTTTGTAAATTAAATATTTGTCTGTGATTTATCTCTGAGTTTTGTTCAATCATTTTTTTCTTTTGTTACACTAACACGTAACACCACTGGATTTATTTAACCTATACAGCGATGAAATTCTGAGAGTACTCGACATCCTGACAGGATACTATTAAACCTTCCACAGAATGTAGCGATAGAAAGCGAAAAGAACGGACTAAGCATAAACTACAATAAGACATAATGCATGGTCATCAGCAAAAAGAGGAGCACAAAATACAAATTACAGGTCGGATATACTAAAATCAAACAGGTACAGAAATTTAAATACCTGGGAAGTGTTCTAACAGAGGATGAAAATTGCGACAATCAGACGTATTAGGATAGCTAAAAACACATTTCAAAAGCTAAGCAGAGTATTAAGAAACAGGAAAATTTCATTATGAGATATCTGTTCTCCTGTATGTCAGCGGATACCGAACAATCTTCTCAACGATGAAGAAGAGACTAGAAGGGACAGAATTGTGGTTCTACAGGAGGATGCTGAAGATACAATGACCGAACATGTGATCAACAACGAAAATGTCCAGAGAATGGAAACAAAAAGAAAACTTATACTTGACACCAGGAAGATGGAGTTGGAATATCTGGGACACATTAAGGAAGGGAGCTTGGAAAGTCTTATACTTACAAGGTGGATGGAGGAAATGAAGGACTGGGGGAAGCAGCGTGACATATTTAAGGAATTTGAACAAATGAATAGCAGGAATAGATTTTGGGAGAAATAATAGAAAGACAAAACTCATTAAAAGCTACAAAGGACAGAAAGATGTGGAGTACCATGATTGCCTATGAAGTGACACGGCACACGAAAGAAGAATAATCTGCGGTGTTTTAATTAGCGAATGTTCATCATAAAAAACAACAAAAATCTTAAACAACTTTCCTAATGTTCTGTTGATTCTTTTGTTTTTTGATCTTTGATCTATGATCTTTCTAAAAAGAGTGTGTTTCTCTTTTTATCAGGATTGTTTTAGATAAGGTTTAATACGCAAATACGATGTACTTTTTCCCGCTAGAAAATTAATAGCGCACTGAGAACATATATTATTTGTGAACCGCACGCACATTGGTATTAAATATGTTTCCATCTGGGAATAGTATATTTGTAAATATTTCAAGTTTTGTTTATCACGTCTATTAGAGAAGGCGGACAGAATTAAATACGTTTCCGCCAGGGAATAGTATATTTATAAATATTTAAAATCGAGCAACTCTGAAATATGGCTTAAACAGCCATATTTTTTTAAAGATGGTATAAATATTAACAAAGACAATCGAGGAAGCAGAACTTTAGGCAACAACGGATGAAAAACTATTTATACGCAAAATTCTGTATATATTTGGTAAGTTCATAATTAATAACTGACTCGCTTACATTGCTAATTCCATAAGTATGATATTGTAGTAGTAGACATCGTCTGATGTATTTTATTAAATCAGTCCTTATTTCAAATCAAATTATTATGTATTCTGACTTTAAAAGAATATATGAACTGACTTTATGATAAAAAGTACGTTGTTACTGAGTGGTTACGTGAGGAGAATTCATAAGAACGAAATATTTTAGACTTTTATTACTATCCTGTGGATAATTTGAAAGTGTAATACACCAGATGTAGACTTTACAAAGTAGAAAATTTATTTATGCCTTGAAAACTCGAAGTGACTGATTTTATGTGAAAGAGAAAAGCTTTCAAATTCGAACGAAATCTTCGGCACTCCAAGTTTGGATTTTAGCACCCTCTTTGAAGTAGGATATTCAGTCCATGCTGCTGCATGCAATAAAGTTAAAAATGTATCTAATCGCATATCTTTTTAGACTGTATTGCCATCAGTTTTAATGAGAAAAGATCCGGTGACGAATTTCCGGGTCTCTACTATTTCTAAGTGAAAGTCGTTTGAAGGATACAAAATCTTAACCAGTCAAAAATATTGAGCAGGCATTTTTTCGGTGCAATTTAAAATCAGCTTTATTACAATGCTAATGAATAAAATCTTTACTATATTCTGAAACTGTGTCCAATATTTTTAGATCTAAATAAATAAAACGTAAACAAAATTTCAAACAAATAAAATTTACAGTCAGAATTTAATCTGAATTGAACTGATTAGTTTTTTAAACTTTAACCTCACGAAATAAAGCGAACCAAAATTAGAATTTACGTGCTGACACAGAAGTTTAGTACGAAGATAATAATGTTAATAAATTATATAATTCGTTCAAACAATTTTTGGTATAGTACAATTTGGCACTGTAGTGGTTATTGAGCCCAGAGGCAGATCCCATCAAAAAATTTAGAGTGAAAGAAAGTTGAGAAAATTAAAGAACAAAATGATTCTAATGCAATAGGGCCTGTCCGAAGACCAATTTGTACAAGAATCTAAAATAAATAACAAAGTTCGTAACGCTCGGCGTTGAAACTATAATGTTTACATCAAAGTGTAAAGAAAGTTGATAAAATGTATGGAACACTAAAATAAAAGCCAGACATATACCACTTTATTAAAAACCCTCTTATTACCAGGTACAGCAGAAAGTAAAATATCCAACATGATGGCTGACCTTGTCATACATTGCTTCTTCATTTTTGTTTTCATCACTAAAAGTCAGTCTTTTTAGTTAAAGATAGTTTTTAATTGCAATACACTAATATAAATTATTAGATTTACGTAATTTTCTTCTTTCGATATGAATTGGCACATCAATATTAATACTATTTAATTTTAGATTCAGTACTGATCGCTTCACTAGTTTCACTTGATTATTTTTTCGAACCTGTACCAGTCTTTCATATCCAATACGCTCTCAACATCAATATAGATTTGCTGTGAGATTTGGACATGCTTTGACATCCCATCACCAATTTCATGTCGAGTCATTCTTTGCGACATTTTTAGATAGATAGATAGATAGATAGATAGATAGATAGATAGATAGATAGATAGATAGATCTTTGTGTGTGCATCTTAAAAATAATCACAGCAATTATTCTAAAAATAGCATAAACAATTGTTATAATGGAATGATAATACTAATAATCATCCATGTGAAGATATAGAGAAAGATGACGAGATAACAACAATGTATTTAAAAGATTCATTTAATTATAAAGATTAAGAAAATAAAGAAAGAGTTAGAAAGAGAAAGAGAGAAATATGAAAATAAAAATAAAAATTGACATAAAATAAAAAACGAAATCAAGACATAAGAATATAAATAAGACATGAAATACAAAGAAATGAATAAGAAAGAAGAATAAAGAAATATATAAAAACAAGAAAAATGAAAATAGAGCGTGGCAACTGCGAGTTCTGAAAAAACAAGAGAAGAAATATATGCACAACTAGAGGAAAAAAATTAGAGAAAAGAAAATAATACGTAAAATGCGACAAGATATCACATTGACATGACTAACATGATGCTTGTTACATCAGGGAAATAACAATACCGTTTTACTGTGTGGGTTTCTCAGTCTCCATCTTACCGAAACGAAACCTCGCAGTAATTTCATTGAATCTTTCATCCTTACTTCTCAATCACATTGCGTTCTTCACAAATCTATTATAAAATCGCGCTTACATTGACATACAAAATGTTTTTTCAAAGTACAGGATGCGATGGTTAAAATATCGCCATTTTTTATTTTTAATTCTGAACATACGCGCAGTTTATTTTCGATTTTGTTGACTGCACAGCAATGTAGGGCCAGTTGAGCACCAAAGAGCACCACAGCGCAATTCACTTCGCCATAAATTTTGAAACAGCATGCTGTATTGAGCCGGAAGTTCTAATGCGAACATTTCAGAACGTTTGTTTGTCAATCTGAGGGCATTAAGGAGGATTCGGAAAACGTTTGATGAGTCTAATAGTGATTACGAAGGTGTTTGAAGTGATCACTAGTGATGGCAACGTTATGTCTCACACAGTTTCAGACTCAACACGGTGGACTAAATAAAGTGTCTTGACAAAGTAGTGTTTCTACGTATCAAGAGAGTATTCCTATCTCAACAAGGCTCTACTCTACTTCATGTCAAACAAGCAGGAGAACCTAGTCATATCTGTCAAACAATTTCTGCGACCCCTTACATCTGACCACCTATCTCCCCAGATTGGAAGCCCTTGGATTATTATGTGTGGGGTTAAATTGAACGAGAGACCCACAAAACCCCTAGTAACATGAATGATGAACTGAAAGCAAATAGTATGGAAGCATTCACAAACTTGAACAAGAACCGTTTAGAAGAGTACTAAAAGATTCCTAAGTTGTCTGGTATGGCGATTTTAATGAATAAATTTACTCTTTAGTATTTCAAGATATCTTTGTGAAATATTGGTAAACATATCTATTAAAATGAAATGTCAGTGTTATTTTCATTTTTGTATGATTCAGACCACAATTTATCCATAGCGCCCTGCATAGCTCAGCACCTTTGCTAAAATACTTTTTACTTGGGCTGACTTGTTGGGTGGTAAATTCAAACACATGCATTTAATTGCGTCATAAAATATTTGCTGAACGACATTGGTTGTCACTATTTATGAGATTTTGTATATTTTGATACGTAACTGAGGTTAAAGGACTTCTGGAGGTTTTTATTCCAACACATTAGAAAAGGAATTATTTTTGGCAATTCGTTCATTAAAGGATTTATTTCATCGCATCAGTATTTGTTGACACCTTATATACGTTTGTATGATCAGCTAATCCAGGTTTAATTAACAGAAAACCGTATTCGTTCAGTTTAAATGAAGAACTGTAAGTAGAGCAAGGTGAATATCTATCTATCTATCTATCTATCTATCTATCTATCTATCTATCTACATTTATTCTTCATTAAGATGTATTAAAATTCTTAATTCTGTACTTATTCAAATCTTTTCGGCTTAATGGATTACTTGGTTAAAAGTTTATTTATTTTGTAAAAATTATACTTTAGAAAAAGATATCTAAAATAGCATAAATCTTGCCTAAAAAATAAAGCAAACCCTTTATGAAATTATTGTGTCATTTTTCAGAACAATGATTATAGGGAGAGCAGCACAATCTCCTCAAGGTAGTTGATGTAAGCATCCGTGTTGAGTCTGAGGCCCTGTTAGAAAATGTATGAAGGCATAACGTCGCCATCATTAGTAGTCACTCTAAACACCATAATGTTGACTGGATGTTTGCCTTTCATCACTCTCAGCCAACGGTTGTTCTCTATCCTGGCAGAAATATTTCTCGTCTAAGAAAAACCAAATCATGTTCAGTTGAAGGAGATACTTGAGTTTGTTCAAAAGCTTTGAAGCACGCTCATTCCTCTTGTCCTTCGTGACTTGTGATAAAAATTGGCCCTTTCTCATCTTGTATGAGAAATACCAATTAGCTTGAACTGTCTGCATGATGAAAAACTCAGACACTCAGTGCTCCTGGTTATGGACATAATTGACTTGGAGGGATCGTTGTGAATCATGGCCTGGATGTCACCAACAAATTCGAAGTTCTTTTCTTATCAGAACGATCCGAGTGAGTTTTCCGAGCTGCTCTACCTAATCACAAATTCAAATTTCTGGTTGAATGAATTGCGTCATGGCGCTCTTTATCTCACATACGGTGTCCGACTTCATATTGTGCAGTCGATAAAATAAAAAAACAAACAAACAATACGCATGCGCGAAATGAAAACATATAAAATGGCGATAATTTACACATTACACTATATATATATATATATATATATATATATATATATATATATATATATAATTACGGCGCACTGATGTGTTTTGGGAATTTAATTTTAAATTCATTACATTTAGAAACGATTCAGAAATTTCTAAACCGTATGTGTTTGAAATATATGTTAATGAGGATCGAATGTCAATGGTAGAGACGATGTGTCTATTTTGAGAAAACTAAATTAAGTTGGAAATCGTTATAATGAGATTGTTTTTTAATTATACTTCAAACAATGCGATTGGAATTACTGACATTATACTCAACGTGTACACATTTGTCCGTACCGTGATTTCACAACAAGAATTTAGACATTGTGCCACTTTAGTTTATAAACTGTAACTAGTGTAAACGACTGCAACTGACTTAGCAGGAAATGCGGCAACATCGAAGTAGATCCAAATTGTTTTTCGAAGTTGCTGCTATAAAAATCACATCGTCGATTATTCAAAAGTGTTAGAAAAAGATGTTGCTAGCTATCAACTTACCTTATTGAAAAGTTAGAAAATGTATTTTTCTAATAACATTGTGAACCGACCCAATACACACGCACATATATGTATTACTTCAAACATTATTCCAGTAGGCACTCTACATTTGAAATATATACTCTACTTTCATTTATTAAACAGTGTGTATATATGGATCAGAATTTGACAAGATGACAGAATAAAGAAAAAGAACAAATAGAAAACGCATCTCAATCTAGCATGCTTTACTTTTATTAAAACTTCTTCAAAAACCGAGGGAAAAATGAAAAAGAAAGCAAATAAAAAACAAAG
This sequence comes from Ascarosepion bandense, assembly GCA_037127315.1. Classification (NCBI taxonomy): domain Eukaryota; kingdom Metazoa; phylum Mollusca; class Cephalopoda; order Sepiida; family Sepiidae; genus Ascarosepion; species Ascarosepion bandense. The sequence goes on from JBBBDQ010000310.1 coordinate 2,302,376, forward strand.
GTTATTTCTTTTTTATCAGTTATGTTTCACATGTATTAAAGAGATAAATCTATTATTTTTAATTTTTAAATGTATGTGCGTAGAATATTTTGGATGGTAAATTGTTAAATAGTGTATGTGTGAAAAGACAAGAAGAAAAAACTATTCTTAGCCGATGCATTCAGTCCTCTGAGGAACTTTATCAAGGCAATTGTAGGATTTATTTTGTTTCATGTGTTTATATACAAGAGTAAAGATGTTATTGATTTATCGAGTCTTTTAAATTTGAGATTGTTCATGAATATTCATCAGGAGAGTAAAATGTCTTACAAAACATGTGGATGACACAAAGTGCTATAATTTAAAGACTTGTGTTCTCCACAAATCCGATTTTGATAAATTTCCTCACAAGACGAAACGTGTCGGCCAAGAATAGTTTTCCCTCTTCTTTTATTCATTTTGTTCCTTTACAGATATACTCCATTTAAAAATAATATATATATATATAGTGTGTATCGAGGCAGCAATTAATTTTTTAAACATATGCTGTTAAATATAAGAGACAATGAATGTCTATTATGCTTATTCATGAGCCGTTCTAAACGTCGTATTTTTGCTTTAATTTCAGTTAAAAATAAAGAGAAAAATTCTCCAACATTTGGATAATTATTTATTGATTTTCTTCTAAGCTTTCGGCTCACATGAGCCATCTTCAGAGAGGTTGTTTAGACTGAAATATTATAACATCCACCATCACCGACGATTTTATTGAGTGTTGGTTGTTTAGATTTGATGTACATGGCCTCCAATATCTGCAGGTTCCTCTTACTGTGTGTATGAGTAAGGATCACCGTATTGTTGACCAAAATCTGTCTGATATTACCTACATGTTTATGTTTTTCAGAGAAATGTTGTTTAATAGTACTCTGATCAGAAAGATGATATGTAAAATGAATGCCCCCGATGATATAAGTTAGCTGTTATAAAAAAACTTACTTCAACGCACACAAATGATATTTTCTTCCAAATCTATATTTTATAAAGAATTACACAACATTAAGCAAACACTAGTCAATAATGGATTTCCTAACTCCGTTATTGATCAACAAATTAAAATGTATCTCAACAAAATTAACAATAGCTCTAACAATAATGATAATATTAATAATAATGGTTTACATCAAAATAAACATAACACCATTAACTTATACTATTACAACCAAATACATAATAATTATAAACAAAATGAAAAAACTCTCAAAAACATAATACGTAGAAATGTTAAACCAGTGGAAAGTAATAATCAAATTAAACTCATTATATATTGTAAAATGTTTAAAACAATTGATAGTCTATAATAACCCAACAAGCACTAAACTAAATTCTCTACAAAAAACCAATGTAGTGTACCAATTTACATGCCCATTCAGAGATTGCATCTCTGATACTAATAAAAAACCTAGTACATATATTGGCTTTACTACAACCACGCTCTCCCGTAGACTTACATGTCATCTTTCTGATCAGAGTACTATTAAACAACATTTCTCTGAAAAACATAAACATGTAGGTAATATCAGACAGATTTTGGTCAACAATACGGTGATCCTTACTCATACACACAGTAAGAGGAACCTGCAGATATTGGAGGCCATGTACATCAAATCTAAATAACCAGCACTCAATAAAATCAACTTTAAATCCGGAAATAACATATTACATTGCATTTGACTACATGGTTTCGTTGTCATTTCGCGCTATCACGCGGTGTGACGTCATAAAACCGCATCGCAAATTTAAGAACTGCGTTTATTATTTTTGGTAACTATTGCCGTTGCCAAGCGGAGTTTTATGTCAACACAAAATAAAATCGTCGGTGATGGTGGATGTTATAATATTTCAGTCTAAACAACCTCTCTGAAGATGACTCATGTGGGCCGAAAGCTTAGAAGAAAATCAATAAATAATTATCCAAATGTTGGAGAATGTTTGTCTTTATTTTCAACTGAAATTAAAGCAAAAATACGACGTTTATTTATTAAACATAATAGACATTCATTGTCTCTTATATTTAACAGCATATATATATATATATATATATATATATATATATATATATATATATATATATAGAAAGAGAGAGAAACCGACAGACAGACAGACAGACAGACAGACAGACAGAGAGACAGAGACAGAGAGATAGAGTCAGAGAGATTGAGTGTGTATGTTTGGATTTGATCACCTTTCGTGCTTTGCACAGACCTGAGTTATCCTTTATAAAACTGCATACATACTCTATTCCTGTTTGTCGTACGGTACATAATCACATGTGTATGGCGCATAGTCATAGCTGATCAAATCATTTTTAATTATAAATACTTGTTATTGTAATTTACCGATGAACCCATAAACTCTTCCAGCTATGAATATATAGCAGTTTCTGCTTTGTGGCAGAAGTCTGTTCCATCAGATAACTCTGGCAACCGGACCAAACAGTCACGCTGGTGACCTTCTCATTTTGTATATGTTTTGTTCTACTGTTCTTTATTAATATATTCCTTTAACTCTACTGTTCTTTGTTAATATATTCCTTTAACTCTACTGTTCTTTGTTAATATATTCCTTTAACTCTATTTCTTCTTTTTGTCTTCATTTCTGGTCCTTAACAAAAGCACAACATTACTGTAACAATGTAATTAATGCGTGTATTGTATTCATCATATTATAGTGTTATATCTTTTTACAAGAATTCTGCATATCTCTTGTTTCTCATATTAATTATACAATTGAACAGCATTTTTAATATCATTTACATTACTCTTAATTATGTTTTTAAAGTATTAAAATTTTGTCTCCAATTTGTTTATGTTATTAAGTTATCCTTTACTTGTTTTGAATTTATACATATTTTATATCTAGGCTGTTTTTATGTGTATATATATTATATGAAAATTTGTAATATTATTTGAATTACTTTTTCTATTTTCATACTTTGTATGGTTTTCTTTCTTCTTAAATTAAAGAAATGTGTTTTGCATCTTTTTATGGGGTTTTAAATATTTTTGCTCCTTTTAGCTTGTAAATTGGTGGCTGAGAGCTGTCAATTCTTTTAGGATGGATTTTTATATCCTTGTTTTCTTGATTAAAAATGATGTTTTCATCTGATTATTTTTTATAGTACCTTCATTCTTTCTACTTGTATAATGGGGGTTGCGAGATGTTTTAATGGGGTGGTTTTTTTTCATGTTCAGAGTGTCGTGTAAATACAGCAGGTGTGTCTGGTTAGTTTCTAGGATCTGAGGAAAACTTTTCATTTGTTTTAAGCATGACAAATAACATTAATACAAACGCAAAGATTTACATAGAATCAAGAGAATCATCTCTCAAAGAATGATTCAACAATCAGATAACATCACTCAATATAGAAAGCTACTAAAACAATACAACACTATCAAAATACATATGGAACCAGATAGAAAATAACAGTACCAAAATCACATCGGAAATCGTAAAAAGAGCATCCCCACACAACAGCAATAGTGGAAAATGCAAATTATGGTTAAAGGAAAAACTAGCAATAATTAGCTTTAAAAATCAAATTAAAATACTAAACAAAAAGACGAAATAATGAGAAAATGCAAACATTTAAACAAATATCTAATTTGCTGCACAAATAACAACAAAAACAAATAAACATAACACAAAATGCAAATCCAAAATTAGAATATATAAATATATAAACACTCAATCAAGACAAAAAACAGAAGATAATAATAACAATCACGAAACGAAAACGAACATATAACCCACAAACATAAACACATACAAGAACACAAGCATTTAAACATCCTTTAAGAGGTCACATATACTAACAAGAAAAAGGTCAACCCAATACAATAAATTTAATTATAATAATTTATAAAGATTTAAATCTTTTAAATTTCTGCATTAATTTATACCGGTTAAGCAAAAACTATATTTACCAATCATAAATAGACAAGCTTATTGTAATTTATTGACTCTCAATATTTAAAAGAGAATTTTCATTTTGTGTGTGTGTGTGTGTGTGTGTAGACGTGCCAGTTGTGTAAATATGACAGTCCATACACGACATTATCAGAAAAGAAAGGCGATAACTATAATAAAATGAAAGCCTAGATACCTAAAATTCAATAAAACATTGCTTTTCGAAGAATAAAGCTCTAATCTTATATTCCTGAAGTAATTTTTACAGATATATCCACCGTAAAAAATTATAGAAAATCCCCGTTGGTCAGTCAAGCTGCTAATTTGTCACACCTTAATTAAATATCTATCTCCGCGTTCAAAAACATTTCTGTGATATTTTAAAGTTTAAGTAACTAATATTTGTTTCAAGTCAGATTAATTAAACTTTAAATCAGACAATATTCATCAAATAAAGTTTCAGAAAAGTGTGTTTTATTTTTGAAAGATATTTTAATAAAAAGAACTACATTGTGATGACAGATAATTAAAATGTCACTGAAATCAGCGATTTTAGAGCTTTTGTGGCAAAAGATTATTCCAGTCAATTTACATCACTTTTGAAACATAAGAGTATTTTGCTTATTAGAAATATTGAATTTAATACATTAGCTTGAAACTAAACTAAGCTAAAATAAGATTTTCAAGAATTATTTTTAATTTTTAAGATTCATTTTAAACCTTAGATATCGCGTCTGTGGAGGTACATATATATATATATATATATATATATATATATATATATATATATATGGTAATATTTTTATTATAAATTTATAATAAAAACTAGTTTACAACAACACAAGAGCCGTTGTGACTGCCTAACAAGGTGCTAATAATATAGTACCGAAACAAAACAGCTTATGTGAACTATAAGACAAATTTCATTCTTGATAATGGTTAAAAGTATAGTCGAAATCGACGGAAAATACAAAACCTTTGAAATAATTTTATATAATTTGAGTTCTAAAAAGAAAAAAATTATAAGAACACAATATTATAAAAGTACATAATGATAGTGCCTTGTCTGTTATATTTAATGAAATCTCCATAAAAGGGAGATTGTTGCCCAAATATATATATATATATATATATATATATATATATATATATATATATATATATATATATATATACTTTGAAATAAAACTAGGTATGGAATGGGATTCACACACGCACACAGAAACAGATGTCTGTATTTCGTATGTGAACACCTGCGCATGTAAGGGGGCATAAAACGTAAGTAGTAGCCGGATGAATGAATTTACGTTCGAACATTGAAATTACAACTTTGATAATGTTCCTATTTCAATAATCAATGCCTGATGGAGTACGGCGATCTGAATGAATTTCAATTCAGGTTGATATTAATGGTAGTTTCCATTTATACATTCGCTTTCTTTCTTTCTTTCTTTCTTTCTTTCTTTCTTTCTTTCTTTCTTTCTTTCTATCCCTTGGATATTCGCGATCAATGAAACCCAGAATATAATAAAACAAAGAGATTGCTATCAGCTACTAATTCATTATGGCATGTTCCTACAAGAGAAGAAATCTACTCGTTGTGCCACAATAAATTTTATTCATATGTAATTTTACTTAAAATAGATACCATTTTAGAGAGACTCATGGGATAATGGTCTTTAATTTCAATTTAACTTAATAAAGAGTACATTCTCTCCCTCTTCCTCTTTCTCTCTTTTCCCCCTCACGCTGTCTGTATATATATATATATATATATATATATATATATATATGAGAAAACTTCGTATTTGAATAGCATATTTTGGGATTAGAGGAATATATGTACTAAAAGACATATATCCACCAATCCCTGTCGTTAGTAATTAGTGTTTAAATCTTTGTTTGGCAATCATTTTAATGCTCATTTCTCCATTTGATACAATTGCCTCATAAGTTCTTTGTGCACTAATAGTCAATATATAATGTACATGTAACATATGGTGAAATCCACCTAATATTGATGTACGTCTGTTCGAATTTATTGCAACCAGTCAATGGCATAGCTTTTGTAAGCACGTGTCTTCGTGCTATGGTTAATCTCACAGGCCATTGTGAATGGTTTCTGTTCTCTAGACATTCTTTGAATACATTTGAGCCATCTATTTCCCGCAGTTTATATCTCTTGATTTATTCAGATACAAGGAATTTATTTAGATATTATCCATCAATATAACGTGAAAAATAGGAACGTGGGTTGAAATTTAAAGGATATATATTATACTTTCTAATCAGATTTGGTTTGGCAGATGTTACAGTATGCATGATCTATTCTAGAGGGTATATCATAATTTTTGTTATCAAGAATGGCTTGGGATTGAAAAAACGGAATAAAAACCTTTTGGGGAAGCGGTAAAAATGATGTCCTGGAATTTTATGATACAATCACATATAATATAACATATAATATAATATAATATATAATATATATAATATAACATATAATAACGGTATATGCATATATTGACATCGTCACTTGACCAATCTTATTTGTTATTTTACTAAGAAATCATAAACAAACGCCGTGTATCTGTCGAGTGTTGATTAATAATAAATAAATTATAGCAAGAAATCATCATTTTGATAGCTTACAAAATATGTTTGCAAAAGTTCTCAATAAATCTTACAATAAAGAGACACACAATATACCTCAGATAGCAACAAGTTAAAAACCATTTATTATTATCGAAGTTGATATTAAAACGCGGGAAGCTTCACTCAAAATATTGTAGATTGCATTTGCAATATTTATTTGAGATATTTTGGTAAGACTATTAAAGCCATTTAATTTATTTGGCAAATGATTAATATATGTGTGAACTGAAAAATTACTCGTAGCACCTTATCAAATTAAATCTTCGGAAAACCATAACAAACAAGCTCCAATTTTTATCATGCGCTAAGCTTCTAATTTCGTCTGATATATGAGCATTTCGGAGATAATTGTATAAATACATAAGATAGAAAGAGTGGTCAATATTTATTTCCGATTTGTTCTTTGTTGTTCGTATAAAGATTTTAATTGATTGTTCAAGAAATGAAACTTTTGAACAATATTTGTTTAAGACATGATCTATGCACGTCTTGCAGGATAATATATAAGACTAGACAAAGGTTACAGAATTGTTGAACTGTAATAAAAGAGGGTAGAGTAGAAGAATGAGAGAATAAAAATACAGACGCCGAAATAAAGGAAGATATCGTAGAAAGAATAGAGAATAACAATACACCCGACGAAATAAAGGGCAATAGAATAGATGGGACAGTGTATAACAATACACCCACCGAAATAGAGGAGAACAGAGTACAAGAGGCAGGAAATAACAATTCACTACCCCCGAAATAAAGGAGAATAAAGTAGAAGTGGCAGAGAGTAACATTACACCCTCCGATATATAGCAGGATAGAGAAGAAGGAGAAGAGAATAACAATATACCTCCCGAAATAAAGAAGGATAGAGTATAAGGAGCAGAGAATAACAATACACCCGTCGAAATAAAAGAGAATAAAGTAGAAGTGGCAGGGAATAGGAATACACACGCCGAAATAAAGGAGGAGTAGCAATCTTCAGGACATAGGCGATCATGGCTTTCCACGTTTTCCTATCTCTGGTAGCTCTGAGCACATTTTCCTGTTACTCCACCCAAACCTCGCTCTGCCATCCACCTGGTCAGGCCCTTCAAATGCTACTTTTCTCTGTCTATTTTTCCCTCTATCTGACCTGTGAGTATCAATTTCTCCAAGCCTTCCTTTCTCATTACATGTTCCAAGAACTTCAGCTGTCTCTTCCTGATGCTCAGGACTAATTTCGTTTTTGTTTCCATCCTTTCTAAAACATCATCATTACTGACATGCTCGATCCATGATATTCTCAGCATCCTTATGTAGAAGTACATTTCAGTTGCTTCAAGTTTTTCATTCATCTTTGATGATATTATCCAGCATTCACTGCCATATTGAAAGACAGACATCACATAGTAATCTAATATTCTCTACTTTGTTTCTAGCGATTTTTTCCTGTCTCTTAATACTCTGTTCAGCCTCTGGAATGCGTTCTTGGATATTCAAATTAGCCTTCGGATCTCAGTGTCGCACTTTCCGTCTTCCGTTAGAACACTTCCCAAGCACTTAAATTTTTGTACTTGCTTGAGTTTAGTATCCCAACCTGTAACTGGCATTTTGGACTCCTCTCTTTGCTGATGACCATACATCTGATTTTCTTGATTTTATTTGTAGTCCTTTTTCTTGACTTTCTTATTCTACATTTTTAGAAGGTCTTGTAGTTTTCTTTCTGTGTCAGCTGTAAGTACTGTATCATCTGCGTATCTTATGTTGTTCAGATTTTGATCACCAATGACGAATCCTGGCATAACTTCTAGGGTCCTCAGAATAGTCTCGTTGTACAAGTTGAATAGATCTGGTGAAAAGACACAACCTTGACTTACGCCCCTTTTTAACTTTGTATATCTGCTGCATTCGTTTCCTATCAGTATGCAGGTAGTTTGTTGCTAGTAGAAATTCTTTATTACTCTGAGGTCGTTGCCAAATATGTCGAGGTTGCTGAACATTTCTATCAATTCCTTGTGGTATACTTTATAGAACGCGTTGGCTTAGTCTACAAAACACCGGTAAACTTCCTTTTTCATTTGTATCGCTCTTTCTGATAGCATAGTAAGCATAATTATCGCATTCCTTGTTCCAGTATCCTTGACAAAACTGCACTGTTCTTGTCCTATTTCCTGTCTGATTCTGCTTCATGCTCTATTCATCAGGATTCGGACAATGAGTTTTGTTATGTAGCTCATCAAACTGATTGTTCTGTGGAGTTCGCATTCGATTGCACCTGGCTTTTTAGACAGAGCTATGAAAGTTGATTTGCTTAGGTTATTTGGTATTATACCAATTTTGTAGATTTCATTTATTATTTCCGTAATTTTCTCTATGCCAAATCTTCTAAGGCTGTTAACATCTCTATTACAATGCCGTCTGGTCCAGCTGTTTTGTTCGTATTTAGTTTGGTCATTCCAGCTTTCACTTCAGATTTTAATATTTGCTGTCCGTCAGCATTTTTCTTTTACTATAGGTTACTCTCTCTTGTCGTGGAAGTGGTCTTTTATATATTCTTCTAATCACTGAAGTATTTTCTCTTTCTCCAATATAATCGTTCCATTCTTGGATTTCATACATCCTGTTGATGAGCATGTTCTTTGTCCTTTTATTTCTTTATGCATTTCTCCTTTGTTCAATCTCTCTAATTTGGCACATTTGTTGTTGAGCCATTCCTCTTTAGCCTGTCTGTATTTGCATCTTATTTCTTTGTGTAGTTTCCCCTGTTCGGTTTCACGTCTTGGCATAGTTTTCTGTCTCCTTTGCATCATGTCAAGAATCTCTTCAGTCATCCACTCGTTTTTTCTTCTGTGTCTGATTTCCATGTTGTTTGTTGATGTCACTAGTGCTTCTTTATGAGCGTCCCATTTCGAATTTTCATTTCCCATTTTTTCTTTGTATTTTTTTCTCACAGTGTCAGTGTATTTTTTCTGCAGGTTGAGGTCATTTAGGATCCTGTTGTATTGCAGGCTGGATGCTGCCCTAGGCTTCTTTAGTCTCCGAAGTTTCACCCTTAGTTTGCAGATAGAATGTGGTTGCTTCTACAGTCGACACTTGGATAAATTTTGCATTGAACCACTGCGTCTCTGAATCTTTTCTTTATGGTTACATGATCGATTTTGTTTTTCGTGTCGCCTCCTGGGCTTTTCCACGTCCATAAACGTCTCGAATGTTCTGGAAACCAGGTGTTGGTTATCACCTGGTCATTAACCTTACACCACTGGACCCATCTTTCACCCCGGTCGTTGCGGATTCCTAATCCAAAGTTGCCATTTGTCTCCCCTTCCCTCTCCTTGCCTACATTGGCATTCAAATCTCCCATGATGATTCTAATTTCCTGGCTTTTACATTGAGCTTTGGCTTTGTCAAGAGTGGAGTAAAAAGATTTTATTTCTTCCTCAGTGCTTTGCATTGTTGTTTCATAGACAACTACAGTTGCTATGTAGTACTGTCTCGCTTTCAGTTTGATCAGGAGAACTCTTTCAGAGAACTGGTAGTATTCCTGAACGCATTTCTTCATTTCCTTGTCCAGTATTAAAACGACACCTTTTTTTTTTAACCTCCAGCATATATAATCCTGTGGTTGTCGCAACTGAAATCTCCATTGCTTGGTCATCTAGTTTCGCATATGCCCCAAATTTTGATGTTCAATATGCCCATTTCCTGCTTGACATTCTCTAGTTGATCACAGTTGTTCAGCGTCCTGACATTCCATGTTCCTAGGCTATTTTTTTTCTTTCTTGTGCACAGTCACAGGGTAATGGTCCAGAGACACCTGTTACTCTTGTCGATCCTTACCGGGTGAGGAGTTACTTCCTTTAGAATTAACCCCCTTCACACAGTTGGGTTTCAAATAGATATTTTGAAAGTCCATGATTGTACGCGGGAAAGATAGTGGCGGGGTATCCCGTTGCTTTCTCCACGGTGATTTATCGAGTCACCACCTCTAGTTAACCGGCCGTTGACCGTTGACCGTTGACCGTTGACCCCTTAATAGATCCACTGCCCTTTGTAGGCTTAATTTTTGTTTTACCGGGTTGCTAACATCCCGTGCAAAAAAAGAAAAAAATGAATTTAAAGCTCAAAATTTTCTTTGAATTTTTGTAAATATTTCAATGATAGTACCTTTACCATCTTTTGATAACTACAGCGATCAATCTTCAGTTTAGAAGGAATATCTAAGGACCCAGAGAAAGAGAGAAACAGACAGCAACGAGAAAGAGGGTGGAAATACAACACTATGCAATATTTCACCTTAAAAATTCAATATAACATTTCAAATTAAACATTAATCGATTTATGTCAGAAATTATTGAAAAAAACTGAAAATGAAATATCAAACAAGACAAAATATTGAACATGAGTGAAATGAATTTTTTAAAAACTACTGTAAACTACTAAAAGACAACAACGTCAGCAAATTCATCGAAATAAAGAGAAATAAAGTGAAAGATGCAGATAATGACATTACACCCGCCAAAATAAAGAAGAATAAAGTAGAAGGTGCAGAGAATAACAGTACCCCCACGGAAAAAAGGGGAATAGCGTAGAAGTTACAAAGAATAACATTACATCCGCCGAAATAAAAAAGAATAGGGTAAAAGGGGCAAAGAATAACAAAACACCCGCCGAAATTATCGAGGTTGGATTGTATGGAACAGAGAATAACAATGCACCAGCCGAAAAAAAGGCGTGTAAAGAAGAAGGTACAGAGAATATCAAATACACCTGCCGAAATAATGGAGGTTGGATTGGATGGAGCAGAGAATAACATCAATTCAACCACCGAAATAAAGGAGGATAGAGTGAAAGGGGCAGAGAGCAATAATACACTCGCCAAATTGATGGAGGATAGAAGAGACAGAGAATAACATTTCACTTGCCGAAATAAAGGAGAAAAAAATGAAAGAAGCAGAGAATCACAATACACCCGCCAAAAATAAAAGAGAATAGAGTAAACGAGGCAGAGAATGGCAATACGCCGACCGAAATAAAGAAGGAAAGGGTAGAATGGGCAGAGATTAACAATATTCAGAAGATATGGTTTCAGTTTTTATTAAAATAATTTCTTTATATCTTTCTTTTGGCAATTTCCTTTGAAGAACACAATGAGACTTAATTGACATTATAACCCGTTAAAGTTTGTTCTTTAATCACAACTCGAGAAAGAATATTGTTTCGATAAAAGTATCTGTATTCTTCACAATCGTTCTCAACTTCTTAATCAAATTTATACACAAAGCATGCGACAGTGTAAATAATAAATCATATTTTAAGAAGTTAATAGTATTATTAAGTTTCTGGATTGAGAAATATGATGAGATATATTTACCAAGAGATTAAAAGAAAACTCTTGAGGACATTTGCTAATGCTGAGATGGAGTAATATTAATACTAATTATAAAAGAAATTGTTTTTTAGTTTTTCATAATGGAATAGAACCTTACACTGTATTCATGCAAATATCCAATCACGTGCGCACACACGAACTTGCGCGCGCGAGCACAGAGAGAGAGAGAGAGAGAGAGAGAGAGAGAGAGAAAGAGCGATGTATAAATTGTCGTCCAATGAATATAAACACTCAGATCTCATTTTAACATATATATTTAGCAAAATTGTACAATAATATTTCGAAATACTCAGCTGAGGATTTCTTTAATAAAATCGCAATCGGCTTCAACCATGGCCTCTAGACGACTTCAGAATCTCCTACCTCACTTCTGGACGGTCTTCCTGTTTAAGTTTGTGAATGTTGCCCTAATCCTTGCCTTTCAGGTCATCTTTGGTGTTTACAAAATGTTTATTTAGTCTCCCGCTTAACTGCGCCCACATATAATAATAAAGAGGGTTGCAGTCTAGGGAGTTAGGTGGCCAGATTGGTAATGTGGTTGCAGAAATTGTCTGACAGCCATGACTGGGTTCTCCTGCTTGTGTGGCATGGTGCAGAGTCCTGTTTCTAAACATACGGTCTTCATGCAGCCACCCTCTTGACTCAGGATGGCCTTACCTACCCAGTACACTTGATGTAAGCCTCAGTGTTTAATGTGAGGTCTCTGAAATATTCGCCTCGGAGATGCCGGCGTGAATGCCAAGCAGGACAGCATGCCATTCCCAAATGTCTGGCGGAGTGAATTGCGTCATGGTGCTGTTTTTCTCACAGACGGTGCCCAACTGCCCCTACTATACTGTTAAGTAGCCAAAATGAAAATAAACGATACGTATGCTCGAAATGAAAATGTTATATATAGGATGTGCGTTGCGATGCAGTGGATATCGGCTCGGAACGTGAAATCAGGGAGACGAGTTCGAATTCCAGTTGAATTCCTTGCATTCGCTAACGCACAATTACTCTTGGGAAAGGTATTAATCCATTATTGGTTAAATAACAGGACAGATTTGGTTTTATAGCCTTGGCTGGCAACCAGTCTACTGTAAAAACAATAGCAACCTACTGCGGAATAATATTCTGCCCAGTCTTTCAAGACGTAACTGATTGGGCAGAATGCCCAAGTGTGTATTTATTTTTAAACATAAATGTTCTTGAAGCATTAATTAATTATGAACATGACAATGCATGATCTTCGTTTACTTTTCTTGCATGAGTTCAAACTTTGGCGCTTTGCTCCCAAACTTCTGCCAATTTCAACAGAGCATAGGGAGTTGGGTCCACAAAAAATTCCGTACTGGTGATGAGAGCCTTGAAGATGAAGTCTCTAGAGGACGGTCATACAGTCTTGATAACAAACAAATCCAAGCAATTGTTGAGCGAAATTTACATCAAAGTGTCAGAGAAATGTCTCAGACGCTAGGTGCCATTATTGTAACAGACTTAGGCCATTTGCAGAGTATTGGCAAGGTGAAAAACTGGATAAATGGATTCACTATGATCTCAATGAAAATCAAAAACTCAAGGCGTTTTGAAGTGTGCTCAATACTCGTTCTGCGTAACACCAATGATCCTTTCTTGACCAAATAATCACTTGTGATGAAAAGTGGATTCTCTATCATACATGTAAATGATCATGTTAATGTCTTGATCGTAATGAGTCCCCTAAACATTTCCCATAAATATTATGATGACAGTCTGGTGGTCTGCAACTTGTGTTATTCACTACAGTTTACTGGAAGCTAATCAATGCTTTAATGCTGAACTTTACTGCAATCAACTTACTGAAATGCATGCACGCCTGTAAAAAAAAATGCGTCCTGTTAGTAGTGAATCGACGTGGTCCAATTTTGCTCCACACTAATGCGTTGCCACATGTTGCAAGAATGATGTTGCAAAAAGTCACAGACTTGAGATACGAGAATTTACAACATCCCCCATATTCTTCAGATCTTTCACCCACCGATTAACATTTTTAAGGACATTTTAAATCATAAAGGTTTTAGGTTCAAAACAGGGGTGGAATCAGCTTTCAAAGATTTTATTGCATCAGAGCTAATAGCTTTTTGTCAACGAAGAATAAATGATCTCATCGATCAATGGCAGAGTTGTATAAATGCTTAATTTCAACATTTCTACAGTTAATTTTTTCAAGAATAAAATCATGCTCATGAAATTTGCATCATTTTTGCAACAACCTAATATATATATATAGCGGTGTGCAGTCTTTCTTTGTTAAGAACCTACTTTGAAAATTAATCTAAAAAAATCATAAAAATTTTGAAGCTTCTATGCATCAAAAACAGCAACTAATTCTTAATAAAAATTGTTTTAATCCCACTGCACACGTTTTTTTAAGCCTAATTTCATTTTTGTATATAAAGCGACAAAAATAAAACGGAAACAGCATGAATATGTGTTCCACTTTCTTCAAAATTAAATGTATAGGGATGAGTATCTTTCAAAAGTTCTAAGCCTCACCCAGATAAAGTTGGAGAAATAAAACAGTTTTTCAGTATTTTTTCAATATAGTCTTCCTTGATATTAATCTGATTGGTCAAACGATAATTAAACATTGCAATTTTATCACGGAAGAAGGTGGTTTTCTTATCCATCAAAAACGTTTCCGTAACATATGATCTCATCATTGTTTCCAAAATGGCAATGACACAGGTGAAATTTGAATTTAGAAAAGCATTCAGATGAAGCTAAGTCTGATGAATAAAGGGGATGGGCTAGCATTATTCTGTAGTAAGAGCACACTCGCTACTAACTTCTCTCTTCGTCTTGACTTGATCGCTTCTTTCGACTTAATTCTAATGCATTGTAATGTCCATTAATATTTTTTTTCCTTTTCCAGTTACTCTGTCATGGATACGATTTCAGAATTCCCATGAATCGAAGCCATCACCTTATGAACAGATGTTACTTGTATGGACTTCTTCGGTTCAAATTTGTGAACCAAGGTTTCATCTTGAGGTACTGATCTGCGATTGAAATTCTCAAGGTTAGCCTTAAAGTCAGTCAGAATTGTCCTGAAAATGTAAACCTTTTTCAGCTTTTATTTTAGTGTGAGAATTCTAGGGGCACATCTTGCAGACAGCTTTTTTCACACTCAAAATTTAGCTTGATTGTTTCAATTTGTTTGTATGGATGGAAACACAACCAATGCCTACGGACTTATCTATGTGCAAGGCAGTAAGACTGTCATTCAAAACCATACGCTGAATGGAGTCAACTTGTTTATGAGTGGCTGAGGTTTTTGGACGACATAACTGACCTAATCTTCTGTTCTGTATCAAACCTATTTCTTCACACTTGCATAGGATGGCAAGAGCCTGGACCATGTCCTCACAGAATTTACCTTTTTTTGCAAATACTTTATGACTGCTCAGATTCTGTTTTGTCCACTTTTAGATTTGTCTCACAAAAATTAAGATAAAAATCTGGATTAGTTTGTTTAGTTTTATAAGAAGTTGTAGTGTGCGTTGCGACAACAGAAATGTTCAGCTATGGCTCTTCTCTCTGGGCAAGGATTAGAATATTTCGAACGACCCTCGTAATATATTTATCCAGGAATTTACAGTTGTATTTTGCCTTTTTCTCTCTCACTCAAATACTCTCCCCACCCTTCTTTTTCTCTTTTTCTCTCTCTCTTTATATATATATATATTTATAATGAAAAAGCACCGTACATTCCATCTTGATAGTAAAAGACAACATACTCAACACGCTTGTCGTTGCTGCTACTGTTTTACAGTTTTAATAGCAGGTACGTTTTTCACTAGCCCAACTGGTTTCTAAATCAGAATTATCCTAGACTACTTGCCAAACAAAGGGGAAGCTGCTGGTCTTCTCTAATACAAATATATATATATATATATATATATATATATATGTGTGTGTGTGTGTGTGTGTGTGTGTGTGTGTGTGTGTGTGTGTGTGTGTGTGTGTGTGTGTGTAGGTGTGTGTGTGTGTAGGACATCTCGAGGTGGTGCAATGGTTAGCCAGCTTATCTCGTTAGAATCATTGCAATTGAGTGGTGAGTTCAATTCTCATTGGGTGTCCCATACTTTCAGCCTCGTGCCACGTCTAAGGTGTGCTTAGAAAATCTCTCTCTCTCTCTCTCTCTCTGTATAGAATAATTAATTTTATATTTTACTCAATCTTATGGATAGAATGTATCATATGCAGAATAATTATCCATTTATAAAATACTACACTTTGACATGCAATGGCAAAAGATGGCGTCTTTGGGAACATTAATAAAAATTAAATGTATATATTGGCGCGGGTGCTGAAAAAATACGCATTTCCTGTAGGCGTAACTTTTCACTTAGAAATGTGTACCTATTGAGTGATGAGCGTATAACTCCGTCCATGATAGTCATTAAGAAATGTACTCCCGAATCGGCACATGTTCTCTATACAATAAATACAAATCGCTAGTTTTTGCTTTTCTGCTTGTTGAAAATTCTCTTCTGTCGTTCCTGTCTCTTCTGTCGTTCCTGTCTCTTCTGTCGTTCCTGTCACTAAGAACTAAAGGGTCTAATTAACTCTGAATTGCTTAGGAATCTCACATTGCAGGATTTTTTTCAGATAAGCAATATGGCTTTCGATTCTCTCTGTCTACTGTTGACGCTGTAACGGTTATTCATTTATTTATTTAGATTCAATATTGGTGAAGCTCGGGCTGTTGCTTTGGATATATCGATAGTTGATAGGGTTTGACACATTGGTCTTCTTCACAAGTTGAAAATTTATGCTATTTCTAAACGAATGTTTGAACTAATTCAGTATTTCTCATGAAATCGCGAAATGAAAATTGTCTTGAATGGTCACTCGTCTAGATCTTTTTGCATAATTGTAAACATCACCGAGAGATTTATCTTTGTTCTTAATTCTCATCAACGACCTTCCGAATGGCATCAGTTTTCAACTCGGTATCTCTGCTGATGACCAAACATTTATTCATGTTTCAATAGTATGGCTGGTTTGTTCGATAATGTACATTTGCCAGTTAATTTAAAAAACGATTTATTTTTTGTTGCTAACTGGGACAAGGAAGGGCATGTTTGTTTCAAGACCAAACACATCTCTTTTAAACATTTGAGAGAAACCTTTTTACTTTTTAATCCACAGGAGAGTGATCCATTGCACCATCTTGGACTAACCATCTTGGACTAACGTTTATACTGACATACTGCAAAATACTAGACTGAATTTATTGCTAGGTCTGCTGCTAAGAAAGGTACTTCACTGAGTTGTGTTTGATAATTTTTCTCGCCAGAATCTATCAGCAATATTCAAGCAGCAATATTCAAGGTATGGACGAATTGTAGACGATATGTAAATATCGTCTACAATTCGTCCATACCTTGAATATTGCTGCTACATTTGGTTTAGTGCCCCAGCTATATATTTTGAGATTCTTGATAAAATTCAAAGAAAAATCTGCAGTGTTATTGATGAACTGATATCTTAACTTCAGTCACTTTCCCACCACTTTAAAGTAGTTTCTCCTGTGCGTTTTCTATTAGATACTGTCATGGTAATCGTTCTATTGAACTTTTTTTATGGTACCCAGGCTTTATGAATTTCAGCACAGTATTTAATTAGCGACAAGGTCTCATAATTTTAGAGTTAAAATGGCTTGATTTAACCATAAGTTCTATACTGGAAGTTTCTCCTATTGCCATTATCGCTTTTGGCATTTTCGTCTGGCTTCTTGCTTTCCAGTTAACTTTTATTTTCAAAAAATGTAAATGCAATGCCAATCGTTATATACGGTCTTCTTAATTCTTGTTCCTTTAATGTTCTCTCTCCTCATTAATAGAACTTCTTCTCAGTTTCTCTAACACTCAATAATCCTTTACATCTTAGTGGCTGCATTGCCTTGCTTGAGTGAAATTACTAAAAGTAATTTTCTTTGAAATTGATATTTAATTAAATTTTAGGAAGATAATTGAATGTATTAGCACTCCTCACACATTCCTAGTTTCATACACTACACAATCATCAGGTGCATATTATGAACTGACCGTTTCTAGATTTGATTTGATTTTTTTGGTGCTAGCGTTGTTTAAAATCGTTATAAATTATAAATCTAGGATGACATCTAGGATGACTGAATTCGTTCATACTGCAACACAAAAATTAAATTTTAGGAAGGTAATTGAATGTATTAGCACTTCTCACACACTCCTAGTTTCATGCACTACGCAATCATCAGATGCATATTATGAACTGACCGGAAATTATAATTTGAAAGTATAATCGTATGAGTTATAGAAAAAAAATTGAGGGTCGATTTTTATGCGTAAATTATAAGGGAGGTCACTTTGTTTATTTTTTTTTTATGTGGACGAAGGAACTGGAAAAATATTAAAAAAGAATAATATACAGTACAGGTTAACATTCTATCACTTCTCACTGTCCAAGCTAATCGGGCATAACTCCATCATTAAGTTCCGATAATATACATGCTTATATTTATTTATATGCGTGTAATATGGTAATTATGTTGGTGCGAGGTGGTGCTGAAATAATATTGAAGTTTGTTTGCAGGATAACAGGAGTATAGATGAAAATTTTTTTATTTTATTTTCATACGTCTGAATATATACTGGATTTCAAGTGACTTAGACTGACCCTCTTCACATTCGCTCCAGGATTCAACGGCAAAATAAAGCCGAAGACTGCAAGGAATGTCTTTCTTGCTCGTCACAAAACATATACCTCGAACATAATGATTTTTCATATCGTAGACTGGCGGACACACAATGTTAAAAATTCCAACCTGTCCTGCTATTTAGTCCATAGCTAGAGGTAGAATAACTGATTCATGCATTTCCGGAGAACATTAATGTGAAAGTGAATGCAATAGAATAATCAAAATTTGAACTCAGTTCGCCGATCCCGTTTTTTGCATTGATAACAGTCACACTGCAGATTCTATCTCCAACTCATTGCACCTTCTTGGGCACATGATTTCCACTGATATGAAGTAGAGGGATTAAATTGTATCAACTTCAAGGTCTACTGTTAAAAAAATTTGCTTCACTGTGTCGTGCTCTAGACAACTTTTCTAGTCAGAATCCATCTTGCACATTCGTCCGTGCATTGAGTACTACTGCTATATCTGGTCTGGTACTGCTGCTATATCTGGTCTGGTACTGCTGCTATATCTGGTCTGGTACTACTGCTATATCTGGTCTGGTACTACTGCTATATCTGGTCTGGTACTACTGCTATATCTGGTCTGGTACTGCTGCTATATCTGGTCTGGTACTACTGCTATATCTGGTCTGGTACTGCTGCTATATATCTCGAGATTTTTGACACAATCCAAAGATCTGTAATGTAATCGATCCTGACAAGGCATCTCGTCATCAGTAACTTTATCATCCGAAATGGTATGGCGCTCTGTCTTTTCTACAAATATTTTCATGGTAATTGTTTTGATGAGTTTTATGTCTTGACTATAGGAATTTAAACGTGATACTAGATTGGTAACTAGGTCTCACCATTTTAATGCTTAACTAGATAGATGCAACCATATCCAAATAGTTTCTTTTCTTGCACTTCTCTTCTTTTTGATTCCCCGCCATATTGAAACATTTAAAGACAACGTCAATAGCTATCTCCTGTCTTCCGTCTTCCTGAATCTTATTTCTTGGTTGTCCGTTCTCCTCACTTCTCCGTACATAAGTTTCTCATTCTCTTTCACACCTTGTAGCGCCTTGCGTCCTAATCTGGTCATAATGTACGAATTCGCCTGATATGACAACCGAATGTGGTTATGGAGATTGAGCAATACGATGCTTCAGCCAGAAAGCTGAATAGCAACAGAAAGGAAAGCCTAACAGTTTGAAAAAGAAACACACATCGATTTAACACATCACTCAATAAGTCCTGAGCCTGACATATAGATGGCGCAAGTAATAAAAAAAGATCCATGTGATTTTTATGAAGTGCTTATTTTCAAATTAAAGTTATTTAAGCTACTGTTGCAAATTTTCAAAACAATCGAAAAAATTTAATTTCATCTGTTGATAAAGCATTGCTTTCTGATAAAAATACTGTTCAAGCAAGGCAATGGCTTGATAAGTGTTATTCGGACTCTACTTCCTCGAAAACAATGGTTAGGAGGTGATATGCTGACTTTAAACGCTGTCGTACAGACAAAAATGATGCTGAATGCTCAGGTCGCCCAAAATCGGAGTCAAATCAGCAACTAGTTGAATAGACAGCAGCAGGTGAAAGCCGTCCAAAGCGACCAAAGATGCAAACATCAGCATGCAAGGTTTTGACCTCAGTGTTTTGGAATGCGCAAAGTTCATCGATTACGTTGAGAAAGGAAGAACAATAAATAAAAAATATTATATAGCATCATAGTTGTGTTTTAACGGAGTAATCGCAAAAAAAACGCCCACAAATGGAGAAGAAAAAAAAATTATCTTTCACCATGACAACGCACCGTGTGACAAGTCAATCGCAATGATGTCAAAACTACATGAATTGCACTTCGAATTGCTTCTGCATCCAACCTGTTCTCGAGATCTGGCTGCATGCGACTACTGACTACTGCAGACATCAAAAGAATGTTCCAGAGAAAAAAAATTGGCTCCAGTGAAGAATTGATATCGGGAACTGAGGAGTATTTTGAGACCAAAGACAAATCATTCTACAAAAAAGGCATCGAAGCGTTGCAATCAGTGTATCACCCTAGAAGAAGACTATATTAATGAATTAAGTCGAATTTTGTCTAAAACTTGTTGTTTTTTCCCTTACTACCTTATTTTCTTTCATTGCATTTCCCCTGACACGCGCACACGCGCGCGCACACACACACACACACACACACACATATATATATATATTACAATTAGTGAACAAACATCTTACATCAGCTTATAACGATATATATAAGGCAGAGACAGTAGAAAATTCTCATTATATATATATATATATATCCAAATGAAAAATAAACGAATCAAATAATTGCAACGTTCAAAACATTAATTAAAAACAGTGCTCAATATAAAAATAGAGCAAAGAATATTTATTATTAATTATTACGTTAGAATATGTGAATACTACTACAAAATTGTACATTTTGTTTCAACATTGAAAGAACAATGTCTCATCGGGTAGTTAACAATGATGGTGATAAACTTTTTTTATTTTAAAAATTCTTTTAAGAACAACATTTATTTTTGGAAATTTTTTCCCGTACGTGGTAAAAATATATTAATTTCTTTTATTATTAACACTATTTTTATTATTATTTTTATTACTTATGTATTTAATATTCATTATTATTATTATTATTATTATTATTTACCTCGTTGTATTGTATTATAACACTGTCGTTGACTGAATAATTTTCCCACATTATTAACGTTATATTGTATTTTAATTGTATTGTTGACTGAATAATTTGTATAATTTTGATTATATAATGGTGTAGTGGTAATTGTGATTACAACTGATTGATTAACTATTATGTTGTCCCAAAAGTTCATAAACACTTGTAAAAATTGAAAATTTACTCGCCAAATGTTGGAGAATTTTTGTCTTTATTTCCACCTAAAATTAAAGCCAAAATACGATGTTTAGAACGGCTCATGATTAAACATAGCAGGCATCCATTGTCTCTTATATTTAACAGTATATATATATATATATATATATATATATATATATATAATAAAACAAAAATTTCGATATTTAAATCCGTTGAATAGCCATTTCCACGAGGAAATCCTCGCTTCTTCAGCAACGGCGAAACGAAAATTTTATTTACTCAAATTCAAATGTGTTAAAAGATTTTATACCGGTAGAAGTTAAAAAAAAAATCATCTATACACAGGAAAATAAAATGGGGTGGGATTAACAATTTTTTACTTTAAGGAAGTAAAAAGGGGAAAGCAGACAGATACCTATGTCTCATATTAGAAGACATACCCCTCCCCCATACAAGAGTCAAGATTTTTAAAATTTAAAATTTAGCCATGTCAGAGGGATAGAAGTGGAAGGGGGAATGAAAGGAAAAAAGGAAAAAGAGGGAAGGGGTGGTTGACTGGGAAGTAAGCTATGAAAAAATTGTAATTGTAGATCCGTGAGTATCTATCCGGTGGAAGGCAAGTGTAAATCCACCCAGGTTATGTACGAAGCTCAATTCTCACCAACCAACTTCAGTCATCCACTCGTTTTTTCTTCTGAGTCTGATTTGCAACGTTGTTCGTTGATGTCACCATTGCTTCCTTTAGTGAGTCCCATTTTGAGTGTAGGTGTTGATTTGGGTACTTTAATGTTTGTTTGGAGGAGGAGTATATCTTCTAATA
The DNA here is from genome assembly GCA_037127315.1 of Ascarosepion bandense. NCBI lineage: Eukaryota > Metazoa > Mollusca > Cephalopoda > Sepiida > Sepiidae > Ascarosepion > Ascarosepion bandense. The sequence continues at coordinate 2,324,720 of JBBBDQ010000310.1, forward strand.
TCTGTATCTGTCTGCTTTCCCCCCTTTTTTTCCCCTTAAATTAAAAAATTGTTAATCCCACCCCATTTTATTTTCCTGTGTATGGATGTTTTGTTTTTTAACTTCTACCGGTATAAAATCTTTTAACACATTTGAATTTGAGTAAATAAAGTTTTCGTTTCGCCGTTGCTGAAGAAGCGAGGATTTCCTCGTAGAAATGGCTCTTTAACGGATTTAAATATCGAATTTTTTGTTTTATTTTTTATATTTGGCTCTGTAAATAGAATCAATTTTAATATTAATGAAGTCACTTGTTTCTGATGAAGGACCGAGGGCGGTCTGAAATATAAATACAATAATAAAAATAAACAAATACTGTCCAAAAAAAGTACATTTTTAAATTCAAAACTTTTTAATATTCCTTCCATATATATATATATATATATATATATATATATATATATATATATATATACTCCTGATCCAAAATTTAAGACCACTTAAAAATCTTTAAAAATAATTTTTTTTTACGGATAGACTTTAAATTCCTCCCACTTAAGGTTACCAATACTACAATCTAAAATGTTATGGAAACAAAAAGCTACATTCCAAACATTTTATTTAGAAATTTACACTTTTATAAAATGAGGCGATTTACGCATGATCAGAATTATAAAACCAGGAGTATAAATTGTTAGATCTATGTTAATTCCAATGTTTTTAGTTCAGTTAGAGATTAGTAATCACTGCGTAAAGGTGTTACCATGCCTAAATCAAGCAAACATACCAAAGTTGAACGTTCTCGAATTCTAGAATTCCATAAGCAAGGTTTGTCACAGTGGATGATCGCAGCTAAGGTAAATCGCAGTAAAACTCTGATTTGCAACTTTCTAAAGAACAATGAGAATTATGGAAAAGCAAAATCCTCTGGTAGACCCCCAAAAATTTCTCCTGCATTGAGTAAGAGAATAAGACGGGTTGTTATGAAAGAGGGAGGACTTTCTTCTAGTCAAATTAAGGAAGTCACAAATACTGATTGCAGTCCCGTAACTATCAGACGACACTTACGACAAAAAGGTATGGTAAATAAAAAGCGTAAACAAATTCCTCGGCTGCTTCCACGTCACGAGGTGGACCGCTTAAAGTTGGTTGTGAATACCAAACATGAGACGTTGAGAAGTGGAAGAAAGTCCTGTTTTCTGATGAGAAAAAATTCAATCTAGATGGTCCTGATGGCTTCCAATAATATTGGCATAACAAAAACATGCCTCCTGAAATTTTCTCTACACGTCCTAGTAATGGAGGGTCCCTAATGATATGGGGTGCCTTTTCTTACAGAGGGACGATGGTGCAGGGTTGTCAAGCAGCGGCTGGTTATGTTAGCATGCTACAAAAAGTATCATTGATGATGGACGGCCATCGTTTGTGTGTGGATGGATGGTTATTCCAACAGAATAATGCTGCAATAAACGCTGCAAGACGGACCTTGACCTTTCTACAAGAAAATGGAGTCCATCTCTTGGGACATCCTGCATGCTCACCAGACTTGAACCCAATTGAAAATGTTTGAGGATAGATGACAAGAAATATTTATCGAAATGGCAAAAATATTCAACAAAAAATGAACTTTGTAAAGCCATCTTCAGAAGCTGGAGCAACATCCTCGCACCTTAATGGAAACGCTTATTTCTAGCATGCCCGACAGAATGTTTGAAGTCGTCAAAAGCAGTGGAGATAGAACTCATTATTAAATTTGGTTGTTGAATGTTTTCATACACTTTTCATACACTTTTTGTACAATTTCGTAGAATTTTTGTCTCTGGTCTTATCATGTGTAAATCGCCTCATTTTATAAAAATAAAAAATTTCTAAATAAAATGTTTGGTATATAGCTTTTAGTTTCCATAAGCTTTTAGATTGTAGTATTGGTAACCTTAAGTAGGAGGAGTTTAAAATCTATCCGTAAAAAAATATTTCTTTTTAAAGATTTTTAAGTGGTTTTAAAATTTTGATCAGGAGTGTATATATATATATATATATATATATATATATATATCCAATATAAATTTTAATACTGTTTAATTAAAAACAGAATATCTATTTAAATACGAGTATCGATAAAAAATAATGTTCAAACAATTCATTTCAAATTGTCGGTTGTTTATAACCAAGTTTCGTTAAAATGCGTTAATTTCCGTAAAATGTTTACATTTGTTCACATTACGATACGTTTCAGAGCAGATATGGTTGTTGCGATAAACCGAAAATTGTGTTATATAGGCTTGATTAAAACCTCGTTTGGACTGGGGGTCATTCGTGGTCGAGCGATTTAAGCCGTTGCCAGATCAAATGGTAGCTTCCTCTATGAAGATAGGGGTCGCAGGTTCGAATCCTGCCGAATGACACACATTTTCGTAATACAAATGTATCGTAAATAATCAGGCCAGTAGATATAAATATATAATACTGTTTAATTAAAAACTGAATATCTACTTAAATATGAGTATCGATAAAAAAACAATGTTCAAACAATTCATTTCATATATATATATATATATATATATATATATATATATACACAAAATATCACTTTATTGTAATCTTGATTCGGTTGAGACAAAAAGACTTTGTGCCAATCCGAAAATACTCTGAAACAAGGCTAATCTTCTCGAAAGATTTGAACATTTTAGCAAAAACAGTTAGCATTCATAAATGTGTCGAAAATCAATAAAATTCTATATACCAAGCAAATGTTCTGAACATGAAAGTACAGTCAAGAAACTACATTATATTATATTCTGTTTGCAATACCTTTATTATTGATTTTATTCGAAGTTGTTTTCTGCTGTTATAACAGGATGTAGAATAATACAGATTAAAATGCATTTCAGTTGTATTGTTAAATTATAAAAACGTCAATTGTAATTTCCACAACTAAATAAAATTTTACTATTTCTCCCCTTTTCAATCAGAAACTTGTTTCAGTGATGTGCAGTTGTTACCTGAAATTCAAAGGAAAACCATAATTACGAACACAAAGCGAAAAAATCCTAACCCGGCTCAAATTTGACCAAATGACAAATTTGACTAAACATTAACCACTATTTTAAAAGACTTCGCTTCGAGGTCGATCGAAGAAATTATCAGCAATCCTTCGTATGAATACTTGTCAATGTTTTACAGAGAAAAGTATTTGATCTTAAGGGAGCATTTGTTTTTTTTGTTTATTCTCTGCCACAAGTGTAGATATTTTGATTAATATCAATGTTTTTTTTAAATTACTTTTGCCATATTGATAGTGTTACCAATCAACATAACACAGTAAACTGTCCACTTGTTTTTTTTCTGATAATAATGATTTTTTGATGATAATATTACCTAGTCATGAGAATGAAAAATAAAAACAGAATTAAATTTTAACCTTCGTTATAATAAAATGAATTTGTTCGAATTTTTAGGAGCGCACAAGTTCCAATTCAGTACCATTTCTAAAATATTAAATTTTTATTTAGAATAGTAGGAGGAAAATTCTGACAAAGTTTTAAGTACTTTTTCTTCGATTAAGCAATAATGGAAAATCTTGCAATGAATATAGAAATAATTATTTCACAAAAGTCAATTTTCTACCCAAATACATCAAAACTAAGGGTAATAAAAAGTTTTCAGATTTTTGGATGGGAATTACAAATTTGGTGAAATGTTTTACGTACCTGTGCGACAAAACAGGACAAATATTGAAAACTGAACAGAAGAAGAATGGGATTCATACCAAAGTTTTGATCGTTCAAGTTCCAACAAGTTAAAATACGTCAAATTTATTGATAGATATCGACATATTTGGGAAAAACATTAGGGTAATTATGAATTTCTACTGGCAGCAAACTTCCTGCATACGGACAGGTAACGAATTCAGCAGTATACAAAGATAGAAAGGGGCGTAAGACAAGGATGTTACTTTTCACCGAATCGATTTAACTTGAACAGCGAGAATATTTTCAGGACCCTAGATGTTATGACAGGATTTGTCATCGGAGGCCACAATTTGAACAACATAAGATGCGCAGACGATACAGTGCTGATTGCAGACACGGAAAAGAAACTATAAGATCAACATAAGTTAAGCTGAAGAGAGTGACAAGAAAGGACTACAAATAAACTCCAAGAAAACCGAATGCATGGTTATCAGCAAAAAGAGTAACCCAAAATGCCAAATACAGGTGGGAGATATTAAAATCAAGCAGATAAAAAACTTTAAATATCTGGGAAGTGTTCTAACCAAAGACGGGAAGTGCTCCACAGAGATCCAAAGGCGAATTGGCATGGCGAAGGACGCGTTCCAGAAGCTGAGTAAAGTATTAACATTCAGGAAACTTTCACTAGAAGCTTAGAAGAGAGTACTAGATTGCTACGTGATGTCAGTTCTTCAATATGGCAGTAAATGTTGGACAATATCAACAAAGATGAAAAGAAAACTTGAAGTGGCTGAAATGTGGTTGTACAGAAGGATGCTGCGGATATCATGTACCGAGCATGTGAGCAATGACGAGGTGTTGGGAAGAATAGAAACAAAAAGAAAAATATATATTAATATATATATTAATTTGAGCATCAGGAAGAGACAACTGAAGATCTTGGGACATGCAATACGGAAGGAGGGCTTGGAGAACCTGATACTAACAGGCCAGATAGAGGGAAAAACAGACAGAGGAAAGCAGCGAATAACATATTTGAAGGGCCTGAGCAGATGGATGACAGAACGGAGGCTGCGAGATGTTACAGGAGAAAGCTTGCTAAGAGCCACCATGGATAGGAGAGACGTGGATGGCCATGATCGCCTACGTCCTGAAAGGGCAAGTCACATAGAAGAAGATGATGATGATGAAGAAGAACAACAACAACAAAAAGAAGAAGAATATATTTACATTTCCGATTTGAGTACACTTTAAACTATCCCTTGAGAAAGAAAGTTTAAAATTATATAATCCGTGTTAATTTTGCATCATTATAAAAATGGAAGATTATGAATTGCATTTAAGATATTTAATGTTTTTTTTATTATCATAAAGGCAAAATGCTTAGCAAGCAACAAAAAAGTTACAGATATGTGCTGTGTACGGTGAAAGCGCTTTAACTGACAGAACTGTACAGAAGTGATTCGTTAAGTTTTGAGTTGGTGATTGTAGCCTTATTAATAGGGAATGCTCAGGCACATACCAAAATGAATATACTGATTGCAAATAACGCAAATTACACAACGTAGGAATTGACAGAAACATTAAATTTATCAAAATTCATTGTTCATGAGCACTTAGTGAAACTTAGGTATTCAAATCACGACGATGTTTGGGTGCCATAAGATCTGTGTGAAAAGAATCTTTTGGGTAGCATTTCTATCTGTGATTTCCTGTATAAATTCAATGAAAATGCACTCTCTTTTAAGCAAATTGTGACGGATGATGGGAAATGCAACAGTTTTCAGCGGGAAAGATCCTGGGATTAGTGATATGATCCAACTTTAGCCATCCTCAAAAGCAGGTCTTCATGCTGTGGGATTGGAAAGGAATCTTGTACTATGAGCTTCTGCCAAGTAACCCATCAATTGATTCTGAAAAGTACTGCTCAAAACTGGACGAATTAAAGGCAACAATTCAAGAAAAACGTCCAGAACTGACAAACAGGAAAAGTGTTGTTTTCCATCAGAATAATGCCAGATCTCACATATCTTTGGCAAAAAATTGTTGAAGATTGGATTCGATATGTTACTCCACCGCCATATTCACCAAACATTGCTCATTCAGATTGTCATTTATTCAGGACATTGCAAAATAATCTCAATAGTAGTAATTTTAATTCTTAGGATGAAAAAAAAAACACCTTAAAAAGTTCTGAGGAAATGGAACCATTAAGCCGAAAGGAAAACGGAGAAAGGTTGTGCAACAAAATGGTTCCTATTTAGTTAAAAAAAAGTATTTCATGGTATAATTAACATTTGTGTTTTAATTTCCCTAAAAAATCGCCATCAACTCATAAAACAATAATAAAAAAAAAGAAACTATTTCCTCTATGATCTCTTATTTACATAGATAAACAACCGTTTGATAAACATTAGTTTCTATTGCTAACATATTGATCGCAATTTCTCTTAGCAGGCAGTTGAGACATGAAGGTGGATTTCGCAATAATAAGTGACTCTTATCTCTTGAACGAAGATGATGAACAAACAATACAACAGGTATACGAATGTTGGATGTATCTGGCTCATCATTAAGTTATAAAATTATTTAATGCAACTAAATATGTTAATAAGAGAGTTAAATTGAGGCCTTACCAATGTTGTACAAATGCAATCAGTGTATTCAGATATATATATATATATATATATATATATATATATATATATTGTAACTAAGTTGTAGAAATCGTAGGTTTTTTAACCTGTTGTTCATGCATTTACTTTTATAAAGAGTGCTCGATACAAACATAGTGTGTTATATTGTACTAGTTGTTACAATGGTTTATAAATTCATAGTATCACTACACAAAAATATTCGCGTTTCGAAGCTGACCATGTGTCTTGGACGCTTCTTCTTCGGGTGATCAAGTTGGTATGAAAATTATCTGGTTGAAAAGACCGTTTATTTGTGGTGGATTGGTTTATTTTAGGTGAAAGTGGTGTTGGGTTGTAATTTGGAATCTGTTGAACTTATTAACGTCTTAGGGTTAGGTGTTTGGGGGTGGCTAAGTTCAGGATAGGTTTTCCTATTCATCTTGTCTGGATGTAGCCTGGTGGTGACGTTGGTGTTGTTATTTGGTTGAAATAAGAAAGGCGTCTCGGATCCACCGGAGAAATGACATCACTGGATACCTAAAGCGGTAGTATGGAATTAAAACAAAGAAAGTTTGGTTATAAATAGAAAATTAAATTTTGAAACAATAGAAAAAAATACAATAAGCTAAACTAATTTTGGACTTAGGTGCAAATGGTCATTCCAGTTACAGCACTATCTTAATGCCTAACTGGAATCAAAATATCACTCTAAATCGGTCCCTCTTTCTCAACATAGATGCGCAAAACCCATTTACAACTTGCCAAATTCTGATGGAGAAAGCAGCCGCCTTTCCGTCTTAATATTGATTTTAAGCTGATGTCTAAAGAACAAAATCAGTTGAAAGGACGTCAACTTCTCGCCCCGACAGAATTCTTTCTGACGTTTTGTCCAAATTCTCATAACGCCTAACAAGCCAAAAAAAAATGCATAGTGTTCAAACTTCGTCAAGGGTGGTACCACATTGCTACAGACAGAACTCGCCTCGAAAGTGAAAACTAGTCTGCGTAACATGCAAACCATGCTCGACAAGACTACGAAACTGCAATGAAATAAGGTGTGATTTAGGGTCTCCACCACCCCATCAGAGCGAACGCAATTTGGAGAAATTTCCAAGCTCAATGAAAAAAGACTTTTGTTAACACAGGAGGCCCTTAGAATTACCAGCCATGTCAGTGATACCTGATAATTAGTGAGGCATTTCAACCCGGGAACCCAAGGCTATACGAAGCAAGGCTCCTACTTCGTAATACCAAGCTTGGATATAAAATTATACTGAACAAAACCCCCTCACGAACACGTGATATCATGCCTTGCAAGGCCAATCACCCTCGTAAGAACTTCTTGAGAGCAATTCGACATTCACTGGTCTTCTCTTCGTACGAGTGCCCACTTCTCAGGGATGGGAAGATATTATGGGCGTCTTCATTCTAGGTTTCACCTTCATGGCAAATTTTGCCTTCACCATCCGATTGCTGATACTTTTAATCTAGAAACGCGATACAAATGGTATATTAACGAATCTTAACGCTAGACATATCCAGACCGTCTTTAGAATAGTAGCGGGAATATATCTCTCGAAGTACTTTGGATTCCTTACCTCCCCACAAGAAGCAAAACTTGTACAGAAGAGGCTTCAACGCAAGAATGTATAGGAAAAGCAAAAGCGACAACCTCGACGAATAGAGCGAGACAATACGAAAGAATGGCTAAGATCTTGGCTAAAATCTTAAATTCGTTAAAGGCCGAAATTTATATATCCCATCTTCATCATTTTTGTCTTTGCGTAGCAACTTGATCACACCACTGGTGAAGCGTTGAGGTATAGACATTTGCTTCATTTGGTTGTAAATCTGTCACAGTAAAGCAACAAGGACGGGCGACTATTTTTAGAACAATTCGTAATATAATCCCTGAGATTTGCTAACCAATTTCAGCTCTTCTCAGATTTCCGACTCTGTAATGAAAACCTTGCATCTAGTAGCCTCGAGGCAGGGAAAGTCGGCTAAATAGTCGTCGAACTGAACAGTGATCAGACCGGGTTCCCTGACGAACAGTTCCTGAAAGTATTCACGAGACACCACATATATGCTCGCGTTTGTAGTGACGACCCGTTTATCCAGCAATATGATGCACGCGACATTCCAATTTTACGCTTTCCTAACTTCTTCTGCACGCAGTTCAGCGGTCATATTCGTCCTCTCGGAATACATTATTTTAAACCTTGTTCTAACTAACATACCTTGATCTTTTTAGATAAGCAAGGAGGCCAACTCTGCCCTAGCTAAGGCTACGGCCCCACTATCACGAGATTTAATCGGACGATAAACTTTTTCCTCACACTGTTTCTGCGGCAAATTTAACTAGATTGAGTATATGCCTATAAACAAACGACCTAATTTTGTATTTTAATTTATCCCACAACATGTTCCCAATCACAGCTCCCCGTCTATTCCCGCTGTATCATTAGTAGCTGCTTCTCCTGGAAATCTCACTCACCAAATAATAATGCGTTCAATTTTCTAGTAGCCAACCATCCCAACCTTAGGCTTATCTAAGTTTATTCGAACGCAGACAAGCCTATGATCCGAGTAAACTATTGAATAAAAAATGAACAACCTAAGATCTTAAGTATCTTAACTCGGCCGAGATCGCTAGAACACATTATCGTAGCCAATTTGCACCTATTCCTCTAATTCCACTCTATCCCACGAGGGTGCTCATTACGATACTTATCTAAAAGAACCACCTTGTTGATAAAGTCTAGAAATGATTTCAAATACCTTTTGTTCGTTCCCGAAATTGCCCCTATACGATCTATGTTGGCGTCAACGACAGCATTCCAATCACCTGCTAAATTTACTCGACGAGATATCGTAACAGTCGGCCCGATCTGCCGAAACAAATCAAGGGGCTCAACATAGTTATTTGGCGTTTAATCCCCAGTGAGAGGAGCCTTATCCTTTATAATAACTTCCAGCACGCAAAGTCTGTCCACCGGATCTGCGTAGGCATGAGGACATACATCCAAAACTTGCTTACTAATCAGGAAACTTCTCTCGGGCGTCCATCAAACATGCTGAATAAAGAAAAAAATAAACAAAATGCTTTCATGATCGTAAGTTGAAAACTAGGTCTCCCGGACAGCATACCGAGAAGCTGAAGATCGCGAGTGAGCCTAACTCTCTGAGACTCCGACCTCAGGCACCGAGTATTCAGTCTAGCTAACCAGAGAGCCATTAGCAGATCACTAAGAGTTGCTCTTCTGCATGAAAAATGCCCGTGACACCGTCTCCCTGTTCCATTAAGCCTTGTTCTATCTCACTCTTAATAATACCATCAGGAGACAGGCAAACCAATGTTCTAAGGAAATGTTGTTTTAATGCTCTATACAGGGAGGGGTAAAATAAAAGCGGGGGCCTCCTTGAACATGATTGCTTCAATGTTTTCATATTGGCGTCATCGAAATACCGTAAAGAGAGAACCATTCTGAAAACGTGGTTTGCCTCAATCATGGGCCATATTTGCTGTCCCATAACACAGGATTTCACTACAGTCAGTATTCTCTTATCGTTGAGGACATTTTGGGAGCTTTCCACATTCAGTCGGTTTGCTGTTTTTATTTTAATTAAATGTTTGAAATCTTTAATTTTTTTGGACTAAGAATCCGCTTTTTCTTCTTGTTCCTTCTTTATCCGTCATGCGTCTTCTCCAGTATTGTAAATAGGTCTTGACTTTTTCTTCGTTGCTGATTCGTTGGAGTCTGTAAATAGACTTTTCTGCTTTTTTTGTTGATCTGATTTTTTTGTCTGCTGATGGGAGTTTGGATAAGGGGCATCAAATACAGAGACACTGGTTCTACGCCTGCCTTCATATTCAGTTTTTTATAATGAGGTCTTTAGGGATTAAATCACGACTGAAGGCATCCTCAGAGTCACCAGGCGTGGGCAAAAGTACGTCCCACATGAAATAACCCTTTCTTTTGATGCTTCTTTGGGGGTCTGACCTCCAGTGACATCAAAGTGTTAAGAACAGTGTCTTATGTGCGAACGCTTTGCAACCACAAAGACTGACACTTTTTTTCCTTCTAAAGATGGCGGAATTTTCTTATAAAATAAAAAATTATTATAAAATATTATTAAATATTAGATTAAAACAAAATGCCTTTCGGTCAGACTCAGATTAAAGAATCATTTCACTTGAGACACTTATGTTGTTAGTGAAACTTAGAGTTGTGTTGCTTGGTAAAGAAGAAAAATATTTATTATTAATATATGCATAATGTCAGGTCACTCTAGAAGTTTTACAGTTATCATGTAATCCAGTACGGCCTACTGTATGGTTAGGTTATGAGCCACTAACCACGTTCTCCGACCAGGATTTTTGTTTCTGTTGAGGAGGGTGGCTAAAAACTTAATCCACCCTTGTCTGAGAAGAATTATTAATAATTTTGAAAAGCAGATCACTAAAATTAATCAACACAAAATGTCTGTTGTTTTTAATAATATATATATATATATATATATATATATATATATATATATATATATATTATAGTCATCCGCAGACAGATCTGTTTCACTGCTCATCAGTACGATTAGACTCCGATCGCTTCTTAACCCAGGATTGAAACCCAACCGAATCGGCGTCAGTCGGCGATTCTACCTCTAGGCTACGAGATGAATAATAAATTACTCTGCTATAACCACAAACAAGATATTCAAACAAGTCTTCTCTATCGATATTTCATTTAAATCTTTGAGCTGCGGAAGTCATAATGAAGAGGGTTGAAACATCTTTTATCTGGCATTCTCATTCCACCACCCAGACATCTCTATCCACATTTCATTTAAATGTTTGATCTGAGGAAGTCGGAATTAAGATGGTTGAAATGTCTTTTATCTGGAGTTCTCATTACACTACTCAGTCAGCTCTGTCCACATTTCATTTAAATTTTTGATCTGAGGAAGTCCTGGGCAAACTTATTGAAATGTCTTGTTACCTAGCGTCTCACTCTGGCAGTCAATCTTAGACATGCTGCATTCAGTAGGTAGTCTGCTAATTTGTGATATGTTGAGAAAAAACACCTCCATTCTTCATGAGCATGAACATTGATAGCTGCAATCCAGAACAAGTTCATACACCTTGGCTGTAATCACAATGATTCAGCTACTCTACTCTACAGCCTTCTTCATGTGCAAACATATTTAGCCTTTATGATTCTGCAGCTATACAGTAGTTAACATAATAGAATGAGCTGAAACAGAATCAAAAAGGTCAAATGTGAATGCACGTGACAAAAACTGGAGAACAAAATGGTTGAATTATTATAATTATGAAAAATGTAGGCTATTGTGAATAGCCTAGCGAGTTAAAGCTTTGGTTCATGAATTTGATGGCATAGTATTTGAGAGTTCATCGCCTGGGCTGGGTAGTGCGTATTTGGACTTAGTGGAAACAGAAGCAATAACTGAGCAGTACTAAAAATAAAAAGTAGGAAAGATATTTCTAGACCCACACTTTTTTTACTCTAGGCCACATTTTTGGAATTAGAGTATATTTGCGTCTCAGCAATTTTATGTGATAAAAAGTATACTTAAAAAAAAACAGAGAAAGAGAGAGTTAAAGGGAGATAATAGTAGATTTGAAATCAGAACATTATCATTATTGACTTAACTTAATTTGCGGATCCTTTTTACTATATTCTTAATACTTGATATAATGTAAAAATATCACAATGATAAAATCAGTCAATAATTATTTATAACTATTTATACTGAGATTCATGCAATTACAAGTAATCCATAATAATATTTTAAATTTTGAAATCGTATTTATTTTTGGTATATAAATTTTGTGAACTGTTTCTAAATCTTTTATTGCCTTTCAATAATTCCACCTCATCTGCTACCCTCTTCTGCTGCACCTATGAGGCGTGCCACACCAGTTCGTAACCACTGGTCTACCACCATAGGTTGAAGAAAGGGTTGAGTTTGGAATTCCCTGTAGGTTACCCAGATTGATATATATCTGATGAAAGCCAGAGAGTACATTAACCGAAACTTAATGGTGAGAGGGGATTAAAAAATAGAATAAAAACCAAAAATAATTTACACGAAAATAAGTCGGAAGTCTAGTAAAAAAAGAGGTGTAGTAAAAAAATAAACTCAGAGAGTGAAAACTGAAGAAAGAAAATCAAACTATTCACAAAATTTAGTCAGTAAAATTAAACTTAACGCAAAATTTAATGTTCTGCAAAGACAAATAATCCAAATCTCTAAAGGAAAGAGTGACAAAATCTCGTCAGGCACGTGGTGACACTTGAACTGGTCTGACTTTCTTTTAGGATCCAAGTGGTTCTGAAAAATGTCCGTTGGAATCGTTGGAGCCTGTTCAAGTCCGTTGAAGTCCGTTGAAGTTATTTATTGAAATGAATAGTTCATTTGTGTCACCGGGAGTGTTTTATTTACTCTACAATACTCTTCACAAAAACACATGCATGCACAAAATTATGTAAGTATTTGTTATTTTCTCTTCTGCGTAATGATATTTAAAGACAATATAAAGTACAAACGTACTTCGTCATTCATACAATTGTCTATAAAAATCGATTATCAATTAAATTCAAAGCGGATTAACAGAGAGAGTGTTTGTGTATGTGTGAACTGTGAGTGTAACAAAATCAGACTGATGCATAACCAATCACAATTTGGCACAAGGTCATATTTATGAAGTTCTCCCTGAAGAAAGAAGTCCTTAGCAAATGGTTTGCTATGCGAAGATCTCATGAATCATTGCATTTTGAAACCCATACGTTAAAATAAATAACATGTTTCGCTTAATTAATCGATAATATGAAAGATAGGGAAATAATTAGCTTTTGTTGATAATCAACCTCTCTGTTTATCCATAAGTGCTTATCATAAAGACAATTAAACATTTGCTTCATCGTCTGCCATTTGCATATCTTTGTTTAACTTCTATTTTAAAAAGTTCTATCCACGACTTTAAGAACGCTTATTGCTTTACGAGTAGTTTTGATCATTATTTACACAAAAGTGGCATTAATCATTATTTCAAACATAAAATATACACTATATATGAAGAATAGTATGAAGAATAAAACCAAACACTTTTTACTAACATCGACAGTTAACTATATAAATAAACGTAAGTATATGAGATTCTGACCATTAACCTGTGTCGCACTTAATAGCTTATTAACTAAGATTTATCTCGTAATAATTATCTGTTTAGTTTCCATTTTCGTCTCTGCAATTTGGTTTTGTTGTGAGGTTTAATAAAGTATTTACTTTATAAAACAATAATTTATTCTCTTGTCAATGCACGTAATTCAGTGGTGATTGTATTCACAAAGATCAAATATTTCTCTGTGAAATTTTATTGAACTGTAAATATTATTTTCTCTTAACGATTTTATATGATATTTTTCAGTTTGTTTAGATATTGTTTTATTTTAGTCCATTGAGGAGAGAAATAATTAATTTTAGATTTGATTAGTAAGTGATCTTTATAAACAATCGTATCGTATGAATGACGAAGTTGGTGTGTGGTATGATTTAAAAGAGTATTTAAACGTCATTACGTATGAGAGAAAGAGTAACAATGGCACAGTCTTTGTGTGTGCATACTTGTGTTTTGTGTGTGTGTTTGGGTGAAGTGAGAAAAAAGTCACCAGAAGAAGATAGATAAGGAAAACTAACATGAACAATATCCCTTAGTAAGGCTCGAACACTTTTTACTCTGAGACGCCTGTTTATGCTCGGCACCTGTGCTACCTTTTCAGCTACTACGGCTAATGGCGATAGAAACTCAAATCTAAATATATTGACCTTTTTTAAATTTTCCCTTAATTGCTGAACGCCATATTTGATGTTATAATTTTAAGTTCACAAGTAGTATTAGTAATATTATTTTGAATTATTTATTAAATTGTTATCAGTTATTTTTATTAATATTTCTTGCGTTTTCATTAGTTTTTATTACTATTTTGTTCATCTTAATTTTCGTTGTTTTTCATCGCATCTATTCAGACATTTAATCTATCGCGCACAGGCAGGCTTTCTAAGATAAAATGGATGCGAATTCAAGTTTCGCCTTGTGATTCTGCTTTTTTTCTGATCTGTGCCGTTTACCAATGTCTGTGAAATGACGGTGTGAATAGCTTATGCATTTACGAGCTGATATAATAAACCAATATTAGTCTTAACGTATTTTAATAGGGATAAATAAACTGAGGAAATTATACACTTTACATTTTTTGTCTCTGGTTATTTTTATTAATGTGTTACATTTTGAGATAGGTCAGTTCTGAAATTTAAAAATAATGACAGTCCTTTGCTAATACTGGTTGTCGTAGGTGCATTTAATAATGGTTTGCAGTTTAAAAGATGATCACATTTATTGCAGTTGAATTGTTTGATATCCGTTACGATGACAAGCAATGCAACTGCAATAGATATATGAATGAATCTGCAAAAGATATATTAACGAATCCATCATTGCGAAAGTAATTTCTGACTATACAGTCCAAGTATTTTATAAGCATTATTTTGCAAGATGTGTTTTTGTAGCGTGGAAGTAATATGTATACACATTAGTAATACTGTCCTTTACTTATTAGATTTAATTTACTGCGGAAATATATAATTTAATATTATAAGCTATTTTTATAGATACTTTTTAATATTTTAAGAGTTTCTTCTGTGAATTGTATGAAATCAAGTTATTTTCATTTACCAAGTAATTGTGTGAAAAGGATTTGGCTTTTGATTAAAATATTTAAAGTATGAGTTATTTACATGGTAAGAAGTTTAATTTCAGGTTGCGTCTTGAGACGTAAGGAAATAAACCAGTTTTTCTTTTCATTGACAGGTAGTATTCAACACGTTTCGAAGTACAATTGATGTTTCAAGCGGACTTGTTTTTGTAATAACTCTGCATCTAAATCTGAAATCAATATCATCAAGATTTTTCATGTTTTTTTGTAAAACACCCCAGTGCTCCAAGTATCACTGGTAGTCTAATAATTTTCATGGTTTAAATCATGAAAACTATCGATCTTCTACATTTCGTTGCTTTCAATTCTTGTGTCGAATAAACCGGAACTTTCTATCGGGCAGTAAATCTTTTTTTCTGTTTATCCAGCAGAACTACAACCAGTTTATTGTGCTCTAATGCTATCACTGTCTGTATCGAAATAACCACAAGATTTTCACATTGCTATGCTTCAGCACGTTTTTCTCCTTTGTGGTCACATGTTCATAATCTTTGTTCCGATATCTTTCCTTTTTAGACAACGTTTTACTTTCAATGGAATCTGACTTGTAAAATAAGCAAAGCTTCTAATGATCTAATTATACCGAGCTCTTCTTTTTCGCCATGAACTCATTTCGTTTGACAATCATTGAATGCTAATGCGGAACTCGGTCTTTAATTTCACTGATGTCCTCACCAGGACAGGATTTCATCTGAAGTCATCCAGTTGGCAAAGCAAACATTCGCCCTTATTAATAATTTATGATTCGAATACGTGATGAGAGTGGGACAGAGATTGTGTGTGAGGAAAAATCGTAATATAAATAAAATTGTCTTCTACGACAAACAAATCTTATTCAGTACTAGAAACGTTCTTATCTCTTCTTTAATGTTTTCTGCATTGTAAGTAGTTGTGCAAACAAGATACTTAGGGCCAATATATTTTAGACCTTTTCTCGTTGACAATCATCCAGAGCAAATATTATTACAAGTATTTGTTATATTTAAATTCTTCGGACTGTTGTCCTCATGTTTATTGTCATATTCACAGTTTTTCAGTCGTTGTACGCTCCGACATTTTTTTGGTGACTGAAATTTTGAACCGAACTCTTTATTTCGATCACAGGGGTAGATTATTCTTGTTCCATGAGTCATGCTGCTTCCAGATGTCTTCGTTATTGCCATTTAACTCAACTCTCTAAGTTTTTGTTCACCAGGTATTGAACTCATAAATCATCGGATCCAGCCAACGCTTTTATCCACTTGGCCATGTATCCTTGTGGACATCAGTGTACGAATTTCTGGGAGTTATAAACCTAATGTCTCAGTAATCATTTTTATCAGAGCTCATATTACAAGCTGGAGGTTTGTAATTGGTTTTATTTAGCATTCCGTATTACTGGTTCCTATATAGTATTTATTTCTATGCTTGCCCAGTTTAGGAGATTGTTGCTGCCTAGCATATGCGCTGTTTCCTTAAGTTTTCGTACTTTCCAACGGTGTTCTCTATTATTTCAACTGCATTTTACAGGGGGTGGGGATCTCCCTTTTCTTCCATATAAAGTCAGCTACGCCTGATTTTTCTATTAACCCTCGTATTACGGCCTTGTTGTATACTTTTATCTTAAGATGGCGACCCGTTTCTCCTCTATATTTCTTACCACAGCTGCATGGGATGGCATAAACACAGTTCTTAGTCATGTTCTCCTCTATTGAAAGTCTTACTCGGTAGAGAGTATCAGCAAAGTGTTGAACCACTTTTGAAGGCCGTCCTGATGTTATATGGACCAAAGATCTTTTGCATTCTTTCCGATAATTCCTTTATATAGGCAAGGAAGACTGAGGTTTATCCTCTTGCACCCTTTCACTTGCGTTTGTTGGAGCTGTTGTTATGTACACAAGATAGATGCTACGTTGGAGGTTACTGCTTATACTGGCCATTTCTTATTCATATGTATATACCACTTATGATTTTTGCAGGATGTTTTAAGCAACGGACAATCCCTTCCTTTACAATCTATGGGTAGTGCGAGTTGTAGTTGAGGTATTGTCCAGTGAATGCTGGCTTGTGATATACAGATGTTTTGAACCCATGTTGTGTTCGAGGTATTAGTACATCCAGGAATGCTAGTTTGTTGTTATTTTTACCCCATTTTGAACTTTATCGATGTTCTTATTGAGTTTACATGGCCCAGTAGTTGCTTGACCTCTTTCTCGTGTGGTATGTATACATTAGCCATTGCTGGTATAAAGGGTGAGCCCATTGCTATGCCTTCATTCTGCGATATATGTCTAATCTCATTCTAAAGTGTGTTGCTTGTGTAGAAAAAGTCACCATCTCTATTAGGTTATCTATCAAGTATACTGCTACGTTCTCCTAGGAATGAGTACTATGTCAGTCTGTCCCTGATTACCGATAGTACTTCCACTGTGGATACCTTGGTGAATAAACTCATCACATCCAGGTTCTCCATCTGGTCGGATTGGATGGGAGCGTCTTTGATTAGTTCCACGAAGTGAGTAGAGTTTCAGACATATGATAGTGACTTTCCTATTAATGGGTAAATTATATCCACAAGTAAGCTACTCAGGGAATAGCACACAGAGCCTTGGTAGCTAACAATTGGCTTGAGCGGAATACCGAATATTGAAGGCCAAAATATTTCTTGTGTGTTTTCTCAATATTACGACCATGTGACTGGTGAATTTGATAGGTAAGGATACAAGAAAGATGAATGATATAACGATACTGATAGTTAATAATTTTACCCACAAGAAAAATAAATGGGAAACAATAATTTTCGGCATCACCATTGAGCAACACCTACAAAACGGAATGCTATCTTGTGAATATAATTTTCTTTTAGAAGGCAGGAGAGAGACATTTTATTAGTTCATAGCAGAATTAAGACGAAAGCTTGTCGTATCAGTTGGCTGCCAGATATGGTGATATTTTTCTAATGTAAAACAACAAGACACAGCAAAAATAACTATATCAAGAAGAGAAAGTAAGAAAATGAAAAAAAATCAAGAACATCTTTGAATCAGGTTTCGGATAAAGTGAAATATCATCATGTAAATTTGGTTTCCGGTATGCAAATCAATAAAGTGTAGCATGCTCCATTTGGGGAAACTTAAGAGAGATAGGATATTGTTACTTCAAACATATTCTACTAAATTTTATCGCTGATATAGCAGTTTTAGCGAAAAAATGTTAAAAGACTTCAGCTTTACATTATATATATATATATATATATATATATATATATATATATATATATATATTGTGAGAAATATATTCACATAGCTTAGCGCTTAAGCAGTGAAAGGAAATTATCAAACATAACAAGACATACCTGGTATAGGAAAAACAATTTATTTGTCTTGCAAAAATATGCTGAATTTTGCTGCTACAGTGTAGCTTGGTATAGTCTCTTTTCTCTGCTTAGCTTGGTATAGTATCCTCCGTCTAGGAGTGGGATGAAAAAGACACAAGGAACTGCGATCCGCGACGTACAGGAACTTTCTTCTGGGTCAGCTTCTTTCACAGTTTCTTATCTTGGTATAAGATGATAGTGCTTAGAGAATTTTTCTCTAGGAAGGCAAGGCTTTGCCCATAGGGTATCCTTTTTAAGGTAAGAAGGGTAACAAGAGATTTTCTCTGTTACAAAGTTGTGGCATTAGCCTAAAAGATTACAAAGAATTGGTAAGATGGTCTCGATATAGCGAGACAAGTGGGCGCCAATTTAGGCCTTGCTGCAACAAAAATCCGGAGCGGCACAAATACGTCCGATACTGTTCGTGCTAGCTGAAAAAAGGAGAGAACAAAAACATCGTGTAAAAAAAACATAAAACCTCTGGTAAAGCCCGCCTAAAGTTCAAAACGAGGTTCGGGTTAAATCAGCCAATCAGGAGACCCGTTACATCTGTAAATTTCCGACACACTGCCAACGGAGAACGAAAAAAGTAATGGTTATCCATTACTTTTTTTTTTCATAGAATAAGATCAAGGGGAACTGAATGTGCTTCTGTCTGCCTTTAATTCCAGGGGAAATAAATGTTTTAAGGAATGAACCTGTTCGCAACCGTTCCTCAACACACAGGCCGAGCGAACTTTACCATCGTTCCCGGTAATGAGTCTAAGCACCTTACCTAGACTCCAAAAAGGTCTAGTCTTATTAGGAGATTTGATTAATACAATTTCTCCAACTGACACCTTTAGAGGGCAATCTCCCTTCAAATTCGTATCCCTCCCTCCCAGAGACAACAGATAATCATTGTGCCACATCTTCCTAAATTTTTCGACATATTTATGTCTTAACTCCAAAGATTGCACCAGCTTTATTCTACTAGGGGGATCGGGGCACAGATCTTCCGATCCATAGTTACTAATTAACAAACGTGGATTGTAGCCAGTTTGTAGAAAGTGATTGGGGGTTAAAATATCTAGGCCCCCTTCTGAAGCGGTAAAATAAGTCAGCGGTCGATCGTTGATCGCTTTCTGCACGTCAGAAATTATCGTTAAAAATTCAAAATACTGAATTTTCCTCCTACCTATTAATTTTTTCAAGCATTGCTTCATGGTTTTGATCATTCTCTCCCATGCGCCCCCATACCAGGCGGAATAAAGGGGAATGGTGTGATGACTAATGGAAGCGGACCTAAAATGTTCCCTGAATTCGTCGGAAACGAAAATTTCAGACAACATAATGCCGGATGCTAGAAAGGTTTTAGCATTATCCGAATAGACATGAGAGGGAACGCCAAAAAGATGTTATATTAACAAGCACTAAATGTCATCATAACAAGCACTAAATGTCATACTAACAAGCACCAAATGTCACCATAACAAGCACTAAATGTTATATTAACAAGCACTAAATGTTATATTAACAAGCACTAAATGTTATATTAACAAGCACTAAATGTCATCATAACAAGCACTAAATGTCATACTAACAAGCACCAAATGTCACCATAACAAGCACTAAATGCCATATTAACAAGCACTAAATGTTATATTAACAAGCACTAAATGTTATTCTAACAAGCACTAAATGTTACACTAACAAGCACTAAATGTCACCATAACAAGCACTAAATGTTATATTAACAAGCACTAAATGTTATTCCAACAAGCACTAAATGTCCTATTAACAAGTACTAAATGTTACACTAACAAGCACTAAATGTCACCATAACAAGCACTAAATGTTATATTAACAAGCACTAAATGTTATATTAACAAGCACTAAATGTTATTTTAACAAGCACTAAATGTCATATTAACAAGTACTAAATGTTGCACTAACAAGCACTAAATGTCATATTAACAAGTACCAAATGTTATATTAACAAGCACTAAATGTCACCATAACAAGCACTAAATGTCATATTAACAAGTACTAAATGTTACACTAACAAGCACTAAATGTCACCATAACAAGCACTAAATGTTATATTAACAAGCACTAAATGTTATATTAACAAGCACTAAATGTCATATTAACAAGTACTAAATGTTACACTAACAAGCACTAAATGTCACCATAACAAGCACTAAATGTTATATTAACAAGCACTAAATGTCATATTAACAAGCACTAAATGTTACCATAACAAGCACTAAATGTTATATTAACAAGCACTAGATGTTATATTAACAAGCACTAAATGTTATATTAACAAGTACTAAATGTTACACTAACAAGCACTAAATGTCATATTAACAAGTACTAAATGTTATATTAACAAGCACTAAATGTCACCATAACAAGCACTAAATGTCATATTAACAAGTACTAAATGTTACACTAACAAGCACTAAATGTCACCATAACAAGCACTAAATGTTACATTAACAAGCACTAAATGTTATATTAACAAGCACTAAATGTCATATTAACAAGTACTAAATGTTACACCATAACAAGCACTAAATGTCATATTAACAAGTACTAAATGTTACACTAACAAGCACTAAATGTCACCATAACAAGCACTAAATGTTATATTAACAAGCACTAAATGTTATATTAACAAGCACTAAATGTCATATTAACAAGTACTAAATGTTACACTAACAAGCACTAAATGTCACCATAACAAGCACTAAATGTTATATTAACAAGCACTAAATGTTATTTTAACAAGCACTAAATGTCATATTAACAAGTACTAAATGTCATATTAACAAGCACTAAATGTTACCATAAAAAGCACTAAATGTTATATTAACAAGCACTAAATGTTATTTTAACAAGCACTAAATGTCATCATAACAAGCACTAAATGTCATACTAACAAGCACCAAATGTCACCATAACAAGCACTAAATGTCATATTAACAAGTACTAAATGTTACACTAACAAGCACTAAATGTCACCATAACAAGCACTAAAAGCCATATTAACAAGCACTAAATGTTATATTAACAAGCACTAAATGTTATTCTAACAAGCACTAAATGTTACACTAACAAGCACTAAATGTTATATTAACAATCACTAAATGTTATATTAACAAGCACTAAATGTTATTTTAACAAGCACTAAATGTCATATTAACAAGTACTAAATGTTACACTAACAAGCACTAAATGTCACCATAACAAGCACTAAATGTTATATTAACAAGCACTAAATGTTATATTAACAAGCACTAAATGTTATTTTAACAAGTACTAAATGTTACACTAACAAGCACTAAATGTCACCATAACAAGCACTAAATGTTATATTAACAATCACTAAATGTTATATTAACAAGCACTAAATGTTATTTTAACAAGCACTAAATGTCATATTAACAAGTACTAAATGTTACACTAACAAGCACTAAATGTCATATTAACAAGTACTAAATGTTATATTAACAAGCACTAAATGTCACCATAACAAGCACTAAATGTCATATTAACAAGTACTAAATGTTACCATAACAAGCACTAAATGTTATATTAACAAGCACTAAATGTTATTTTAACAAGCACTAAATGTTATTTTAACAAGCACTAAATGTTATTTTAACAAGCACTAAATGTTACACTAACAAGCACTAAATGTCACCAATTTTTTCTTCATCATAGGAAGATAAGGTTTCACTCTCGTCGATTCCAATAGACTCGAGAGAGAGGAAAAGTTCAACAGAGGAATCCTCAAAAAATGGGCCAAGTGTATCTGAATATGAATATACCGGATTTAAGGCACTGTCAATTAAGAACGACGAACATTCAGGCAAGGATTCAATAATTTGATTAAAGGGGGGGCACACTTGCTTATCCTCCCTAATAATAACCGGCTTCAAAAAATTGTACCTATTGCCGAAGGGAATGATTTCGTCAGAAATTCTCCATGCAGTCCCATTTAGACATTCAACCAGGATAACATGCGAAGAGAGAGAGAAAATAAGGAAATGTCAAGGCTTATCCAGTCAAACTAACCCCCTCTCCGACAAATTTTGAAAAAAAATTTTTTTTTTAATGTAGCAGACAAGAAGCACCAAAAAAAATCACACAAATAACAATTCTGGAAGGGAAAAATTTACAATAAAATATGTAACGCACATATTTTTGCAATGAAAGCTATGTGAGAAATATATTCACATAGCTTAGCGCTTAAGCAGTGAAAGGAAATTATCAAACATAACAAGACATACCTGGTATAGGAAAAACAATTTATTTGTCTTGCAAAAATATGCTGAATTTTGCTGCTACAGTGTAGCTTGGTATAGTCTCTTTTCTCTGCTTAGCTTGGTATAGTATCCTCCGTCTAGGAGTGGGATGAAAAAGACACAAGGAACTGCGATCCGCGACGTACAGGAACTTTCTTCTGGGTCAGCTTCTTTCACAGTTTCTTATCTTGGTATAAGATGATAGTGCTTAGAGAATTTTTCTCTAGGAAGGCAAGGCTTTGCCCATAGGGTATCCTTTTTAAGGTAAGAAGGGTAACAAGAGATTTTCTCTGTTACAAAGTTGTGGCATTAGCCTAAAAGATTACAAAGAATTGGTAAGATGGTCTCGATATAGCGAGACAAGTGGGCGCCAATTTAGGCCCTGCTGCAACAAAAATCCGGAGCGGCACAAATACGTCCGATACTGTTCGTGCTAGCTGAAAAAAGGAGAGAACAAAACCATCGTGTAAAAAAAACATAAAACCTCTGGTAAAGCCCGCCTAAAGTTCAAAACGAGGTTCGGGTTAAATCAGCCAATCAGGAGACCCGTTACATCTGTAAATTTCCGACAATATATATATATATATATATATATATATATATATATATATATATTGCTGTTACCTATACTTTGATGAAAAAGATTACCATTATCAAACACAAAAATCAATTGGACCTATTAAATCTAAGGAAGGAACTAGTTTTTAAATGTCGAAATAGGAGCCGCTTTACATTATGTTAAACTTTGAGCTCCTCATTCTTTCCTCTGAGGCCTTCCCACACATCACTATATCTTTTGTCAGATATTATCTTACGGTATATTTGTTATTTATTTAAATACATATAGAGCAAATATATGTCAAACACCCGTTCTTTCGCGTGCTCTTTGATTATATGTTGTGGTTGTTATGTTTGTGTATATATGTTTATGTATGTATGTGTGTGTATTCGCCTAACTGATGTAATTATGGACTTTTTCTTTTATTTTTCACTTTTAAGGTAGCGATCTTTGATTTTATTTCTGTTGTTGGGTTTTTTAGGTCTTTATTTGCGAATTTCATTCATGTAAAATCTTCTGTACAATAAAGACAGAAGCTGATGATGGTTCGCCTGAAATAGGCCCACACTTCCGCTTAACCATGGAATAACGTGTCTGTATTCAATTTTACATATATTTGCTCTATATGTATTTATATACATATATATATTTAGAACACTCCTACTTTATGTACAGGATACTTCCTTGGATTTTTCTATATCTTCACCGCATGTTTATATATATATATTGCGATATTATAAGGAAATTTACGAAATTGTTATTAACTGATATATTTATTTTAATTTATTTGTTTAAACATTATTTTTAATGGATACAGCTAGGCCGGTGGATAATTAAAATGTACTGTTCAATTATAGAAAAAATATAATATACGAGTATCCATTAAAAATAATGCTTAAACAAATAAGATGAAATAAATATGTCGGTTAATAGCAATTTCGTAAATTTCCGTATAATTTCGTAATAATTTTTTCGGTTTCATTTGTTTACATTAGGAAACGATCCCGAGCAGATTTAGATGTTTCTAAAAGAAGTCAGAATATCTGTTTAAAAATCTTAATTTGAATTTTTGCTGTTATGATATATTCTGTGGTTGAGTGATAAAACACACCAGATCTCCGATATTAGGGAGTATGCAGGTTCGAATCCTACCGGAAGTTGGGTATTTTGCAAACAAGATTTCTCGAAATCTAAGCTGGTGAATAATTAAAATATGCTGTTTAAATATATCAAAAAGACACTATGTACTCAAATACGAGTATCCATTAAAATAATGTTTAAACATATATATATATATATATATATATATATATATATATATATATATATTATATATATATGTTTAAACATTATAGATAGATAGAGAGAGGTAACAGCACTGTACATAGAGATTGAAAAGTAACTCGATTTTTAAAACACTTATAATTTATTTATTAACTATAATTTTTAGAAGAAACGCACATGAGAAGAAAGCGTTTAACATAAGGTTTTATTTACAATTTGACATGTACACCAGATTTCGCTACCAACCTCTCGAGCCGCCCACGAATAGCGTCAAACTCTTGCGGTATGAAAGACATAATTTCTTCTATTTGCCCTTTAAGTTATAGTAGATTTGTTCCTTTACCCCCCCCCCCCCCAAATGTCACAGGGTGTTAAATCAGGATTCGTTGCTGACTATTCATACCCATTCATCTCCCGAGGAAGTGGGAATTCAGCTACTCACGAACAACGATAGCAAAATGTGGAGGGGCTTTATTTTGCATGAAAATCAAGTCTTCTGCATTCTTCAAAGCACTAATAACTTGCCAGATTTCATCTTGCAGCATTTCAAGTTACCTTTTGACATTCATAGTATCGCGAAGAATGTATGAACCCACAATCCTGTTCAACGTCATCCCACACCACTTTGGACCGACTTTGCATTTTTCCAGAGATATCAAAAGGATCTTTAAATGCCCAATCGTGGTAGCTGTGACGGTTTACAAATTTATTGATGTGAAATACCGTTTCATCACTCCAGAGTATATTTTTTAGAGATATCTGACAAATCTTCATATCAAGCCAGCATATTCTCCCCAAATTCCATACTAATGTGGCAGTTTTCAGCGGAGAGTGATTATCAGTAGTGCGGCTTCCAAGCCTATATCATTTAAGTTCCTTCTTGAGCAAAGTTCGTATTGTGTGAAAGAAGATCCCACTTTCCTTTGATGTTTGTTGAATTGACTTTCTCGAGATAAGTGAAAACATTTTCCGAACTGCTTGCACTGTCTCCTGGTTGTTGAACTTGGAAGTGTGAACTCTTCTTCAAGCAGCCACAGAACCTGATTCGTGATGGTCCTTGAGGAAATTTGAGCATCTACTTCTCTAATGGTCCTTCACCATCTTTGCTCTCGAACAACAGATTTGTTGCTGGCTAAGTTCCTGCAAAATAAGACAATCATTCATATTTGTATGGCTTCTAAATTTCAAACAAAATAACCAATCTGAAAATTCAGAAACAAACATTAAATTCTCATACATTAAAGATAAAAAACAATTTGAGACAAAAATTACAATAGATAAATAATTTATAATTATTTTAAAACAGAGAGTTACTTTTCAATCACCCAGTAGATGAAGATATTTACTGAATGTTTTTTGTAAGGAACAAACCGACTACCAGTGGTTTGCAGGAATATTTCAGTTGCGACTCTCGAGTCTATTGAACAAAAGTAGAGGCTTAGCTCTCGTTTCCTAGTCCTTGTAAAAGCTCCTGATTCTTTTTCACTTTCGGCAAACCCTTGCGTCTCAGTGACACTATCACCTTCCTTGGGTGAAGGGCAAAATGATTTAAAAATAACACACACACACGCACACACACTTATATATATATATGATAAAAATTTAAAAAATTGATCTAGTTTTAAGTTACGCTATATTTATAGATTAAATTGCTGTTCAATATCAGGAATACAGTGTATGTACATATGATAGTAAATAGTGAAATCAACACCCAAAGACTCTTTTATGCTAAACGCAATCGTCAGACTTTTATGTCTAGGATAAATAATCATAATTTAGGATTTACGATCCCCATGGAAAATCTTAAGAGAAATAGATATTACGAAAACACGTTTAATTTTACTATTAAAACACAATGATGACTATAGAATAATAGCTAAATGCTCTTGTCCTGACTATTGCATTTAGCATGAAACAGACTGTCATCTCTGAGTGTTGAATTCAATGTTCACTTTATATATATATATATATATATATATATATATATATATATATTATTTTCTTTCACTACATCTCCCTCTCCTCTCCTGACTGCTTCTTGCTAGACTGTATTTCTGATAATATAGGTAAGGCCTTTCACTCATGTATTTGTATTCGTTGATTTCAATGCCCACCACGCCACTTGGCTGAACAACTCTGTCACTGAACTTGCTGACGTTCCTATTCTCAGTCTCCCACGCAAGTGGCTTATTTTCTAACGCGCTTCCTTAGTATCCCTGAAGGACACACTTCCCTGTTGGATCTCTGCTTCACCTCTATCCCTGACTCCTGCCATGCCATACAGCTCTGCCCTGTTGGAAACTCTGATCATGCTGTCATTCCGTTAATATCTCTCTCCCACTGATAGAATGAAGCAGCGTATATCAGCCAGCAAGTATGGTTCCAAAGACTACTGGCGGATCTGTGTTAAACAACAGCAAACCCCTGATCACTTATTTATTCAATAAATCTGAGGTCCTCGCTCCTAAAGCGGACAAGGTTGAGTGCTTTGTTCACAAATATTTCTCCAACTCTACATTTGATTCATTTAGAGTACCCAAACCCGACTTCCCTCCTAGAACTGAGTGATGTATACATAACCCCTCTCTGGTCTTTAACATAATTTCTAAGTTTGACCCCCATAAGGCAAGCAGAGGTGACGGAATCCCAGTTTTCGTCCTAAAGTAATGTGCCTCTGAACTCTTCCATGTCCACTCCAAAATCTACAACTATTGCCTCGCTGTTTCTTGTTATCATAACTGTTGGAAGTCCTCTTCTGTAGTTCCTGTTTTTAAAAACTCCGGAGAACCCTCAGACTACACCAATTATCGCCCTATATGTCTCATACAAAATTTTGGCAAAGTGTTCGAAGCTATTATCAATGCTGAAGTGGTTCATCATCTCATATCCAACAACCTATTTTCTGACAAATAGTACGACTTCTGCTTCGCCAGATCAACCACTGATATGCTAACAACCATCATCGAATACATATATCAGGCTTTCGGTAAGAACGGCAAAACTTGAGCTGTTGCCCTGGATATCTCCAAAGCGTTTGACAGGGATTAGCATGATGGCCTTCTGCACAAGCTACAGGGCTATGATATAAATGAACACTTTTTTGATCTAATTCAATCGTTCCTGTCAAATCGCATAATGAAGGTCGGACTAAAAGGGGATACTTCCAGATCCTATCACACGAAAGTAGGAGTCTCTCAAGACTCTATCCAAACTGCGACACATTTTCTGACCTTCCGGTTTTCCTGATGTAATCAGTTCCCAACTAACCATTTACGCTGGCGACACCACTATTTACTTCCGTCTCAATAAGAAATCTGCCAAGGCTGACAAAAAAAAAATGATTAGCTTATAAGAAACTACAGCTTTATAAGCTACTTAGTTTTATTTTCTACCTACGATTTTTGCCCTGAAAAAGGGTCGGACGAAAAGCGCCTAAAATATTTTAAACCTTTATTCTTCTGTGTCTCGTTTTATTAGTTTAATATGATCCCACTTTTTTCTTGAAATGTCTTATATATATATATATATATATATATATATATATATATATATATATATAAATTAAATATATATTTATATTTGATTTGACACACAAACATCTATATTTGTGAGAGTCAAGCGATATATTTTGAGTCTTTAAGATGAAACTAAACGTTCATAGTTTTAAATCTAATATTCATTGCAACATATTTCTATGATTAAATTAACAATAAGCATATGACAAACAACTTTATACCCATCTTAATATCACAAAATAAACCTCTAAGACCGTCTCTTGTCAAAATATCTCTTAATATACAATATTCCTTCTAAAATATTCTTTTTTTCAATTATTTTTGGAGCGATATAGGTCAGATCATTTGCATTGATAGAATGAGAGATGATATTAGGTTGGCATATATGAAATAACGCACTTCATAAGAAATGAATAAAACACTTCTGAAATGTTAAATAACTCATTTATTTAGTTGAAATAGGCAACATATTGATGAATGATTGTTTATCAACGTACCTCTAACTTCTCGATATTATCAGATTCACATCCTTGACACGATAATTGGTTCAAATGCTTCAATTATCTCTTCCTATTGGAGAATGTTTTCTTGCATATGAAAAGCTCAAAAGGCTTAAATAAGTGATCTTCAATAGGAGAGATATTAGGTGAATATAAAGGATTAGACAAAGTTTCATAATTCAGGATATGTGGCATTTAGACAGTTGATTAAGAAACTTGAGCCTGTGCAGCAAAATTGGGCCATACCTATTCACAAGTCTAGAATGTTTCTGTTTCAATTTTTCGTGCATACACTCAATTTCTTTACAATACGTGGTTGCTGCTGTTGTTTTTCCTTGAAACAAGAATGACAAATGTATAACCCCCTTTAAAAGACCACCATTAACATTTTAGCGTGTTGTGGAGATTTGAGATACTGTTTTGGTGATCCATCTGCATCCAAACACTGGCCTACTCTATTACTTTTTTTTAAGAGTATCGCATGTAATGTTTCAATTAAAAATGTCTTTTCTCGGTTAGTACTCATACAGGAAGATTATGGACGTTGTTTTATTGTAATCATTTTTATTGGTTTTATAAGTAACAATATATTGAAAGAAAAATTATATGGAAAGAAGAAAGTCAGAGATAAGTCAAGATTTTTTATATACTAAGGAGGCTATTTCATTCGACGACTGTATCAACAAACAACCAATAAATGCATCATTTCATGTGTGATAACCTAATGTTTATTTTGTTTTGTGATTAAAAGCTTCACACAGAATAAAGTTTTGTTTTGTTTTGGCATGTTTGCCTACACAATGTTAGCATCAAAGTGTCTGCGGAAATTTGGTTTTCTATGTCCAGTCTAAAAAATCATAACCCCCATGGAAAATTTTAAAAGAAATAGATATTACAAAATCACCTTTATTTTTACGCTAAAAATTATATGACTATAAAATAATAGCTAAATGTTTTTTTTTATGCTCTTATTGGTAAGCACAGTCCGGGATCTGGTTACATAATAAGCGAGGTTGAATGCTTAATATAGAAAGTGTACCAACAATCACATTCTTTAAACATTGTTAGTTCTGTCTTCTAGTCTATCTTTTGTCTTGGACAACACTATACTTTGTGAACATCTTTAAATCAAGCATACACTCACTTTAAACTGGTATATCAACACTTGGTTAACTTTGTTTTGGAAGTTTTTTTTTCTAGGATTGCTTGCACATTTGGTGTCGTCTGTTTTTTTTTCTAGATGTAGTTTGTCTATTCTATTATGCAAGACATTTATTTAGCTGTGATTAATTCAAAAGAAGTACACCGAATATTTTTTCTATATAAGTTTCTTTATTTTTTCATTTTCTGTTATCTTTTTTGAAACTTTGCTTTTTCTTTCAATACCCTTTCCTAGCATTCTTTCTCTTTTTGTTATTCTTTCTTTTCTTTAACAATCATTTTCTCTTTTTTACTCCTTTCTAATTTTATGTTAACATTTTTCATTTTCTTTCTTTGCTTCTTCTTTCGTTACTTGTTCGAATTTTCTTTCTTTAATTCATTCATTCATTCTTTTCTTTTCTCTTTAGATATCTATCTCTCTCTGTCTCTAATTTATTATTATATTTATTTTCCCTCTTTCTTCATTCTTCCCTTCTAATTTATGTTTTTTCGACACAATTCCATATCATTTGTTGTAAATAATCCTCACTTTTTACCTAATTCACATCATGCTACTAATCGTTTTACCAATCTTCTTACTAGCGAATTCCTTCCTTCAATCTCTAAGTTCATTAAAGTGAAGATATTAGCTTCATTTATTTACAGGATCTATAGCGTAAATAAGAAGGCTGATAAGAATCTCTATTTAATTTGAAACCACATGAAAATACATATTACTCTGATTTGTCGGGTATAAATTAACTTTTACAAAATGCAAAAAAGAAACGTTTATTTTATGACTAGATTTTTAAAAAATCTATTGTTCTAAAGCATATATTTTCTACTCGAAAACAGCTTCGTCCGTTCTTTATTCTATTCTAATTAGCCACTATCTTCAGAATTTAGAGACTACGGATGATTAAGCAATACGCACTGGTACATTTCAATTCAACGCTCAAAATTTCATGAACTTATTTTGACTAACATGTGTGTGTGTGTATGTGTGTGTGTATGTTAATTCACTTTAACTTTTTAGCTTATATTTATTTCAATCTGCTGTCATCATTACAGAAATATACTTTTATACTTTTTTCTTCAAGATCAATTGATTTACATGATTGGACAATTTCAACTTCAAAAATATTTGTTATTTCTGTCTCCAATATTTGTTATTCCAGTCTCCAACCCTAAGCTATTGAGGATTTTTTAGCCCTTCCTCTTCTTTTTCTTTATCATCCCCTTCTATTTTTGTGCACCTGACTTAGGACACTTATTCTTTTGTCTATAACTGGAATAATGTTATGCCCCACTTCCTAAACTTCAGATTAATTCGAGTTGTTGCCCCCAAATTTGCATATATTAATAAAATATTTCAATTATTTTCACGCTTGTAATGTTGTAAAGTTAGACAGTACATAAGTAACTTAGGCACGATAGCTTCATTTTTATCTTCCTGACGTTAGTGGATTCTAATCAGAGAAAAGATTACACCGTGTAATAAAATTTTGACTTTTTGTTTTTGGTCGGTAAGTGTTATTTCCTAATTGTTTCTGTCTAGAAAGCAAAGGAAATTACCATTATTCTTATCAAACTTTGTTTTGGAACCTAAAAATCGATACTTTGAAACTAACCTATATTTTATTACAAACACCCACAAATTCTGAAAGATCAACAATCAAGCCATGAACATAGGTAAAGCGGCTATACCCACAATTATAATGGCCCTGAGATCGTATCCTTCTCTACAGACAAGGCGAAGCGCTTCACCTCGATCTTTGTCTCAAACTCAACGTTAGTCGACAAGCACCATCCCCCTCCAACTTCCCCGTATTACTGAGCACAACCTCAAAAATATTACCATTACAGCACAAGTTATTTCTGAATTTATCAAAAGCATTGACTCTTAGAAGGCTAGTGGCCCAGACAAAATTCTAGTGGTTGTCCTTAAGAATATCAACCCTGAATTATCCCCAATTCTAGTGAAATTATTCAACTACTGCTTGAGTAAGGATCTGGCTCCTCATGTATTCTCTACCTTTACATGAGCGATATCAGGCTGCAAATAGAGTACTGTTGTCATATGTGGGCAGAAAATGCTTAGACTTCACTCTGCCGCCTTGACAGAGTCAAAAAGCGTTTCCGAATTCTTGCGGGTAACGAAATATTCTTCACTCTCCAATTTCTAGTTTGAAATTGTTTTATGAAATAGAACTTTCAATATATGAGACGATTACTACTACAATTTTAGACAATTAAATTCACAACTTTCTAGTCTTAGACATAGATATTCTGTGACGAAACTTGTTGTTCTTTTTCTTGTTCTTCTTGTTATTTATCCTTTTAGAACAATAAATGCAATAATGACTCTCCATAATGTTCTCTTCATTGTGGTTTTTATTACGATTGCCATCATATATTTCTCCTAATTCATGTTTTGCCATTCACTCAAGCTTGTTTGGTAGGTTATGTGCTACGTTACTCTAGCCCTTATGCGTCCACTATGCGTGTCAAATTCTCCAAGACCCCTTTCCCCAGAATGTGTCATATAAATTTCAATTCTTTCTTTCTGATTCTAAGTATAAGTGTCTTTTTTGTTTCCATTGTATATAAAATTTTCACGTTACTCATATGTTCTGACCATGGGATTCCGAGTTTTTTTTCTGTAGATATACATGTCTGTTGCTTCAAGTCTCTTCTTCATCTAAGAGTAGATTATCCAGCATACACTATCATATAGAAGGAATGATATTACATAACATGTAAATAATCTTTACTTTGTTTCAAATTAAATTTTCGTTTTATAATACTTTGCTTGTGTTTAAGAAAGCATTTTCGCTATTCTAATTTACCTTTGGTTTTCATGGTCGAATGACTGTTCTATGTGAAAACACTTCCATGATATTTAAATTATTGTCGTTGCCTGTTTTTGTTGTCTCTAGTTTTGTAGTTCCCATCTTAGTCTGTTCCTTTAGTTGATAACCATAAATTCTGTCTTCTTGCAATTAATGTTTAGTTCATTCCTCTCTTCTTCATTCACTACCTATTGTAGATATTACTGCAGTCTTGTTTCTGCATCTGCGATCAACACTGCATCAGGTGTATATCATATGTTGTTAAGTTTGTGTGTGCCAGTAACGATTTCTGTAATGAAGCAACAACTTATAATTACAGGAACTGACATAAAATTGGAAAGTATTTATTAGTAATTGACTTTCAAAACTCGGAAAAACAAATTTTGAACAGTTCTACTGTAGTTAATTGCTTTAAAGTTTTGACAATATACTTCATGTTATGTTGTTAACAAAAAGAAAATAAGAGAATAAATCAATTAAACAAAAGTAAATTTCCCCAAACAATTAGAAACTATAAGGTTGTCCGTTGACTTTCTTCATATGTCACTCAGTACTAGTAACCTTCATCCAATTTTGAACTGAACCCTTTGTTTAATATATTGGGATGTATTGTTATCATTCTGCTGCCCATGTCTTGGCATATCTCATCTTATTCTTCATTTACTATTGCTCACATTATAGTTCCTGTTTCATTTAATTTATGGGGACAGAATGTGCACATTCCGATGGCCATGCCGAGAGATGTTGTGTTCTTCATTTAGTACTGCTCACTTATTACATTTCCTGTTTTTAAACTGAACCCTTGTTTTTAAACTATTTTGATTTTATTTTTCTCATTCTGGTGCCCATAATTAGGGGTATATGGTTTTGGTCTTTATTACTCTCCCTGTTTTCAAACTAAACAATTTATTTAATCTATTAGGACAGATTGTTCTCATTCTGGTGTCCATGCCTAGAAATATCTCGTCGTGTTCTTAATTTAGTACTGCTCACTTATTACTCTCTCAGTTCCCAAATGAACCTTTTATTTAATCTATTAGTGTAGATTATTTCAATTTTGCTGCTCATGTCTAGCGATATCTCGTCTTGTATTTTATTTAGTACTGATAATTTATTGTTTCTCTGTTTTCAAACTGAATCCCTACTTTAACCTATAGGGTTAGGTTGTTCTCATTCTGCTGTTCATGTCTAGAGATATCTTGTGTTGTTCTTTTTTTAGTACTGACCACTTATTTTCAACTTGAACTCTTTATTAATCGATGATGGTCGATTGATTTGTTTTTGCTGTACATTTAATGTTAGAGTAATTGTGAAAAATAAAAGCAGAAATGTTATAATTATCAGCGTCTCAAGACGCTGATAATTATTACATTAATGCATCCTGTCTCTAAAAAACAAATAAAGAAGAACATTATAAAATATGTAGTAGAAATTTAGATGCAAACATATAGTGCAAAGTGAGAATATTGGGAGACGTTCAAGAGGAAATTATATTAATATAAAATGAAAACAAATAGTGAAAAACCACCATCATCCCAAGTTTTTCAGATGATGACAGCTGAAGATAATGTTACCGCAGTGAAGACTATGGCTTTTCAATAGGAGAAAGATATCTATCACCAACCGATAATTATTCAAAACAGGTTGAACCAATGTATTATAACAATCATACTGACAAGATGCCAATGTCCAAGGAGACATTATTTCGTTATTACATAACTGACACACCGCACATACTAATTTCATATTGTATCGCTAAAAAGTAATATACTCTTTACCATTAAATGTCTACTACAGTATAGGACATGCAGTTTATTCGTAAATATGATATTCTACTTGATGATCAGCAGTTTGTTAAAAAGTTAAGTTCGGTTTGAAGTTCTGTTTTGCTGAGAAATATAGATGTAGAAATTGAATGATTATAATTGAAAGTAAAACAAAAATTTATTTTAAAAAATAATATGAGGTCATTATCAGAGTTCAAATGTTGATTGAAAGATTTGTTGTATTAAAGAAAAGCGAAGACCAGACCAAATTAGAAATAACATTCTGACATCATTTTTGCCAGGTATTGTGGGCGTGGTGTAACGTTTAGTATTGAACTAACAGAAATGGTTAAATGTAGCTATTATCCCATCTCATTTGGATTAGGCATGTTATTATTTTGACCAATATTTTGACCTTAGCAAGACTTTTTTGCCGTAAAAATAAATTCTCTAGGAAAATATATTTTAAAATAAGTAAATCTTTTTAGTAATCAAGCAGAATTTCATTGATAGATAAAAAGCACTTTTATATTTTTATTTTCTTTTGCAAGAAAATCAAGTCATCGATTAAATATGCACAGATAATTTTAACTTTTTATATTAGTTGAATTTGTAAATTTTTTAAAATACAGGAATATAAGCCATTTTATTTCTACTGATTTTTAATAAAGGTTTCAGCAATACTCACACATACACACACATGAACACACACATACACACACACGAGAATCCCAAACACACGCACACACATTTATATACATACTGTGTGCCATCGATTATCTAGCAACTAATGTTTTAGCACCTCTTTTACTCCGGACAAAATTGCAAGCAAGTTTGGTGTAATGGATATTGGCTAGGAAATCGGTAGAGCCGAGTTCGAATTATAGTTGAATTCGTTGCATTCACTTGCGCGCAAACGCCCTTGAAAAAGCATGAATTCATCTCTTTTCCCTCCAGCTGTTGGTTAAATATTAGGACAGTTCTATAGCCTTGCTTGGCAATCAGTCTACTCCAAAAAGAAATGGCAACATACTACGGAAAAACCTTCTACCTTGTCAGTCATGATCGTTTAATCGTGAAGCACGTATAGCATTTAACTGACTGACTGGTTTGAATTTCATACGATTGCCAAACTAATTGTTGACGTTACATTTAATAATATTCTAATAAAATTTCTAACGTAAAGATTTCTGCTCTAAAGATTCAAGAGATGCACAGTTAGCGGATCCCGAGTGTTTGTTTTTTTTATAATTATTATTGAGTTTCTGCTATTGGCAACAAATAGTGGCGATAATCGGCAGTGCCTATTTGTCGCTGTGTGTGTGTGTGTGTGTGTGTGTGTGTGTGTGTGTGCAAAACATTTAGAGTTCTAGTGAGAAAAGCTTGTTAACCATAACACCATCTTTATGAGGTGAGCAATTTTTACTTTTCCCAATTCTTTTCCAGTGACTGTGCTATTCTTTATCATATCTTACCAAAACTACACACACACACACACACACACACACACACACACACACACACACGTACGTGTGTGTGTGTGTGTGTGTGTGCAAAAACATTTAGAGTTTATATCTAATATTTTACTCTATAATTTATTTATTAACCAAAACTTTCTTACTAAGCACAACTGTATTTTAGCAAATCAATTTAATAGCAATTAAATTTAGTCATATTTTCAGGGGAGAAACACTTCTGGCTGAGTTTATTTAAGCCGTTAAGTGAAAAAATTCAATGAGCAAGAGTAAACAGAACAGTTTGATAATTTTATTTTACAATTTGTTGGAGTAAACATCCACAGAGAAAATCAGTAAAAAATAAGATTATTTATTCTGTGAGTAAATAGAAAAGGATGAATTATTTATTCATCAATCCTATGATTTACTGCAAATTAGATCGTTATCATTGGATAGTTCGCTTCTCCAGTCAACTGAGTCGAACGGTAAACATTTTAAGGAAACCTTTAAGCAATAGAATCGGGATAGAAATAAAGAACTATACGACTTTACAGAGTAACATGCAATAAACAAGACGATTAGCAAAGTTTTGAATCAAATAATAGATCAGTTTTACAAAAAATGTATGGTGATTTTCTAAGAGTAGCTTAGATGTGGCACAGGGTATGGGGCATATAACTTGAACAGAAGTTTATATTAAGTCGTAATTGTTCTAGTGAGAAAAGCTTGTTAACCATAACACCATCTTTATGAGGTGAGCAATCTTTACTTTATCCAATTCTTTTCCAGTAACTGTGCTATTCTTTATCATATCTTACCAAAACTTCTTTAACTTCATTGTATTTTAATCAATCTGCTCTTGGCCTATTGCATTTGCTATCTATTTGTCTACCATGCGGTTAACCTTTTGCTCTTTATCTTTTACTATATTTTTTATCGCTAAAAAACTCAATGATATCTTTCTTTTATCTACGTCTCTACTTGGATCCATGTTGGACTCTTTCTATCTTACAGTTATCGTTAGCATTATTCTTACCATTGAACGTTGTGAATTTCTTTGTTTTCAGGTGAATCTGTTAATTACCATAGCTCCGTCATGTCTGGTAGTTTATAACTCTTTTATACTTTACTTCCTTTATGTAATTATTATAATCATTTTTGCTCTATGCAAGGCAGTAAAACACTAAGACACAAGGGACTAGTGAGTGTAAAAGAATAAGAGAAACGTTAAACGTTATTAAGGATCGAGAAAAGTAGAAGGATACTCATGAAGACAGTAGGTAAGGATTCACATTGCATTTTGAAGATCAGAGTAGAAAGTGTGAAGCTGATAAACAGTTTCAAGAGCGAAAAATACAAGAAATGAAACTGTTAGCATAGAACAAACGGTTACATCTAGCCAATTCAACTGTAAATTGATGAGGCCTAATTCCTAACCCAGTACAGCACTTAAATTAATAAATATTTGTTATAATAACGGAGAGGTAATTCGAATAATAAAATAAGGAAGGTGAATTACGGCAGTAGGAAAGGGATGAAAGCCAAGATGCTTGACCAGAACCAATAATATTAGCTGATTTTTCATTAGATTTTATCAAGAATCTGTAAATATATAGCAGGAACATTGTATCTATCTGTAAATATATAGTAAGAGCACTGTGACAATAATATTCAATGCATAGCTGAATAAATATGTAAGAGAGATGTGAGAGAAAAAATGTCTACCACGACGCAGTTGAATGTTAGCCCGAGATGGTTCAACGAGTTACTCTTCTGGAGATTGCCATCAGCCATGGTAATGGAGGGTATGAATGGGTATCTTAGAAGATTAATAAAGAGAAAATTCGTTTTGGAGGTGTTAAAATTCATAAACCATTTCCTTTACCCAGCTAGCAGCAGATTATAGGTAATTTTTTAGATCAGCTGCTATTGGACCTTATAGATTTGATCAGACTTACTATCGAGATAGAAGTAAATAGTTGTGTCATCAGCATAAATACCAGTTTGAGAGTTAATGCTATTAGAAAAATCTTTGTTTAAATTTAAAAACAAAGTAGGTCCAAGGATAGAGACCTGTACCATTTTTAATAAATGTCTTCCAAGCAGCCGTTATTTGTCGTTTTATTTAAATTGCATGATCTCTTTTTAATGTTATCATTTGCCCTCATTCACAATTCTTCGTTGTCATTGACTATGATCTTTCTTTTTAAGAGAATTACAATTTAATATCACTTTTAGTTCGGTTAATGTTTAAACCTCCTATCTTCAGTTTTTCTTTTTTTCATGTAATTTCTTGCCATCCATCTGATGCTTCTGATATTGTGTTTTCAGTAAATCATAGATGATTGAAATATGTTCCAGTTTATATTTACCTTCATTTCTTTCCAGTTCATTTTCCAGAAGATGCATTTCAGGCATCCTTTGAATAATTTAAGCTAAAAGTATCTTCTTTGTTTACTTCCTTTTAAGTATTTATAACTGTGTTGTAATACTGTCGGATTATTGCAGTAGTACTAGGGCATAGAATATCAATAAATATTCGGTGATATTTTTTCCCGTAGAGAATTAACTGCCGAGTGTTCTACTGAGTCAAATACTTTTTTATAGAGAACAAAGCCAAATACAGTGGCCTGTTGTATATCCTTGCTAATATATATATATATATATATATATATATATATATATATATATATATATATATATATATATTGTTTCTACACTATATAATTCAAGTGAGATACGCCACTGAATTAAGTGCATTGGCAAAGAATATTATAATATTATTATCTTAGCCGACACGTTTCGTCCTCTGAAAGAAGATTACATTAACAAATATAAGATTAAGCCATAAATAATTTCTATTTAGTGGAACTAATTGTAATGACGAAAGTATCCTCTTAACTAATCGTTACTTGACATATCATAACAAGTAATAAAAGTTTCTCTAAAAAAAAGCATATTAATAAGTTCGAGAACCATTTCCACATTTAATCTTGCGGAATAGTACTCAAAAGCAATTGAACAGCTATGCAAAGTGACAAGTCATTGTAAATAATGGTGAATATAAAACTCAAGAAAATGTAATTGTACTTTCTTTTTTAAGAAGAAATGTAAACAAGAACATAAAATATTCACGACAGAAGCTAATACTCACTGTAATAAATACTTGTGTAAATAAATACTTTTCATAAATTTCATTAATGAATTAACTTTATATATATATATATATATATATATATAGAGAGAGAGAGAGAGAGAGAGAGAGTTTATCAACAAGTCCTGACTCATCTGAGAGAGAAGATAACAAAATTTTATGGAGAAAATAACTCTTGACGTTATTCTGCCAGCGATCAGCCAGCATCCGAATCTGTCTCAGACACCAGTCAGCTGTCTTTGAATGAATAAACTGTAAAAAAGCTTTCTTCTTCTTCTTCTTCTTCTTCTTCTTCTTCTTCTTCTTCTATGTGCACTGTCTCTTCAGGACGTAGGCGATCATGGTTCTCCACGTCTCCCTATCCGTTGTGGCTCTTAGTATGTTTGCTCTTGTTACAGCTCACAACCCCCGTTCCGTCATCCACCTGATCAGACCCTGCAAATATGTTATCCTCTGCCTTCCTCTGTCTTTTTCCCTTCTATCTGGCCTGTCAGTATCATATTCTCCAAGCTCGCTTTCCTTATTGCATGTCCCAGGAACTTCAGTTGTCTCTTTCTGATGCCCGGTATTAATTTCCTTTTTGTTTCCATTCTTTCCAACACCTCCTCATTGCTTGCATGCTCAGTCCGCGATATCCGCAGCATCCTTCTGTAGAACCACATTTACGCTGCTTCAAGTTTTGTCCTCATTTTCAATGATATTTTCCAGCATTCACTGCCGTATTGAAGAACTGACATCACATAGCAATCCAGCACTCTTTTCTTTGTTTCTAGTGACATTTTCCTGTGTCTTAGTACTTTACTCAGCTTCTGGAACGCATCCTTTGCCATACCAATTCGCTTTCGGATCTCTGTGTCGCACTTTCCATCTGTTAGAACACTTCCTAGGTATTTAAATTTTTGTACTTGCTTGATTCTGGTATCGCCCACCTGTATTTGACATTTTGGGTTGCACCTTTTGCTGATGACCATGTATCGAGTTTTCTTAAAGTTTATTTGTAGTCCTTTTTGTCACTCTCCACCGATACCTACTGTAGGAGGTTTTGCAGTTTCCTTTCTGTGTCTGCAATCAACACTGTATCATCTGCATACCTTATGTTGTTCAAGTTGTGGCCTCCAATAACAAATCCTGGCGTGTCATCTAGGGTCCTTAAAATATTCTCACTGTACAAGTTGAACAGATCCGGTGAAAAAACACATCCTGTGAAAAAACACATCCTTGTCTTACGCCTCTTTCTATCTTTGTAAATCTGCTGAAATCGTTACCTGTCCGTATGCAGGCAGTTTGCTGCCAGTAGAGATTCTTGATTACTCTGATATCTTTCCCAAAAATGTCGAGGCTACCGAGCATCTCCATCAATTGTTTGTGTCGTATCTTTTCGAATGCCTTTGCATAATCAGTAAAAAACAGGTACAATACTTTTGTATTGCCCTTTCGGAGAGCATCCTAATCGTAAATATGGCGTTCCTTGTTCCAGTGTCTTTGACGAACCTGCACTGTTCCTGCCCTATCTCTGGCCTGATTCTGCTTCTCGCTCTATTCATAAGGATTCTGACAATCAGTTTTGTAATGTGACTCATTAAGCGGATAGTTCTGTGTAGTTCGCACTCGTTTACACCTGGTTTCTTCGTCAGTGCTATAAATATAGACATGCATAGGTCGTCTGGTATTATTCCACTATTATAAATTTCGTTTATTATGTCGGGAATTTTTTCTATGCCATATTCTTCTAAGGCTATCAGCAGCTCTATTTCGACGCCGTTTGGACCAGCTGCTTTGTTTCTGTTCAGTTTGGCCATTGCAGCTTCCACTTCGGATTTTAATATTTCCGGTCCATCCTCCTCCTTGTGTATTCTCGGTTGTTCTCTCCTGTCGCAAAAAAGATCCTTTATATACTCTTCCCATCGCTGGCGTATTTTCTCTTTCTCCAATATGATTGTTCCATCCTTGGATTTTATGTATCTTGTTGAGGAGCAGGTTTTTTGTCCTGTCAGTTCTCTTATCTCTTTATGCATCTCTGCTTTATTGGTCCTGCTCATTCTCTCTACTTATGTTTTGCATTAAACCACTGCGTTGCTTAATCTCTTGTTTATAGTTATGTAGTCTATTTAGTTCTTCATGTCGCTGGGCTTTTCCATAGTCATAGACGTCGTGGGTGTTCTTGAAACCAGGTGTTAGTAATTACCTGGTCATTTGCTGTGCACCATTGGCCCCATTTTTCTCCTCGTTCGTTGCGATTCCCTAGTCCAAAGTTGCCGGTCATGTCTCTTTACCTATCTTGGCATTCAAGTCACCCATTTTTCTTCACTTTATCAAAAATGCTGAATTGCCTGTCGCGAAGTAAATGTGCCAATAAGCGCATAGTCACTCTGAGCAGCATCAGGACTCAATATTGTATGTGGAAGAATTTCAGCACCGTCACTCAGTTTGAACTTCTTAGTCAAATTGGCAGTGTGTGGCCTCTTTAGTTTATTGTAAACACGGTGTAGCTGTTAGCAATAGAGTTTAGCATTGATGCCGTGACTGTGTGTAACAAGCTAGAAATTTAGTACCCCTTGGAAATTACACCAAACAGAGTTGTTTTTTCGGGTTTGATTGTATATTTAAAAGTACAGAACTATAATCTGTATTTATAACCGTTTATGTGTTCAGTTTTTATATATATATATATTTTTATTGCTCTGGATAATATCCTTTGAGATCTATTTTTATTTTTTATTTTATTTTATGAAACAATTTTATTTGGGTTATCCTCTCCATTTTTTACGGATTTGTCATTATTTCTCCCCTCGGGTTTCAATCCTTGTTTAAAAGGCAATCGGAGTATAACCGTACAGATGAGCTGTGATACAGCGAAACAGATCTGTCTGTGGATGACTATATATATATATATATATGAATTTATTTCTTAAGAATTTTCTAAGTAAATGTTTAATCAATAAAATATGAGAATTTAAAAGTGTTTGAAAAGCTAAAATAAACCTCTTATTTAAAAAGATTTTAATACAAAACTAAATTTAAAGGCTCCACCTTTTTCATATTGTCAACAACACCAAACTGGAATAAAATGTGCCAATGACTGACGACGAAAAGTATTTTTATTCACAATTTCTTTTTGGGTAACATCTTTGCAAGACAATGATTTAAACGGAGTCGAAATCATACAATCTGAAAAACAAATTAAATTTTGTTAAACTCCAATCAAATCTAAAAATAATCTTTGGGTTACTTTACGCGCAAATGTCTAGAGTTCATCAGTTTCCCATAAATTTCGGCTCGTTAAAGGTATCACCAGCACTTTGAAAAAGAAAACCGGCTAGCAAGACGTCCAGTAGGAACACGGGGTATGTCATCTTAAGGAGTTTCATTAAGCGAACTGCTGCTCATCAACATGAGGGCCGGTATATTTCTCTTAAATGTACTTATTCACAAAACAGTTGCGAAGAAGACCACAATTTTTTTTAATATTGTCGACAATAACTCTTTCATAAGAAGTACAGTCTCCACAAAAGCAACAGAATTTTCTATTTCCTAGAATCTGTTTCTGTAAAAGAAAGACAATGCATTCAACAAATCCTGCTTGATGACTAGCCCACGTACAGAGAATTATTTGTGTAATATTTATACAGAAATTTAAAAAATATTTGCAACCCTTAAAAAAAGTTAAGTCTCTTAAACTTTGAAAAAAAATTAAATTTATTTTTTCTTTTCCAAATCCATTTCATCTGACTGGGCTTTTCTCCATCATCTTACCAAAAATTCCTTCTATCTCATTTAATTTTAATCCAACTTTAAGAGTTATTTTCTTTTAACATTACTTCTTTTTAATAAGTAAATTTTAAGAACAAAAAAAATAGAGAGAGAGAGAGAGAGAGGGGGGGAGAGAAATATATGATTATTTAAATACAAATAATAATAGGGATAGATATCACAATGACAAAAAATGAGAAAAGGTGAGTGAGAAAATATTTGAAAAAGATTTTTGTGTTATCTGCCTGGTGCCACAAAAGATCAATGCTGGAGTTTTTGTAACTGATTTACTGTACGAGAGGAACTGGTTCTACGCCCCATCATTGTGCACTGAGTGAGGGATATTTTTTGTTGACTATGTGTTTCCACGCTAACGAGTTACATTTATCTTGGTGTAGAAGTTCAGCGTTTTCCTTCTTCTACACTGGTTGCCAACCAAGGATCAATAATCCAGGCTACTTTATAATTTAACTGACCGAGGAGGGAGAAAAAATGAATTCACTTTTTGCACGGATATTTGCGCGAACGCACCTCGCTTCCGCCGCTCGTTCAGAACTGCTACCCGTCACATCACCCACACATATAAAAAAGAACCAGAGAACGAGTAATCTGACATTGTTATATTGCCTGGCAGAAATATTATATTAATAATATAGGCTATATTTTCCATATAGATAAAAATCTATATTATATATAAAGAATAATAAAATTGAAATTAAAGTAAGAAAACAAAATCTAGTTTTCTAACGCTTACGGTCACTTCAAATTAAAATACCGATTCCTGTACGATCAGCGAAGTTAAGCAGCTTCGATCCTCGTCAGTACTTAGATGTGTGACCGCTTGGGAATGCAAGGTGCTGTAGGCATGGATGTGCGGGTGATGTAATAGATAATGGCTCG
Source organism: Ascarosepion bandense (assembly GCA_037127315.1). Taxonomy (NCBI): domain Eukaryota; kingdom Metazoa; phylum Mollusca; class Cephalopoda; order Sepiida; family Sepiidae; genus Ascarosepion; species Ascarosepion bandense. The sequence continues at coordinate 2,368,352 of JBBBDQ010000310.1, forward strand.
GAATTTGTTAGTCGGAGAGACGATTTCCAATCTATTTGTTCCAGTCTCAATAAGAAATCTGTCAGGGCTGACAAAGTAAATATCGCTGCAGCTCTTGAAAGGGACCTCAAATCTGTGGTGGACAGGAGTAAGAAATGGCTCGGAAGCTTTAATGCTTCCAAAACAAACCTGATCTCTTTTAACCACCATAGAAAATCTTTCCTACCTTCCATCAGTATGAATCACACTAGTTTCCTAGAAAGCAATACACTGCTCGGCCTCACCCTCTCAGCCCACCTCAAGTGGAACGACTATATCGAATCAATAGCTACATCTACTGCTAAGAACGTTGGGTCACTGTGTCAGGCCAAGAAGTTTTTCTCGTCATAATCCATCTTGCACATATACAAATCTATCATTTGTCCGTACATTGAATATTGTTGCCATATCTGGTCGGGTTCTCCTGATATTCCCTTAGAGGTACTCCAAAATATCCAAAGAATGATTTGCAATGTAAACGATCCCGATTTGGCAACTCGACTTCAGTCAATTTATCACCGATGGGATGTGACTTCCCTTTGTTTTTTTCTACAAATATGTTCACGGCTTCTGCTCTGTCAAGATTATTTTCCAGATGCCCATGCATGAATTTACTTGAGCTACTAGATTGACAACAAGGTCCCACTTTTTTACAGTCAAAACAGTTAAATGTAACAGCTACTTATACTCTCAGTTTCTCTTCTCGCACTTACTGCCTGTGGAACTCCTTTCAGTATACTTGCTTCCCTGATTGCTACAATCTCCAAGAATTTAAGTGCAAAGTCAACTACCATCTTTTATCTCCTTTATTCCCATATTTCTCTTATCCTCTCTCTGACATCTCCTGTAACTTTTTGTTCATTTTTTCGCTTCCCTCTTATGTAAGCCGTTGCGCACCAGTAGTACTTCTTCCTAAATATATAGGTTAATTAGTAAAACTTGTATCACTAAAATCATTATTATCACAAAAACAAAATTGCGCATAAAATAGTTTGATTTCGGCATTAAATAACAAGGTAGATAAGCCGTTAAACAAAAGACAATCAACCAAATTAACCAACCAAATATAGAAATATATTCGATAAATTTGTCCTGTTTTCCTGTTTATTTCAGAAAACTAAATTTTGTTTAATTATATTTCGTACTGATTTTTACTGTAATTAATCGTTTAAACAATGGCGAAGTAGCCAGAAAAAATGAACAATAATAATAAACATTTCATTGAAAATGTTCATATTACAATTACTTTAGGTATGAATAGAAATATGAAAACAACAGGAGTTATAAAAGGTGATATTTTTTATTAAATAGAAAAGAATAGACTTTACTGAGACAATCTACTGGATACATAGAGAAAAAGATGTTTTGGGGAATAAATAAAAGCAACTTGAATCTTTCTAATCTATCCACTTTTAACGGACAACATTTCTACGAAAATATTCCGTATTCGGCTCCAAACGTTGCATTATATTTTACTTCTTTTTCGTTTTCTTTACTCATAGGAATAAAGTTTTTGTATTTGGAAAGCAAAGAAAGTAGAAGCAAATTGTAAGAGCAAATGAGTTTATTATCCAGAACAAACGACAGATAAAAATGATGGAAATGCGAGATAACCGTAACATATTTAGGAAGGATATAAGAATAATCAAGCACCTATGCTGGAAGCAAACCGCTCGTATACGGATAGTAAACAAATTCAGTAAATATACAAAAACAGAAATGGGTGTAAGACAAGGATATGTCTTCACGCCAAATTTATTTAAATTATACAGTGAGGCAATTCTGAGTGAATTAGAAGTCCTGTCAGGATTCATTATTAGCGGCTACAATCTTATCAACGTAAGATATGCAGATGATAGTGTTGATAGCAGACACAGAAAATAAACTACAAGAACTCCGATAGAAAGTAGTGAAGGAAAGTGAGAAGAAATGACTAAGCACTATTTGCAAGAAGGCAGAATGTATAGTTGTTATCAAAATCGAACAAATACAATAATTTAAATATCTGGGAATTGCTTTAACAGTGGATGGAATGTGCGACACTGAAATCCGAACACGCATTTGCGTAGCAAAATGGCCTTGGAAAAACTAAGCAAAGTATTAAGAAACAAAAAATAGTTAAAAACAAAGAAAAGAGTATTGAACTGTTATTTAATATAAGTCCGCCTATATGGCAAAGAATGCTATACAATGTTATCACAAATTAAGAAGAAACTTGAATCAACAGAAATGGTGTTCTACAGAAGGATGCTGAGAATATCATTCGCTGAACATGTAAGCAACGAAGAAGTTTTAAACGCTTTGGAAACAAAAAGAACATATAGTTGACATCAGGAGGAAGCAGTCGAAATTTATAAAACACATAATGAGTAAAAGAGGGTTTGAAAAATCTGATAATCACACAACAGACTGAGAGCAAAAAGACATCGAAAAACAATGCCTATTCTACGAAGAGAACTTGAGTATATGAATAGCCTAAAATAGGTTTAGGAAATATAACAAAAAGAAAAAAAAATATTAAGAGCTACAAATAATGAAATCGTGGAGAGCCATGATCACTAACGCATTGAATGTACACGGCATATAGGAGTAGAAGAAGAATCGCTGTCAAGATTAGAACTCATATATCCTTTCTCGAGATACAAGATTTTGTAGTGCTGTGTGATCAAATTTAATGAGCCACAATTCGCCTTCATCTATTTCTCTACTTACTAGACGCTATATTTGTTATTGCTTTTACATATATGACGAGATTAGTATTATTAATTACAACCTTAATTTTTAAGAAATGAAGCATTGTAAACTACTCTTGGGGTACAAAAATAATTATCTGACCTAACATAAAGTTTCAAATGAAAATCACTGACAAGATAATACAAGTCACTTTCATGCAAACAGCCTAGACGAACGTCCTTGTCCTTATCTGTCATTGTACAAGACATCTTGAATAACGGTTCAACGTGACTATCTCCGGTAAAACAATACGCAGCTCAATAGACTTTTTCATTCCTTTGTCAGCATTTCTACTGGTTTATTATTTCTAGTGTCTGATATATTTGTTGGCCACACGGACAACTTATTATTTAATATATTTTACTAACACTTTGATTCATGTTTGTTTAATTCTTTATAAATGCTATACGGCATATTTAATATAAACTCTTCTGAAAGTAAGAATTGTTAAGAGGATCCTTCCTTTACCAACATTAAACCGTATACTATCGTTATTTTTACTAGTATCTCTTTATTGTATCTGTTAAAAAATTTGGTCTTCTCACAACCGTAAAAGTTCCTGTATATTAATAAACGGAACAGTCTGACAACAGAATTGGCTAGAGTGAAAATCAAATAAAATCAACAGGAAGGAAATATGTCTGTTTATATCTCTGAAATATTGTAATTATTTACACTATTTTCAATATTCGTACTCTTATCCTCATCTTTATTGCCATATCCGGAAGGGTCATGGCACGTTTAGAACAAGCTAGTCTGGTGGACGAAATAAAAATTCCAATTACTTCAAGAAGGAGCATTGAACAACCGAAACGTCGTGAATATAGAAACAAAGATGAGAATAACAGTCCGACTATTGTAAATAGTGAAAGAAATACTTGCTAAAATTTATAATAGTAAATGATCTTAGTCACATCTAAAATAATAATTTCACCACATCTGGAAGGTGCCATTTTCAGACATACTTTAGATGTTTTTCTGCTTAAAGTAATAAATCTGCCAAACTTTTACGAACTTTCTTTTACCACTATTGTCCAATCTAAATTCGTAACCTTTTAAATGCGTTATTGGAATGAAAGTAGAAATGTTGTTTTGTTTTTGTTTTTGTTTGTTTGTTTGTTTTTATCGCTCTCGGCAAGACAAGAATCTTGTAACGTCATCTTCTAAAGTGACAATTTCAGGTTAAAAATGCCAACACATGTATTGTAGAAAATGTGAACCTGAAAAACAAGTTACAGATGAGCTTGGATAATAGACGACTAAATGAAATCAGACAACCTCTGAAATTGGCTCAAGGTCAGTGGAGAGCCATGGTTGTCGAGGGAGTATTTTGGTATGTCTGTCAAGCAGTGGTTATCATTGGTACTATATTTGTTGGTGTGCTTAAATAATAGCTTCTTAGCTCATAAAAACTTCTTTTAATATTCTCAGAATTAATACCAATTAAAAGAAAACTTTAGTGTTGGTAAGAATACAAACAATGAAATTACATTGTTTTCATTAGTTTGATATAAGACAAAAAAGCATTCTTAGTGTTACTTTCAGAGATGTTGGAATTATCTTATTGTTATCACACACACACGCACATACACAAAAGGCAGATATTCATATCTTTTGTAAAACCTAAATAAATATAAGGTAATTTGCTTGAATTTCGTTAGACCGGCTATTTTAATCATTGTATGTTATATAACCTATTTTCCACGTCTTATTTTTCCCAACGTTTCGTTTGTGTACCATCTGGTTTTCCTAACATACAGTGTGCGATCGAGTAAATTTCTTGGGTGTCATAGGATTCGAAAAGAGTTGGATGAGTCTAACAGTGATTATAACAGCTAGGAAAATTTCCTCTAATCATTCCGATAAGAACAGAACTCCCGAATTTCTAAGTGAGGGCCCCAGACTCGACACAGAGGTTTACATCACGAGCCTTAAGGAGGTACTGCTGCCCTGGGTTAAGAAGATGAATGCTGGAAAACCATGTGCCTGTCAATAAGACTCCGCACCATGCCACCCAATCAGGAAAACCCAGTCATAGCTGTCAGACAATTTCTGCGACCACATCACCCATCTGCCCACCTAATTCCCCAGGATGCAACCTCCTTGATTATTTTATGCGGTAAGCAGTTGAGCGGAAGACCAACAACATTCTTTATAAAGAGGAAATGAAGGCAAGGATTATGGTAGCATTGACCAACTTAAACAAGGAGACCATCCAGAAGAGATGCACGAGATTATAAAGTCGTCTGGAAGCGGTGGTTGAAGCCAATGGCGATTTTAGTAGATAAAATTGTGCTTTAGTATTTCATGATATCTTTATGTAATTTTTGTAAATATATTTGTTAAATGAGTGCTATTTTCATTTTGGCGTAATTTAGACGATAACTGATATATATATATATATATATATATATATATATATATATATATATATATATATTGATTGTTTAATTACTTAGTTTTTGGTCATAATAAAATTAGACCAGTACATAGATCCATTAGCAAGTGTTCAATACAATTATATTGTAGAACTCTTGAATAGTCTTAATTTGTAAACGAGTTATTATGCGACCTAGGTTTCTACCATATGGTGTCTTCGGGCGATTGCAAATATTTGAAATTGAGCACTCTGGAAGAGTGGGGGACTTTGTAAACAGTAGCTACTCCGGCATATACGCATCGCTCATTCGATAATGAATTGGAGCAGTCTAGCTATTGGGCGTGTTTATACGTCTACCGGACTCTCGTGGCCTAGGGGTAGAATCACCGACTGACGCCGATTCGGTCGGGTTTCAATCCTGGGTTAGGAAGCGAACGGAGTCTAAGCCGTACTGCTGAGCTGTAATAGAGCGAAACAGATCTGTCTGCGGATGACTATAGTATATATACTGATCAATTTTTGCTTTAAATATGAAATCAAGAATTCAAATCAAGATTTTGTACTTTAAATACAAAGAATATAAAGAAAGTACAAGAGTATAAATTGCAGCAGTGGCAAAGATATTTGAAATAAGATGAGATACAAGTAAAATATATATATATATGGGAGAACACAAAAAGAGGAGGCAAGGCTGCAATAAAAAATAAAAATGTTAAATTTATTTCAAAATGCAAAATAAAATGTCAATATTAACACAATTATTTGCATATAGTCAGAAAACACACACACACACACACACACACACACACACACTCACTCACAGGAAGAGAAAATAACGTTTCATATAAGTTTCAGTTTCAGCCTCATCTCACTTTGCGTTCCATTTTCTGTGCAAATCTTATCACGATTTCAGCCAAATTAAGTGCTGATGCCTGGAAATATTTAATTTATATTGTGGCCAAGCCAACACAAATCTGTTTTCCAGCAATTCGTGTCTTTATAAGCAAGAGCTTTGAGTAACAATACTAACAACTTGTCACTGATTTAGGAAACGATAGCAATAAAAAAAAAGATTTTCCAAGATTTTCGTGGTCGTATGAAAAGAAGTACTTTTAATGGCAGCACATAATTAATTATTCTAAATTCTTGCATGATCTGTAATCTCATTTACTCGACTAAATCTGAAGACGCTCGATAACAAAACCACTAGGTACTAAACGCAGGAAACTTTTCAAACTCTCGATTGATAGTCAACAGAATATTATTAGTTATTGTATATAAAAAGTTATAGTCTTTTACCAGCATATAAATAAAAATAAATATTACAGAATATTTATAAAATTTGACGAGAAATTTCCCGACATAAAAAATGAGCGCCGACAATTTGGCAAAGAACTTGATTTGCTGCTAAAAAGTAGATTCGTAATTTTTGTGAAGAAAAAAAAAACAGGAAAAAGAAAAAAAAACAACTATTTCTAACTCCTAATAGATAAATTGGCATCACCAGCTCTGGGTATCAAATACACATTTACTATGGAAAGTTGCAACTCTATCAACTTCAGTTAGATGATATAATTCAGCTGAAAATTATAAAATGAAAAACATTTTAAAGTAAACCTTTAAAGAATCAGATCTAAGAAAGTATTATCATGAAGTGGTAAAGACATTCAAATATTTTATACTTAGAATTTACAATTACACCATGATAGATGAATGTTAGAAATATGGAAATCAAATACAAAATCGTATGAAAGAATCTTTAAATTAACACTTTTCTGCCTTTGGATCGATGTTTTTGATAAGTATCATTAAAATACTTGCACACTTTTAATAATAAAAGTTTAAAAAAAGAAGAAAAACAAAGAAAATCCGCTACCTCTAGCTCTAGTCTTTACCACTTCTAGCTCTTAAAAATACATAATAAATCAGGGTATATTATTTTGAATGAGTCATTATTTTAGAAAACTTTGTAGAAATAATTTTGGAAAACTTTTGACATATTCTAAAAATTTCGGAAAAGTAATTTTAATGATGAATGTAGAGCTACATTAAATGAACATGAAAGCTGGCCTAAAGATTCGATTCATTATGTAAATAATCAACAAACATGTGTTAGAAGATCAGTGAATAGTGTTGTAATGTTTCAAGCGATTATTCTAGGGAAAGATGTTATAAGTCTTGTAAAATTTGAGGATGAATGTCAAACTAAATGCAAATAATTATTGTAAGTTCTTGGACAAGTCTTTGTGATGGGTACATGTTGCAACTAAGAAGATTTAAATTAAAATACATATATAGATACATATATATACTCCTTTATATTCAGGAAAACTATCTTGTCCATATTGCCAAAAAGATTCTTCTTCTTCTATGTGCCCTGACCCTTCAGGACGTAGGCGATCATGGCTTTCCACGTCTCACCTATCCCTGGTGGCTCTCAGTACATCTTCTCCTGTTACACCATGCAACACTCGTTCCATCATCCACCTGATTAGGTCCTTCAGATATGTTATCCGTTGCTTTCCCCTGTCTCTTCCATGAATCTGGCCTGTTAGTATCAGGTTTTCCAAGCCATCCTTCCTCATTGCATGTCCCAGAAACTTCAGCTGTCTCTTCCTGATAATCAGCATTAGTTACCTTTTTGTTTCTATAATTTCTAGGACCTCATCTTTGCTCACATGCTCGATCCATGATATTTGAAGCATCTTTCTGTTGAACCATATTTCAGTTGCTTTCAGTTTTTCCTTCATCTTTGTTGATATTGTCCAGCATTCACTGACATATCGAAGAACTGACAACATGTAGCAATCCAGTACGCTCTTCCTTGTTTCGAGCGACATTGTTCTGTTTCTTAATACTTGACTCAACTTCTGCAATACTTCTTTCGCCATGCTAATTCGCCTTCGGATTTCTGTGTCGCACTCCGTCTTCTGATATAACACTTCCCAGGTATTTACATTTTTGTACCTGCTTAATTCTAGTATCCCCGACCTGTATTTGTAATATTGGGCCGCCCTTTTTAATGATGACCATGCATTCGGTTTTCTTGCAGTTCATTTGTAGCTCTTTTTTTATCACTCTCTTCGGCTACCTTCTGTAGGAGATCTTGTAGTTTTCTTTCTGTGTCTGCTATCAGCACTGTATCATCTGCGTACCTTAGGTTGTTTAGATTGTGGCCTCCGATGATGAATCCAGGCATAACTTCTAAGGTCCTCAAAATATTCTCGCTGTACAAGTTGAACACATCCTTGTCTTACGTCCCTTTCTATCTTTGTATATCTGTTGAATTCATTAGCTGTCGTATACAAGTGGTTTGCTGCCAGTAAAGGTTCTTGTATACTCTTATGTCTTTCCCAAATATGTCAAGGCTGCCGAGCATCTCCATCAATTCTTTGTGGCGCATTTTGTCAAACGCCTTCGCATAATCAATAAAGTACAGGTATAATTCTTTCTTCATTTGTATTGCCCTTTCAGAGAGCAGTCAAATCATAAATATGGCATTACTTGTTCCAGTGTCTTTGACGAAACCACACTGTTCTTGTTCTATCTCTGGCCTGATTCTACTTCTCGCTCTATTCATCAGGATTCGGACGATCAGTTTTGTTATAAGGCTCATTAAACTGATGGTTCTGTGGAGTTCGCACTCGTTTGCTCCTGGCTTCTTAGGTAGTGCTATGAAGATCGACTTGTTGAGGTCATTTGGTATTACTTCACTATTATAAATTTCATTTATTATTTCTGTAATTTTCTTTATACCAAATTCTTCCAAGGCTATCAAGAGCTCTATGACTATGCCGTCTAGTCCAGCTGCTTTGTTTCTATTCAGTTTGGCTATTGCAGATTCCACTTCAGACTTTCATATTTCTGGTCTGTCCACATCTTTGTGTAATATAGTTTTCTCTTTCTTGTCGTGGAAAAGATCTTTTATATATTCTTCCGATCGTTGCAGTATTTCCTCTTTCTCCAATATTATTGTTCTATACTTGGATTTTAAATATCCTGTTAAAGAGCAGGTTTTTTTGTCCTGTTAGTTATTTTATTTCTTTATGCATATCTGCTTTATTATTCCTACTCAATCTCTTTACTTCTGCACATTTGTCATTGAGCCATTCCTCTTTAGCCTGTCTGCATTTTCGTCTTATTTCCTTGTGTACTCCATTCCATGTCTTGGTATTATTTACTGCCTCCTTTGCATCATGTCCAGAATCTCTTCAGTCATCCACTCGTTTTTTTTTCTGCGCCTAATTTTCTTTGGGACGATGTTGGTTACTGATGTCAGTATTGCTTCCTTTAGCGAGTCTCATTTCGAGTGTCCTTTTCCAATTTGTTCTTCATATTTGATTTTCACACTGTTAGTGTATTCTTTTTGTAGGTCGAGGTAATTCACGAGTGTGTTGTATTTCAGTTTTGGTGCTGCGCTAGGCTTTTTCAATCTCTGTAGTTTGACCTTTAGTTTGCAGATCACTGGGATGTGGTCGCTTCTACAGTCAGCGCCAGGATAGGCTTTGCTTTGAACCACTGCATTTCTGAATCTGCTGTTTATGGTTATGTAGTCTATGTGTTTTTTTTTGTGTCACTTCCTGGGCTTCCCCATGTCCATAGACGTCGTGGGTGTTCTTGAAACCAGGTGTTAGTTATTACCTGGTCATTTGCTATGCACCACTGGACCCATTTTTCTTCTTGTTCGTTGCGGATTCCTAAAAGTTACCAGTTGTCATACCTTCCCTCTCTTTTCCTACTTTGTCATTCAAATCTCCCATGATGATCCTGATTTCTTGGCTTTTACATTGAGCTTTGTCATTGTCTAGATTGGAGTAAAAAGATTATATTTCTTCCTCGGTGCTTTGTGTTGTTCGTGCATAGATGATTACAATTGCTGTGTTGAACGGTCTCCCTTTCAGTTTGACCAGGAGAACTCTTTCGGAGAACTTGCGGTATCCCAAAATACATTTCTTTATTTCTTTGTCCAGTATTAAGCCGACTCCTTTTTCATTATTTTTGCCTCCTGTGTATATTATCCTATGGTTGTCGCTGCTGAAGTCTCCATTATTTAGTCATCTGGTTTCGCATATTCCCAGAATATTGATTTTCAGTTTGTTCATTTCCTGCTTGACATTCTCTAGTTGTCCTCAGTTGTTTAACGTCCTGACGTTCCATGTCCCCAAAGTAATCCTTTCTTTGTTGCGCACAGTCGCAGGGTAACGGTCCAGAGACACCTGTTGCTCATGTCGTTCCTTCCCTGGCGAGGGACATATTTTTGCCTTCTCCACGGTGATTTATTGAGACACCACCTCTAGTTAGCTGGCCGTTGACTCATCAAGAATTCCTCCGCTCTTTGTAGGTTTATTTTTTATTATCCTACCGGGTTACTAACATCCCGTAAAAAAGGGCGGTTGGAAGAAAGAACATAAATATTAAGTATATACTTACTATATGTTCAACCAAATAGTCATGTAAAAAAAAGTAAATTCCCTAGTTACTTCTAACTAGTAAAATGAATGCATCACATATCCAGTAAACAGAGGATATTTTCTTTGAAATTTCATCCTTTCTCAAAGAGATCTTCTGTTTCATTTGTATAATTCCGGCCATTGCATATTTTACAATAGCACGTGGTCTAAGGGGAGGGTAAAGAGACGAAGTATAACGCTATTAAATATTTCACATTACAAAAATTAATTTCAAATTAAACATATATTTATAAACTTGAGAACAACAACAAAAAAAATTACATTATTCTGAAAAGAGAATTTTAAAAGCATGAGAAACAGTGGAACTGAGATTTTTTTCTTACTACTAGCTAAGCTACCAAAAGGGATACCACAAATGTTTGCAAAAACTTAGCATCACATATCTAATAAACAAAAGATATTTTCTTTGAAATTTCGTCCTTTCTCAAAAAGATCTTCTGTTTCATTTGGATAATTCCGGCCAATGCGTATTTTGAAATAGCAGGTGGTTTAAAGAGGGCGGGGACAAAGATTATTTATTAGAAATACTCCTGTTTGTCTCATTAAAAACGATTTATATATTATTGGAAAACGATATTCAAGCAAAAAAAAAAAAATCCATGAGAATCATTAAAACCTTTGCCGGTAATGTTGTGGTCGAAAGAGTCGCAAAGTTAATAAAAACTCTGAATAAAATATCAAGATGCCTATATTGTAAAATGATAATTTATTCAGCTATAGTTTCTACTGTTCCTCAAATATATGTTTCTATGGCTAATGTATTTTGATCTTTTGAATTTAGTTATAAGGACAAATTTAACGAAATGGTTTAACCGATACTCGTATTTAAGTAAATATTCTGTTTAAATCAAACAGTATATATATTTATTTTTACCGGCCTGATTATTTACGATAAATCTTTGTGACGAAAATCTGTGTCATTCAGCAGGGTTCAAACCTGCAACTCCTATCAATATAGGGGAAGCCACCATTTGAACTGGCGCGTCTTAAACTTCTCGACCACGAATGACCAACAGTCTAAACGAAGTCAAATCAAGCCCATATAACACAATTTTCAATTCATGTAAATAACCATATCTGCATTGAAATGTATCGTAATGTCAACAAATGTAAACATACAATGTTACGGAAATTAACGAAGAATACCGAAATGGTTATATAAACAAGCGACAATTTGAAATAATTTGTTTGAACATTATTTTTTATCAATACTCGTATTTAAGTAGATATTCTGTTTATAATCAAACAGTATATATATATTTATTTCTACCGGCCTGATTATTTGCGATAAAGTTTTGTTACGAAAATGTGTGCCATTCGGCAGGGTTCTAACCTGCGACTCCTATCAACATTAGACTGTTGATCATTCATGGTCGAGAAGTCTAAGAAACGCCAGATCAATTGGTGGCTTCTCTTATGTCGACTTAAATAACTATAAACAAATTACATAAGTAATTTCAAAATAGTTAAATGTGTTATATAGTGTCATATCTACATTAGTTTTTCATGGGCGTAAAACAAGAAAAGGAATTATTTACTCTTTAAAACGAGGGAGGATATTTTTTGGTGCATGTTAATGGTAGATAGAGAATGAAAATTGCAGAAACAAGATAGTAATAAAAAGCAGGAAGAAAAAACTAAACAGTAGTTGTAAAAAATCCGAGTGTATGATAAGAGAAACAATTCAACATTCGAGGAAGGAATTGGAAATGTCAAAATGAAGCAAATACAGAAATAATCTGGGAAGTGCTTTAATGGATGACGGAAACAGGGGGCGCGTTGGAATAACAAAATGCGCGTTTCGAAAGCTAAACAAAATATCAAGAAAGAGAACATAATCGTTACAAATAAAGAAAAGAATGCTGAAGAGTTATGCAATGACTACCTCTATCTCTCATGTGAGTATTCAAGCCTTTCTTTCTCAATACGTTTCCCAGAACCCTCACCTGTCTCTTTCTGATGCTAATTATAAGTTTCCTTTTTGCTTGCATTCTCTCCAAAACCTTGTCGTTGCTTACATTTTCGGTTCATGATATCCTCAGTCTCCTCCTGTAGAACGACATTTCTGTTGCTTTGAGTCTCTACTTCATGTTTGAGAAGATGATCTAGCATTCGCTATCATAGAGGGACGGATATCAGTACTGTTTGCTTTGTTTTCAAAGAAATCTTCCTCTCTCTCAATACTCTATTTAGCTTTTAAAATGCGTCCTTGTCTATGCGTTTTTGGATCTCAGTGTCGCACTTTTCATCCTTTGTCAGAACACTTCTCAGGTATTTAAATTTCTGAACATGTTTGAATTTAGTATACCCGACCTGTAATTGGTATTTTAGGGTCCTCTTTTTGCCAACGACCATGCAATCACTTTTCTTGAAGTTTATGATTATTCTCGCTTTCCGTTGATACCTTATGTAGGAGGTCCTTCGCATGAGCCTTCTGCGTCAAACTAATAGCGGTTTATATAGTTTTGGAAGTGAATGCGCGGAGCCGGGTTAAAATTAAGCTGAAGAACAGAACTTTCGACAGTCTGAGACAGTTTGTTCTTTGTTATTCTTTGATGTGAACGATTTCATTATATATGTAATTCAACAATGATAATAATTTTGAATGACTACAAAGGAATAAGCATCTGATAAAAAATATTTGAAATAATTCTTTTCACAAAAATATGTGTTGACACGACAACCTTGCTTTTGTACTGGAGACATTTAGAAATAAAAATGAACAAAACACCACAAATGATTTTGTACCAAACAAAAAATCCTCTGATGTCGCAATTCTGATCACCAAGAGGAATCGATTTAATTTTGTTCAATAGTAAAAGTAGTTTTGTCGGGTGTGGGGGTGAAAATATTTACGTAAATTGTATTTTCAGCTAAAATCTGGGTACAGCAATATTTATCGATTTACTTTCAGTTTTTTATTCCAAATTTTATTTGTTCATGACACGAAAATAGTACGCAGTGTTGTTGGTTTAACATAAGCTATCAATAAACTTCAACATGTATCAAGATTTGATCACAGCTATTAGATATTGTCCTATGGGTTGCGTCCGTACAGAACGCAGGCGATCGTGGTTCTCCATAATTTTCAGTCCCTTGTAATCCTTAGCAGTTTTCATCATTTTACTGAGGCTTCCGCACCCCATTCCCCCATCTATTCACACCAGGCCATTAGGCAAGTGGTTCGCTGTCCCTATCTCTGTATGCCCGTAAGTGTTAAGTTTTCCAAACCCACCTCTTTCATTATACTTTCAATAGATTTCAGCTGTATTTTTCTGATTCTATGTATGAGAGTTCCTTTAAGATAGCGTCGCTGTAGAGGTTGAATAAATTTGGGAAGAAAACATATCCTTATCTCACAACCGTTTCTGTTTTTTGTGTAGCTACTCAATTTTACTCAATTCGTTTTCTCTCTGTATGCAGGCGGTTTGTTTCTAGTATGAGTTCTGAATTATACTACCCTCTATTTCAAATAGGGTTTTCCTAGCAGTTCAAATAGATCCTTGTGCCAGACCTTGTTAAATATTTTTGCGTAATTTATAAAACATTCTTCTGGATTTTTATTGCTCGCTTTGATATCATTTCATTCATGAATTACTTTTCCAGTGTCCTTGATGAAGCCACCCTAATCCTGTCCTATTTATTGTTTAATTCTACTTCGCGTTCTGTTCATTAGAATTCTCACCATTAGTTTGATTATGGGTCTCATTAAACTAATTGTCCTCTGGAGCTGGCGTTCATTTGCACCTGATCCCTGAGGTAAAGTTACGACGATGGGTTTTGTGAGATCCTTCGTTATATCGCCACCGTTGTATATTATTTACACTATTTACATCGCTCGGACCGTTGTCCCCATCTTTGTTGCCATATTCACGACGTTTCGACTGCTGTACGCTCTGGCTTTCCTCAGGTGATTTGAATCTTTATTTCGTCCACCGGGTTAGATTTTTTCTAGTTCCACGTGCTATGCCAGATGTTTCATTATCAGTTATTTCTCTTTAACTCAACTCATTAACATTTTGTTCACATTTACTGTAGCCATGTATTGAACTCATAATTTTTTGGGTCAAGTTACTGGATTCATCCAGCGATTTTATCTACTGGGTTATGTGTCGTTGAGCATCTGCGTTGTTTGTTTTTTATTTTGTTGACTGCACGGGTTAATTAGGCATCCTCTGTGAGAAAATGAAGACCATGACGCACTTAACTCCGCCATAAATTTCGAAATGGAATGTTGTACTGCTTGTCATTCACACCGGAAGCACGAATGTGAATATTTTAAAGTGTTTGGGTGTCAATCTGAGGACATTACAGAGTATTTGGAAAGAGTTGGATGAGTCTAATGGTGATTACGAAGGTATTGGCGACGTAATGCCTTCATTCATTTTCGCACAGAGACTCAGACTCAACATTAAGTGCCCTGAGAAGGTAGTGCTGCTCTGGGTAAAGTGGGTGGCTGATAAAGGATTCTATGTATGAAAACAGGATTCTGCACCCTGCTACACAAAAGAACCCAGTTATGGCAATTTCTGCGACTAAATGAAACCCTTACCCATAATGCAACCTAGCTTCCTGGACTGCAACTCATTGATTATTTGAGGGGCAGTTGATCGACAGAGTTTGAGTTTGAGTTTTGTTTAACGGCATATCAACCTCCGTGGGTTATTTAATGCCAAAAGGTGGAGTTTTTAGGTAAGTTTTTAATGTTCGGTTATATTGAAAAAGTTGATTTAGTCAGCTTTTGATTAAATTTTTATTTTTATTTTAGAAAACGGAAGATGTCTTCTGGTTTTGTATTAAAAATGTATTTTTGGTTATATTTTTCTTTCAAAAATGTATAGTCTTCTATAAAAGTCTATTTTTATGTATATATTTCCATAAATGTCTATTTTTATGCTTTCATAATGTTTTGAACCCTGTTTAGGGTAACTATTTGCCAAGGCTGGGACCCCAACAGTCCGGGTCAGGGTAGCCCTGGGAACAATTGCAATTAAGAGATGGTTCCATGCTTCTCACAACCTCCAAATCAGAGGCCTTGCTGCCGGATGCAGTTTACCGTCATACCCAGGACCTGAGCGAGAGACCAACAAAACTCATTGTAACTCCAAATATGTATTTACCAACTTGAACAAGGAGACCGTACAGAAGAGATGCAGAAGATTCCGAAGTTGTCTGGAAACTGTGGTTGAAGTCAATTGAATAAATGTACTCTTTAATATTTCAAGATATTTTTGTGTCATTTTGGTAAATATAACTGTTAAAATGAGAAGTCAGCGTTATTTTTATTTTTGAGTAATACAGACAATTCATTCATCGCATCCTCTATGTATGCATTTATCTTCTTCTATGTGCCATCTCTCTTCATGACGTAGGCGATTATGACCTTCAACGTCCCTGTTTGCTCTTAGCATGCTTTCTCTTGTTACCCCACCCAAATCCTCCTCAGCTATCCACCTACTCAGGCCCGTCAAATATGTTATCGACTGCTTTCTCCTGTCTCTCTTTACCTCTATCTGATCTTTCAGTATCAGATTCTCCAAGTCCTCCCTCCTTATCCCAATAACTTTAGCTGTCTCTTCCTGGGGCTCAGTATTAAGTTCATTTTCGTTTCTATCCTTTCCAAAACCTCATCATTGCCCACATACTCGGTCCATGATATCCACAGTATCCTTCTGTAGAACCACATTTCAAATGCATTAAAAATTTTAAATAAAAGACGGTTAGAAATTTAACCGTTTCCTTTTAATGTTTTAACAGTTTTAGAGTAATGTATGTTGGCTTTGAATTGGAGTATTTCTTCGTGAACGGAGTTATTTGAAAAAGTTCAACTGCGAGTAAGCGTTTCTTGTCAAAAAAACCTTGTGTTGATACTGCACAGATTGGGAAATGTGTCGGTAAAGCATTTGAAAAGCCGTAACGTCGAGTGTAAAATGAAATAAAATGTCATATTAATTTCAGATGATTCTAACCTCACCTGTTGTCTTATGCTCATAATTTCCTGAAATTCAACAAAAACTCGGACACCTTAGGAAATGGCATTAAATCAACAATGTCGGGTGTAAGAAATTAGACATAGTGTTTTCTTTTGCAGTCACTGTTTACTGTGGGTTTAGTATTTTTACATGTTTTGTTTGGGTAACTGAATTCTGAATGTGTTTCGTGTTATATCTAATCAAATAAGATGGTAGACGAAGAAATATAGGAGTAGAAAAACCATCCTCAGAAATCTTGAAATAACATTCATTATTATTCTTAAACAAATCTGGATATAACCCCTCTTTTTATTCATATTAGCATGTGTATTCGTGTTTATCGAGATTTATTTTGTGTTGTCTGCTTTGATTAGGTGTTTCGTATTAAAACATTATTTTCTTTTAGTTGCAATTTGTTTTACAATGTTTTTATTCTTGTTCTTGTCAATTTTGCTTCTTCTTTTTTTCTAGATTTTGTCATTGTACTTGCCATTTATTAAACAAAAAAAAAAAGAAAAGATAAATTTAAAACTATGTTTCTTCTTTTTCTGTTTCTTCATTTTAGGATTACGGCCATATTTTTTTTTTTAATCATTTCACCCCGAGCAAGGCAGAAATGCCACTGATGAGCTGGGGGCTACATAACTGTAAAAAGATTAATTAGAAAAGAGTGAGGAGTACAAACTAGTTAGAAAGGAGCAATAGAAAGCTGAGAATGCAGGTGCGATGACAGATACATAGGTGGAGAGAAAGGAAAGGATATACGGGTGTGGGGAGAGAGCTGGAGTCCAGTGATTAATAGATGAGTATTGACATTGCATTTAAATTTCTGGAGGTTGTAAGAATATGGGAGCAAGTTCCACAGGCGGGAAGTGCGAGAGAAGAAGCTGAAGGAGTAGAATTGTCGTCTGCATTTGGCTAAACTAACTGTGAATGGGTGGGACCCAGTTGCCAATCTGGTTGCACGAGTAAACACCTGTTGAGGAGGCACCAGTGACTTAAGTTCGTCTGAGTAGAAGCCATGAAAGTATTTATAGAACAGACAAAGGGAGGCCACATTTTGACAGTGGGGATGTGGCTGCAGTCTAGCAGCCAGATCAGTACCTATCACATTGCAAACTCTCCTTTGGAGCCTGTCGAGAACACTGAGGAGAACGGCAGGGGCGCCTGACCATAAATGGCAGTAGTACTCCATGCACGGACGGATGGTTGACTTGTATATATGCAGGATGGATTCAGGCGGAAAAAACATCCTGGATCGGCAAAGTGACCCAACCTTCTTAGCAGTAGATTTAGCTATGGAATCAATATAGTGGTTCCATTTGAGGTCTGAGGAGAGGGTAAGGCCGAGGAGGCGTAGTGTGTTGCTTTCAGGGAGAATCGCTTGGTCCATGCTAATGAGAGGCAGGAGAGGTTGCCTGTGATAGTTGACAGACAACAGCTTGGTCTTAGACGCATTGAAGTTGACAAGCAAACTTCTTGCCCCAATTCACCACAGAGTGTAGATCCCGTTCAAGGTCATCAGCGAGATTATATCTGTCCGCCACGACAGGTTTCTTACTGGTTCGGGAGTATATTGTGGTGTCGTCTGCGTAGATGCCTACTTGGGAACTGATTTCATCTGGGAGGTCGTTGATGAAAATAAGGAAGAGCGTCGGGCCCAGGATAGAACCCTGTGGGACACCAGCATTCGTGCTGTAGGATGAAGAGGCATGCCCATTCAAAGCGACCTTCATTTTGCGGTTATTTAAAAAGGATTGGATTAGGTCAAGCAGGCGACCAGTAATACCGTAACCCCGTAGCTTGCATAGGAGGCCAGAGTGCCAAACCCTGTCAAAAGCCAGAGCAACCGCGCGAGCCTCGTCAGCCTCATCAAGGGCCTGAAGCATGTACTCTATTACGGTTGTTAGTAAGTCGGCCGTGGACCTAGCAAAGCGGAAGCCATATTGCCTGTCAGAGAAGAGTTTGTGGGCAGTAAGATGTTGGACTATTTCAGCATTGAATATGGCCTCGAATACTTTCCTGAATATCGGTAGAAGACTGATAGGACGATAGTTGGAAGGGTTATGACGCTGAAACATCGGTTCTCGTCCAATCAACGAAGTTAAGTAGCGTCGAGCTTAGATAGTACCAAGATGAATTATTTTTTTGGAATACCAAGTACTGTAATATTGCATGTTCGGGTGGTGTAAGCTCAGAATGCGAACTCAGTGGGTCGAGTTCAAAGTCCTATCCAGTTCGTTATATTTACTTACGCACAAATGCTCTTGGGGAAGGTATGAATATAGCTCTACTCTTCCAGCTATAGCTTAAATAATACAATTTGTATTTTAACATTACTGCTAATTCGAAAAAATTGTCAATAAAATATTCACTCGCAAAAGATCAATTATATTTTCAATCCAACACTAGGTTTCATCAAAGCTAATAACCCGTAAAAAAGGAACAATTTAGTTTTCTTCTTGTTCGTATTCATTTGCTGCCGAGTTTGTTGTTTTTTTCTGCTTTCTTTTTCTTACTGTTGTTCTTTAGTAAATTTTCTTTCAGATCTTCTTAAAAAGCTCTTTGTGTTTTCTTAGCTGTGATTCCCCCATTAAACCTTTCTCATTTGATTAAATGGATTAAATATTACCCCGCCAGTATTCTCTTAATGACATCATTAAATCTATTATAAGAATTCTAACAACTGAAATATTTTATCTCTTTTACTTGAGGTACATAATTCTATTGATTTATATTATGTACTCATTGAAAAAAAAATTACAAGGATTTCAGTTCATTTAAGATTTAACTAGCTTCATCATCATCTTCTTCATCATTAAAACTGCACAATTAAGAAATGTAAAAGGCTACATTGCTCGCGGAAAATTTGGAGTGAGATACGTGTAAAATTTTAGAGTAAATTACTGCGTGAAAAATGTCGCAAATACCTCCTAAAGAACTTTGATCTATCTAAAAACAAAGATTGTCCATTGCTTTAAATTTCTCTTTAATTGTTCTTATTTTTCGTAAGAATAATTTACATTTATTTTCTAATATTTTGCCCTCTATTTTCTTACGCATGACTCTTTGTAATACGATACATAATCCAATATTCAATATTTTTTCTAAAATTTATTAAATAAATTAATCTACCCAGTACATATCAAAAATTCTCTGGCATATTTCAAACAGAAATTATGTTGACTGGAATCTAAAATTTTGAAGTTTTTAATTTTTTTTCCAATTTCTCCGCCATTTTTGAGTGAACGACACATTTGTAAACAAAAGTTAATTCTCGGTTTTTAAAATCTTGCAAAAATAAAATATACATTTGTGACACTTTATTTTTATAAAATTAACAAATCTAAAGATAAATTATTCTGATTTACACAAGCATTACTTATTTTTAGCAAAAGATTTAGAATAAAACTGTTTCTTAAACACAGTGTGTTGTTCTTTTCCTTCCCCGTATATTTGATATATGATGACCAGACAGTGCATGGCGACCGGAATTGACAAAATTGTGGAATTTTTACCTCTAAGGGCAAGAAACCGTGCGACACATAAGTTTTTAATGTACACATAGAAATTACCATTGAAAAATCTTCAAATACACACACGCATACAATTTTTTTTTAAATACGAAGGCACGACGATTTAAATTAGACTTTTTAATTTTCGATTAGTAAATATAATCTTCAGTCTTCACTAATAAACTAGCGACAACAAATCTTTGAAATATTTCTAAAATATTTTTGAAACTTCATAAATTATTATAATAAAAAAAATGAAAACCACTCTTTTAAAATTTCATTATTAATCGAAAATCTTTTCTTCAGACTGTTATGCTCAATAATATAAATATATTGTTAAAACAATTGAAAGCTTATCTAATTAAATAATGTAATAATTTTATTGCATTTTTTTATTTTATTATTTGGAGCAGATTTTCAAATAAAGGCCAAATGTATGGAAAAATTAATACGTGATTTACATTTCCCAATGAGTCTTGCGTTTAACTAATAAAATCAATTTTTCCTACAAAATTTAATTTCTTAAAATTTCATAAATTTACGTGTAGGTAGGGTAACAAATGTAAAAAATATTTTTATCAAGATTTTAAAAAAATAATAATTCCAAAAATAATTTCATTCATTTGTAAATAAGGCCTGAAGGCTTCATTAAAATTCAACATTTATTTGATTTTTTGCAAGAAATTTAAAATTATTGGGGGTTTTTTTTTGTCTTTTCACGGGAAAAGAACTAAATTACGTAATATTAAAGTTTCCATTATAAACTCTCGTAAAGTTTTTGTTCCTCGCTAACGAAAATAAAAACAAGATTTCTACCAAAATTTCGAATTTGATAGAATTTTAAAAATTTAAAAAGTAATTAAAACCTACTTTGATCTTTCCTCTTAATAATACCATAAACATTTTGATAAAAAAAAGCTCGTTTTTATTAAGTTTGGGCCTTTTTCCTTCATACTATGCTATTTTTATCATTGATTTAGTGGAGATACCTAGAAGTCAATGTATGTATGTACATAATATAAAAAGAAACAATTTTTTTTTAATGTTCTTCACTAGAATTTGAAGTTCGTCAACGAATTCCACTGACCGCACATCCAACCACTACGCGATTTTGTGGCCAATTAATTTTATTAGAAAATAAGTGTTTATTAAAGTTAAATTGTGGCCAATTAATTTTTATTAGAAAATAGGTGTTTATTAACAAAAATAACACATTATCAATATTAGTTGTCATTAAATGCTACACAGAATACAAACAAAAAGCATCAGGAAGAAAATCAAACCCGTGACTTTTAAAACAAACGGTTTTGTATTTACCGCGCTATTACTCTACCAACCAATCTCCCTAAAAGTGAAAGGCTGAGAGAAATAAGAAGGGAAAACAAGGGAAAACAAAACAAAGATGCAGGTAGAATCTTCAGTGTGAAATGGAATAAAAATAGTCAGGTATTGTGGAATTGTAATAAAAACGAAACAATTGTATCATTCACTACTAGAGGTAATGGTCTTCATTCTGATGAAGCTATTAGGAAGATCGTCACTCTTAACATATTGATTTCTATAGGTATCAAACAAACTGACATTTCCTTTCACACAGATAAATACAGACAATCATTATGCTTCCTGTCTGATTTTCTGTCTATTTGTAGCATTTTTTTTTGTGACTGACTGAATGGAATCTTTCAGTATGGAAAGAGCGTCCGCCAACAAAAGAATTGGTTGGATGTCGATGACCTTGACTGATTTACACGCGACAGCAACTAACAGAGCGCGTGGGAAAAATAACTGCTTTTACATTCTTATGTCTTTCCCCCACCTCGACAACTAAAAAAAGTCATCATTTTCTGAGATACTTTTATGAAGCCGGATTTTTTCAACTTCCTCATGACACACACTTTTCTGAAGCGGAAGACAAGGGAATGCCTGTTTTTTGTGTACCAGACGTAGCCATTTTCATCACTGACATAGTGAGTTTCGATAGAATCTTTGAAAAATCGCTAGTGTTGCAAAATTGAAATATTGTTTCGATTCTAGTCTGAATATACCCAATGAATAGAATTCTCAATCTAAGTGACATAGAACACACACGCACACACACACACACACACACACACACACACACACACGTATTTATATATATGAAAATATAGTTGGAAGAAGGTACCGAAAAACAGCATATTAGAAACAAGACCCCAAAGTAAATAAAAATAAAGTTTTATCGGTAAAATGTTTATGTTATTATTAAGAGGATAGATCAAAGTGTTTTTTAATTACTTTTAATTTTTTTACAATTCTTTCTAACACGTTTTGTATAAAATCTTGTTTTTCTTTCTTCCTCGAGTGACGCAATTTTTACAAGGGTTTATTTCGGTAAGCGCAAAACACATTTTGACGGCGAAAAACGCATTAATTTGGAAATTCTTGCAAAAATCAAATAATAGTCGGATTTTGATGAAAATATCAAGACTTATTCATAAATGAGTGAAATCATTTTAGAAAAAACATTTTTAAAAGATCTTGGTAATTTTTTTTTTTACACATATTACCCCCACACTAATTAATTTCGTGAAATGTCTAGAAGTTCGCCCATATACCTAATATTAATTAAATCGAGAAGGCAGTGAAGAATGTTAATCAATTCTTTAGTTTTTTCTAAATTTACCACTTTTCAGAATTTTTTTCTGAATTGTGAAATCAAAACTGCAATAAAACTATGCTATTTTTTATTTAGATAAACTTTTCATTGGTTTTATAAACAATATATTTTAAAAATATCATAGTCTGAAAATAAAAAAAACATTTTCAAAGAATAATGAATTTTCATAATAACTGTTTTCATTTTTATTATTTTTATTATAATAATTTATAAAGTTTTAAGAATCTTTTAAAATGTCCCCTTCATCGTTCACCCTAGATTGTTAAGTTACGTTAGCTAGATTTACTAAACGAAAATTGAAAAGCTTACTACAAATAACTGAGTCATTCGATTTTTAAAATAATTAATGCATTTTAACTGTGTGCGCATGATGACAGGTATTTTCTTTTTACGGATGGCCGTACGTGATATATCATTAAAAGTTCACATGTTTCAAAGGTTGCGCTCTTTAAAGGAAAAAAAACTATATAAACATTTTCGGCAGGGTACAATACTAAGGATGTTCGTGTGGTGCAGTGAATATCGACTCGGAACTAGAGATCTGGGTTGAATTCCATGCATTCGCTTACGCACAAATACCCTTGGGATCCGTCACTTCCCTACAGTTATAGGTTAAATAATAGGACAGATTGA
This sequence comes from Ascarosepion bandense, assembly GCA_037127315.1. Classification (NCBI taxonomy): domain Eukaryota; kingdom Metazoa; phylum Mollusca; class Cephalopoda; order Sepiida; family Sepiidae; genus Ascarosepion; species Ascarosepion bandense. The sequence continues at coordinate 2,391,730 of JBBBDQ010000310.1, forward strand.
GTTCTGTAGCCTTGGCTGGCAACCAGTCTACCGCAGAAAGGAATGGCAACCTACTGCGAGATAATCTTCTGCGCAGTCAGTCATGTCTCTTTCGAGACTTGATCGCCCAAGCGTGTTTCACGTATGGCACTTAAATGAGTGGAGTTACCTAGTTTTAAGGTATAGTATGTTTATAGTTTATGGGTTAAAGTGCTTCATAGACTGCTTCATGAATAAAAACACAATGTTCAGGCCATGGCGATTCGGTTAACTTGTTGTGGAAATAACAGTTTTCAATAATAGTCTTGCCTCATTCTTTCATTCATTCTAACCTGACGTTAATAAATTTTCCACTTTAAAATAAGCCTATACTCATATTCTAGTACCCAATAAAAATAAAGTTTATATATATATATATATATATATATATATATATATAATTATTATTATTACGTTAGACTAAACACTGCTACAAAATTGTACATGTTGTTTCGACATTGAAAGAACAATGTCTCCTCAGGTAGTTAACAATGATGATAACAAAAGTTTTATTTAAAAAATCCTTTTAAGAACAACATTTCCATGCGAGGTAAAAAGATATTAAAAAAGGGGAAAGAAAGATGGAAGAAAAGATCAGAAATTAATATGAGAAATCAAGAAAACTAAAAGAAAGAAGAAAAAGAAATATACAGAAGAAATATAAAGGTAAGAATAAAATAAGTGAGAAAATATAAAAAGGAAAGAGCCAATGGAAACGGCTAAGAGAGAGAAATTTTAAATTTTGACCGGAATTTCATACAGATATTGATATCGGTTACAGTGTTTGAGCTCAAAACTTTTGTCATTTTTTTTAAAGAATTGTACTTTCATTAAGAAAAAAAAGAAAAGGAAAAATGCAGAAGAAATAGAAAGTGAAGAGGAAAAAATGATAAAACGTAAAGAGGATAGAAAGGGGAAATCAATGGAAACGGCTAAGAGAGAGAAAAATTATAAATTTTGGCCGGAAGTGAATTGCAGACAGATTGTATATCTGCATCGGTTAAAGTGTTTTAAGTTAAAACTTTTGGCATCCGGCGTGCTTTGACCACTTAGCTACGAAAACCCAAGGTTGTGTTTATCTTTAAAGCACATTTTACTTGTTCAAATTTTCTCAAATGTTATAATTTGAACGTGCAGGCTGGTAGACGAAACAAAATTAGTTACCTTAACTGATTCGCTGAGAAACAGTATAGCATGCGTGAAAAAAGGTCTTAAACTCAATAAAAAACAAAATCTTATCGTCAAAATGTTTATGTTATTATTAAAAGGAAAGAGCAAGGAATTTTTCATTATTTCTAAAATTTAGAATCCTTTCTAGCACGTTCACAATTTTGGTAAAAGTCTGTTTATTTTTGCATCAGCGTGAGAACAACGTTTACTATTGATTACATCAGTGCCTTTGTTTCCAGTGAAAGCACATTAATTTGAAAATCTTGCAAAAATCAAATAATAGTCGGATTTGTAATGAAACTTTCAAGACTTATTGACAAATGTATTAAATTATTTTTTGAAATTATTAATTTCAGAAAATCTTGGTGAATGGTTTTTGCATCTGTTACTCCTGCTCTATTTATTTCATCAAATTTCTAGAAATTTCTTGAAATTAAATTCTGAAAGTAAAATTTGTCAAACGCAGGCTCCTTTCAAAAGTTACCAATTTCCTGAAAATCTACTCTGAATAGGAAAATAAAAAATGCAATAAAACTATGACATTAATTAGATAAGATTTTAATTGATTTAATAAATAATATATATTAAGTATATTACAGTCTGAAGAAAAAATCGATGAATAATGAATTTTTACAACAATAGTTTTCATTTTTCTTTTAAATGATGATAATTTTTCAAAATTCTTTTAAAAATTTGTCAAAGCCGTGGCCCCGTTAGGTTAATAAGTTATTAAATTAAGACTACATTTACTAATAGCAAATTGAGAACCTTAATACAATTCTTCACGCATGCAGGCTTTTGAAATTATTTTATTTTATTTTTTTTTGTGTGTGTGTGTAGAAATATTCTATTATTTTAAGTATGATATATCATACATGACATTATTATTAAAAAATCACGTGTTTCAAGGGTGGTTTCCTTTACAGGAAAAAAATATATACTTTTCCGGCTGTTTCCATTTCTTTCATTTCACTCCCGTGTTTTGTTTGTACGTTTCAATATTCAACAGCCTTTTCAAATAATCCCTTCAAAATTTAAGTTTCAATTTTTTAATTCCTCTTTTCCTCATTTTTTAAATTAATTGAAAATGTAGGTACCTCCATTAATTCGTGATACCTAAGGTTTCAAAAGATGAATATTTAAAATTATTGAAAAATCATTCATTTTAGTCATTGAAATAAAAGGTTTCGGTTCGAAATTCCAAATATCTGAAGAAGGCCAGAGCATACATAGCAATAAAGATGAAGGCAACAGTATGAACAACGTAAATACTACCTCACCTCAGAAGTACAGACAAGCATTAAAAAGTTCTACACTAATTTTAGGGGACAGAGTTGACAAACGAGAATAAGCAAAATTTGAAGTTAAAGGATTAATGTCATAACTATCATGATAACAATCATTAATAATAAAGAATAAAATGAAAAGTAAGATATTAAAATATAAATTAATAATAAATAAAATAGCATAACATTTCATAAATTATTGGGTTAACTGTATCATAGTATTTTAATTCAGTATTATCGCAATTATTAAATTCTATAATTAATTTAAGAAAATTTTATATTATTCAAAATTTTATTTTTTAGAAAGCACCTTCAAACGTTGTAATTTTAAAAAATTAACATACTTTCAGCACTTATGTAATATCTTATTGAAATTTAGTTACTTTATCTTTATAGCTGAAGTAAATAAATTTCGAGAAGATACTACAAAAGTGCTGAGAATGTTCATTTTAAAAAATTACTAGGTAGTTAATGAAAAACAAAGCACTCATTTAGGTTTCATAAATTTATGTCAATTCTGGTCAACCATACTTGGCTTTTCAACACGTCAGAAATACAAAACGCCTGTGATAAAAAATGCTTGTACACTACATTTCTTACTGTAAGAAAGCAATACCTTTTTAAGTCAGATTAATGTCACTTTAAATTTGCTATTTTTTCTAAAATAACGTGTAACAGGTGTATATTATTTTGCAAGATTTTCAAACCCGAGAATAACTTTTGTTTACAAATGTACCAGTGTGTCAAAAAATTGCCGATTTTAACAAACCAACTGAAAACGCTCAAAAACATAAGATTTCAATCAATATAATTTCCGTTTGAAATACACCATTTTATTTAGCTTACTGGAAACAGTAAGTTTAAACACTTAGTCTACATGACCTGTACATAAAAAGGAAAAAAAAACAGTCAAATTTAAAGATTGTAATGAAACACTTATAAGATCCCTAGTAAGTTGTAATACTCTGTTGTTGTAAATGTTTATATGTCTGTGTTATTTTTAGAATCATTTCTTTCTTTCTTGCTTTCGTTTATGTGTTTTACTTATCCCCACTTCCATCATGTATTTTGTTCTCTATGTTAATATTAATTATCAAACATTTTATTTAGCTCTCCCTACTGACCAGAACTGTAACCTAGATTTTATTTTGCTTCATTGAATTATCTATCCATGTGTTCAAGTATGTAGATATATATATGTGTGTTGTGTATGTATACATGTGAGTTGAATATATGGATTGAAATCCGACGCGATGATAAAATAAATAAAGAACAAAGTAGAAAATTAATTTACAGTGCCTTCAGCCATGTTGTTGATTTTAATGTTTCAATGCCCGTTTAATTTTTTTAATTATTACTTTTTTTTTTGGTTTTATTTCTGATGTTTTCACTTATCTCCCACCTGAACTTTTGTTTTCTCTATTCCTATTAAATAGGTACATCAACTCATTTTCGATACCTAAGTTTTAAATTAAATTAAAAAATAAACTTTCTTGAAGCCTTCATTTTAGCTGTGACACGTCAATTTTGAAAAATTAGCAAATTTAAAGTTTAAGTAATTTGATTTGAAACAAGTATTATTTGCTTATAGCGGGACATTTAGAATAAAAGTAATTTTTAATCAAGAAGGTTTAGTCTTTTTTTTACCTGTGACGTGAATTTTGACAGTCAGATGTGGTGATAAGCTAAGTATAGTTGGCCAGAATTGGCACAACTTTCCAAATTTTTTCTTGTAAAGGAAAAAATCTTGAAACACGTGACCTTTTAATGTAACACAAAAATATAATTATTTTATATATATATATATATATATATATATATATATATATATATATATATATATATATTGAACGGAAATGTTATTCCCACATATTAATTTTATCGACATATACACACACTTAGTTCGTCTATAGTTTGGGTGCGGTTAACAGACATTATTTTCGCTTACATATACTTACATTAATAATCGACATGTAAAGTTTTTATTATGCGCTGGCACACACGCTCAAACAGACACCAGTTTTTTCTTATACATTTAATATTCATCCATTGCTTTATCAAACGTGATACGTATCGGACCAATAAAACTATACCTCAATCAACATACTGTCACTTGGATTTTTAAGTCATTCGTCTTTAATAAATCTCTGAAGAAGCTTATTAAAGTGAAAGACATTTTTCCTACTTGTTCCTTACTTATTCTATTTATCTTGTCGGATTTCTATCCATATATTCAACTTATATATATATATATATATATATATATATATAGTATTTACATTATTCGGACTATTGTCCTCATATTTGATGCCATTTGTACGACTTTTCGGCCGTTGTACGCAGAGGACATGACTAAGGACTGTGTGTACGCCATTCCATGTAATTGTAGAAAGAAATATAAAGAGATACAGGCCGACCCCTTAAGGTAAGGCTACAAAAACACTGCAAGGCCGTAACACGAGAGGAGATAGAAAAATCAGGCGTATCTGACCACATATGGAGAGAGAAAGGGGATCACTGCCCCCATGGGATGAAACTGAAATAGTAGATAGAGAAAGCCACTGAAAACTACGTAAACTTAATGAATCAGCACATATGCTAAGCTCCAAAGATCTCCAAAGCCGACCAAACATAGAGATGAACACAATATGAGAACCAGTAATACGGAGTGCCAGAGAAAATCATTAGTGTCAAAAAACTGTAATATGAACTCTGGTAAAAAATAGTATAGAAAACCATTAACATAAAAAAATACTATGAAGAACCATTAACATCAAACAATTGCAATATAAACTCTGGTGAAAAAAAGTTACTGCACATTAGATTTATAAGCCCCCAAAATTCACTCATTCTTGTCCATAAGGACACATGGCCCAGTGAATATAGACGTTGGTTAGTTTCTGACTTGAATCTTAGACTCAAATAAGATGCAGGTATAACTCATAACTTCCCGCAACGAATACCCTAGTGATCGTACTAAAGTGTTCGGTTCGAAATTCCTAGCACCTGAAGAAGGCCGGAACGTACAACGAGAGAAACGTGGTACAAATGACAACAAAGATTCGGACAATAATCCGAATAAGCAAGTACTACCTCATATATATATATATATATATATATATATATATATATATATATATATATATATGTGCGTATGTGTGCGTGTGTGTGTGTGAAGTGAAGATTATATTAAGTAACCGAAAATTGAAAAGCTTAAGACAATCTTCGAGTCAAAAGATATTTAAAATTAATATTTTTGTACATATGTATACAAATATACATTTATGACACTATTTCCCGCTGATATATTTTTTGTTTGGTTTAATACAACGGAGGGAGAGAAATTAATATTAGTGATATTATTAGTTGTGCTTTATTGTAATCCGCGATGTGAGTTTATGTAAAAAAACATTTTTAATACTATCATGTACTTGTAAAATCCAGGGAATAGAAAAATTGGCTGACAGTTGGAAAACAAGAGAAAAATACAATATTTCTTCTTTTTTCGTGTTCGAAACGAATTGTTTTGGGCCAGTTAAAATTTTGTAATATGTAAGTAGCCATAACAAAATGTCAGGATTTACTTAATGAGGTCAGGTAGGGTTAGATCCTCAACAATTATTCCTGGGAACAGATTGTAGGATCGGATGACCGATGATGTAATCGAAAGAAAGAAGACAGAAAAACATTACATCATGTGAGCTGTTGATATTTCATTCGTCGAGCCATGGCTCCCCGCAAATCGTGTGGGTGGAAAATAATATCATTGGTCAAAAGCTTTGAGTCGGCAAAATCCCCCGAGAGGATTGGGGATGGTTATAAAAATGGAGACTCAGCGAGAAAAATCAGAGTTGTTGGTAGTTGTTGAAATTACAGTCGAAATGTAACGACTGTGGAAAAGGTTCCCAACTGGGGAGCCACGACCCAGAGGCTGGTCGCCTACCATAGAACTTATGGCTAAAGAGTTAATGTCGAATCAAGCCTGCCGCCGATTAACTTAAAGTGTAAATGTTGAATAATGCGCTTCCAATAGGAATCCCGAAAGAACGTTATTGTTTAAAAAGTTATGTGGAGAATTTAAATTTCTGATTATTCTTGACGAAAAGTTTGCACTGCTATGAAAGGAATTTTTAAAGAGGTGGGAGACCGTTTTCAGGCGACAAGGATAAAACAACCTCACACCGCTGCCGTCACGTCGCCGCCATTAGCCGCCTCTAATTCGGTAAATTCCGTTAAGCTCCGATAAGAACCCAAAAGAACTATGTTGTTTTAAAATTTGCATAGAGAATTGACAGCACTGATTATAGAAAATATGTGAAAAGACTTTAAAAAGAAATTGAAAAGCGCTGATATTTTTAACGAAACTTGGAAAAGACATTTTTATTTGAAGATTGAAAGCTCTGATATTTTTAAGCGAATTAATTATGTAATTAATAATGTTTTTTTTTATAAAACTTTCTTTCGTACTCAACCAGGCGTCTTCGATCTTATTCGTTTAATTATTATATTTTTTTTTTTTTTTTTTGTGCCGTGTTGATTTTATTTTAATCACAATTGTACACAAGTGTCTGGTCTGGATCTGGTAGAAATGCCGCTACTAGATTTGCACAACCCGACTTTCTGAGATCAAATCACAATTTGGGCAGTAGGTCCATTGTTGGAATAGACGTTTGAGGCCAGCTTCTGCGACGAGGTCATCATGACTAACAGCGGCCCGAAAGCGTCGACATAATTGGTACCGTTTCCACATCATCGCAGCAGGATCCGTTCCCGAACGAGCAAGCGAATCAACCAGCCAGCCGGTTGGCAGTGTCACACACACACACACACACACACACACACACACACACACACACACACACACACACATATATATATATATATATATATACACAAAAAAATATTAATTTTAAATATCTTTTGGCTCAAAAATTTGTCTTAAGCTTTTCAAGTTTCGATTAGTAAATATAGTCTTCACTTCACACACACACACACACACACACACATATATATATATATATATATATATATAAGCTTAAGGCAAATATATATATAAAAGCTTAAGACAAATCTTCGAGCCAAAAGATATTTAAAACTAATATTTATATATATATATATATGTATACATATTGTTATATCACGAGAAGGAATAACAGGGAAAAGAATGGTGTAAGAATAATTGTTATATATCGACAAACAACAAACACGTATATATATAAAAATATAAAGTTATATTTTTATTAATGACGATGAACCGTGTAGCATAGGGAACAGAGAATTGAGAGAGCGCGCTTCTAATGGGTTGACGGGAGTGTAGTCTTATCTGTTGTGTCTCTCTCTTCACCGGCCGATCTCTGTTGCTCCTCTACTGGCGAATCCGTGTGCCGAGGTCTTTTTATAATCTTCCAGAACCGGGACTTTTTCTTCCGGTTTTGCCTCGCCCACGCACGCCCACGTAATTCTCAGAGGCACCTGTTCTGTTTGCCTCTGTAGTTATTTCCGCTGCTGCCGGAAATAAGGTCAAACGACATCCGTTCCTTTCAACGACCGGAAACACCCTCGCTTGCATCAGCCTTCCTCGGGTGGGGCCAGATTGTTATATTACATTCCTCGCCCTCCAATTTTCCAAAATGTTCACCTAAGAACATTTTAAGCGCAACACCCTCACACTCCTCCCCATGCCACACAAGCCCGACAATTGTATAAAACATGTGCACGCCAAAACAACAAAACATGTGCATGCCGAAACAAAAAAAACAACAAAAAATATATAGGGGAGCCTACATCGGCAACCCAACAATGTTCGTGTCCATCGTGAAAATTGTTCTACCAGCTCGATGTTTCATTGTTCTTTTTTTTTCTTTTTTTTTTTAATATCCATTTTCACAGAATTGGGCAAAGTTCTTAAAAATGTTCATTTTCTTTCTCGACTCTGTCCATAAGCGTAGACGCCTCGATGCACGACCACATGATCATAGGCGGTAACCGCGCCCCAGTTTCTAAACTGACATCGAGTAAATGACCTTTGACCAACACCATGCGTGTTTCTGCTCGAGTTTATTATTACACATGTAACTTCATTTAATTTAATTTAATTTCAAACATACTATGTTTGAACACAGAAAAATGGCCATTATCTGCAGTACATATCATTCATAGTCTGACCGAGAAATGTTCAATAGAAAATGAAGAAAATTACCCTAATTCCAACGTTAATCCGTATGCAATTTACTTGTGGAGGATTAGAGGTTTCATCTATATTAATTTAGTCTAAAAAAATGGACCCGTGACTCGTAGTTCCTTAGTTTGTACAATGTTTTCTATTCCTTGAACTACTTCCTCTGGATTCGAATCCAAGCATATCTGATTTGTTGACATCTCTCTGTTTAACGCAGAGACATTTGAGTGTTGAACACCCGTTGACCCCGGAGTACTATTCACAACGGATAACTCCCTTTCCTTTCCCGAAGCACTGTTGCTTCTTTCACACTTAAAAATCCGCTTCCTAGCTATTATTCCAAGGATTATCATAACGCCGACTATGCCAGCAATGACTCCTATCGTCAACTTCTTCGGGAGTTCTTCATATCCTTCACTAAATCTTTCCATATCTATCTGTTCCAAGGTATTTACTAGTTTGCGGATAGGAATCTCCTCCATATCGCGCAGTTCTACCGGCATGGTGTCCACTGAAAAATTGGGAAATTTCTGCGTAATTGGGGACCAAACCACTGAACCAGAGACGTTTATGGGTGTGAGCTGTAGCTTCCCTACGTTTCTAAATCTTGAGTCACCGTTAACCCGTGCAGCCAACACCATGTGATCATTGTACGCAGTACACCCCTCCTTTATCCGTATACTGGCCAGCGGGGCCTGGGCGACAAGCTTGCTCCGAGACCCGCCACCACAAAGAACTGCAAAGTGCAAATCCCTGGTAGCAGCGACCATCCAAGATTCCCGGTCTACCCTGATTACGATTGGAAGTCGAGTATTCGTTTTAACTGTGACTCGACAGTTCCTCTCTATTCCTGCTTGATTATGCCGAAAAAGCGACATCTCGCAAGATTCTCTTGAATTGGTAGCATAAACGGGACCGGATACCTCGCACAATCCGTCGGTACCTGCCGAGCACCGTGTCGCTTCAGCCTGGCCCAAGAGAATATAGCGTGTTCCAGCCCTATTTACCGCGATCATTTTTGACTCCATTTCAAACCTGGCCGACAACTTGGATCCGAACGCTGAACCTGATCGTGTGGGCAACGGAAGAGGAAAATTCAAAATGTTATATACTACATAGGAGTGTTCTCTATCCACCAATGGGACGTCCACCACAACCACAATCGATTTTGAGTCAAAAAGTGTCCTACAACTTAATGTTTTATAATAATACCACATGTCCTTATCTGGATCGCTTGCTAATTTGAAATTATCTGGGAGCGTCTGAGCTATTTTATGCATCAATCCCCTTAAGTCGTGCGGAGCGATTATGCTAGGAGACAAATGACCAAACGACAATAAGTTGAGCTGCAGTTCCAAATAGCTTAAAGCCATACGGACGTCTAAGAAATATTTCCCTAATTTATCGACTATAATCTTGTACAACCAGTATCTATGGGTAAGGATCTCTAATCTGGATACTCGTTTATCCAACCCCTGTGTTGCGCTTGCCATGGAACCTACAATCCCTTTAAGGCTAGAAATAATTTCATTTATTTTGTGTCTATTATTAGATACCTCATGTCTCGTAACATTTATTACGGAAATGCTATCCTCTGTCATATGTAGTATCCTTTCCTAACTATTTCACTTAAACTATCGTTAATCCTCCCACTGCTTCTTTCCCAATCCTATAGCATATCAGCCAATAAGTCTACAAGACTTTTCAGTTGTTCTTTCTTTTTGTTCCGATCAACTGTGGAATCTGCAGGTCTATCCGTGTCAATATAAAGTTTTCAGAAATTAATATATCTTCAAAAGATATTTCCCAAGTCACATAAATGAAAATTCACAGAGGATGTTGAATTGATGGGAACCTGCACAAAAACATAATTCACAAACATAGAAATGTAAATCATTTTGTAGTGTACAGTCATTGAAAAGAAATCAAAAAAAAAACCTAACACTGCACAAACCAAAGAAAACATTGTTATCAACAAGTTAATCCAATTATCCACTTTAAAGAGTAGAAGAAACTTCCTTTACATGATTTTACATTTCACTTACTCAATAAAAGTAAGATTAATTAAGCAACATACCAGTAAACTCACTTCACATATATGGTAAAATATTAACAAAAAAAATAAATCATTAACTCAGATGTTTTATACTTACAGATAGGTAAATATCTCAACTTTATTCCTCCCGTCAACCCCAACCTATGCGCTCTCCGCTAGGCGTACTACTCTCTGCATGTAGTCCTGCACCCCCTCCGTTCTACCCTTAATGTGTTCGACACCGAACAATCCACATTTCTCAATTCTAGGGTCAGATCGGCAAAAGTATGATGTTCCATTTTTTTTTCTAACTAGACTTATTATAAACAAGAGCAGAGACACACACACTATCAAATCAAAGAGTCACCTACCTTGGCTGATGTCTATAGTCGTGCGGCTGCTTCTATTTTCGTCTTCTTTTTTCTTTCTATCTGGTAGTTTTAAGTCCGTTGAATTTCAATCGTCGCCGTGGCAACCAGCTCGCATCTAACTGTTTTGTTGTCTCAAAACAGCAAGTCACTAGGCACCAATTATGCGTCTTAATGACTGAGCCGGTTAGAATAGAGAACAGAGAATTGAGAGAGCGCGCTTCTAATGGGTTGACGGGAGTGTAGTCTTATCTGTTGTGTCTCTCTCTTCACCGGCCGATCTCTGTTGCTCCTCTACTGGCGAATCCGTGTGCCGAGGTCTTTTTATAATCTTCCAGAACCGGGACTTTTTCTTCCGGTTTTGCCTCGCCCACGCACGCCCACGTAATTCTCAGAGGCACCTGTTCTGTTTGCCTCTGTAGTTATTTCCGCTGCTGCCGGAAATAAGGTCAAACGACATCCGTTCCTTTCAACGACCGGAAACACCCTCGCTTGCATCAGCCTTCCTCGGGTGGGGCCAGATTGTTATATTACATAATACTTAACACTGTAGTTAGATTAGAAGAGATTCATTATACAACAGTACAATAAACCAATAGACGTACAAAAACAATCAACGTATAATAACAGGAATAACGATCAAGTAGAAAATGTCTCCGCCTATGACGTATGCGTCCGTCTAGTGACGTATGCTCCCGTCTAGTGACGTATGCTCCCGTCTAGTGATGTATGCTGACGTATAAGACTATCACTGTGACCTCACAGACACAGTCTTTTATAGACCAGACCATATCCATTCCGTAGTAGGATAGGATGTTCCTCTACAACACACACACACACACGCACACACACACACACATATATATATATATATGCATATATATATGTGTGTGTATATATATATGCATATATGCATATACAGAAAAAATTATTTTAAATATCTTTTGTCTCTTAAGCTTTTCAATTTTCGATTAGTAAATATAATCTTCACTTCACACACACACAGACACACACACAGACACACACACAGACACACAGACACACACACACACACACATATGTATATATACAAAAATAATTAATATTTTTGTATATATATATATATATATATATATACAAAAATATTCATTTTAAATATCTTTTGGCTCGAAGATCTGTCTTAAGCTTTTGAATTTTTGATGAGTAATTATCGTCTTCACTTAACAACTTAATAACATAACCGCCATAATTCTTTGAAGAATTTTTAAAAAATTGAAACTTTATGAATTATTATAATTAAAAAAGAAAAAACGAAAGCAATTCTTGTGAAAACTAATTGGAGTTTTTTATTTTACTATTTGGAGCAGGTTTTCAGAAAAAAAGGCTATTTGAAAAAAAAAGATGATTTACATTCTCTAAGAAGTCCTAAGATGAATTTTCAAAACGGAATATAATTTGAAATTTCATTAAATTACGTGAATCGGTGGTGTTATATACGTAAACCAAAGAACATCTTTTTACCAAGATTTTCTAAAAATAATTTCAAAAATACTTTCATTCATTTGTGAGTGAGTCCTGAAAATTAAAATCCTACAAATATTTGATTTTTGCAAGAATTTAAAATATAATGTGTTTTTAACGAAAAAAAAAAACGAATTTCGCAATATTACATTATTCATAGGAAACTCTTGTAAAACCAAAAAAAAAAAAAACAAGAATTTTACCTGTTCTCGGCCACGCACTGGATGGTTTTATTGCCATTGACGACAAATAGCGACCATTAAGGTGATTATTTTTCTCTTTAATGGAAATAAAAATAAAAATAAATACAACTAAACTTGAATTTTTTCATTGCTCCCAATAAATTGTTGGCTCCAGGCTATCTCCCACTTTGCTGAAAAGATTCTAGCATTCATATGCATGGCCTTGGTGTTTACATCCAGGATAACCTTCCGATGTCCAGGGAATTTTCAGTCGAGGCCTCCGACTATTCTTTCATGTGCTTCCGTCTTTTGTTAGTAAACTCTGTTAGATATCTCTTTTTTCTTTTTTTATCGCGTCCCGCTCTTCATAGGGTTGCAATATATTAAGCATGATTTTCTCTCCATCCATCTGCGAACATCTTTGTCTTGGATGACTTTAATACTCACTGTGACATGTTGCTGAAACATTCTAAAGGTACTGATGTTGCCAGTATTCAGGCACTAAACTTTTACATTAGCCAATCCCATATTCAAATTGTGGACATTTCTACTTGTTTCCTTAGCGAAACCAAGTAACTACTAATCTCTACTTATCTCCTCTTATCACTCTTGCCAAGCTCCGCAATACTGCCCTCTTGGTAACTCTATGGTAGCTACTGATATTTTGCTCCAATCATCTATTAAATAGGAACGCCATATCTATAAGATCTCTTTCTAATGTTGCCAGCATTAAGACAATACGTTTTTTTTATTTCCCAATTTCATACTCAAATCGTGAACTTCTCTACTCGTTTCCCTAGGAAAACTGAGCAACAGTTTGATTTATTTCTCACCTCCTCGCTTTGCAATGCTGCCCTCTTGATAACTCGATGACAGCTATTGATATTTCGTTCCAATCATTTGTTATACATGTGACTCCATATCCATAAGACCTCTTTACGTTACCAGCATGATAACCAAAGCTCACTCCGTGATATTCTTCGTTGCACTGCATGAACTAGCATTTTCAATCTTCTAACTGAAATTTGCGCCACTGAGGTTTCTTCATTGGTCACTTTGAGACGCTTTCATCCCTTCTCGGAAATACCGGGTGAAATCGCAATTGTTCACATCAGTATACTCAGCCACTATAGCACGCAGGGAATACTGTTTTCGGGTATACTAGTGTGACAGCTCTCGTCATAAATGTTGTCTATTAATTGTTGCTCGTAATAAGTATGTGCGAATCCTCAAATGAGTCAAGTTCCTACTTACCGAGTGGATGAAGCACTGCATATCCCATAACAACTGTGGATTTCGTGATTACTGGCAGCATGTAATAGGGTATTAAATAAGTGCAATTTCGTTATTCCCCTTTTCTCAATCAATTTGAGGATGTATCATCCTCTGCTGATAAGGCTGGATGCTTTGCTCGTAAATTTCCCTCAAACTCTATTCTTGACTCATCCTGAATACTCCTGCTTAATTTCCCACTTAGAACTGAGTCTCTGTTGAGTAATATGCATATAACCCTTTCCATGGTTTTTGCTATCATCTTTAATCTAGATCCCCACAAAGCATGTCAATCATGTTCAAGATAAAAACAGTGAAGCTCGAGCTGTACTAATAGACATCTCGAAACCCTTTGACAGAGTCTAACAACAGGTCTTCTCCACAAGCTGAAAAGTTACAATGTCTCTCGTTATCTCCCTTTAATTCAAATCTGTAAGGTTTTGTTCACCTATGCTATAGTCACTTATTTGTACTCACAACTTTAGGTTAACGCACAGGATCTGACCAATGATTTCATCTACTGGACCATGTGATTTCAAGACTTGACCCTAAAATTTGTTAGTTGAAAAACTTAGAAAGTTGAGTTAAAAAGAGATAAATGATTCTGAAACATCTGGGAGAAGCATGACTCGTGAAACTAGAACAATCTACCCCGGTGAACAAAATAAAGGATTCAGTTCAAAATTTCAGTTACTTGAAGAAGGAGAGAACAACAACCGAAACGTTGTAAATATGGCAACAGAGAGGAAGACAACAATCCGAACAATCTAAATAAGACAAATAGTTGAAATATGTATCAGTCATAACAATTATAAGTTGTCCAAATTTCTTAGAACGTTTTTATTGGTTTTTTTTTTACTATTTTTTTTATTCGGCTAATTTTTCTTGTTTTTATAACGGGGCTTACGTTTTTATTATATACTAAAACTATGAAGTAAGCAGGATATGTAGGAAACAAAGATGCATGATACTGACTACGCCTTACATGTTATGAAAGCCAAAGTTTTTAGGCGCTGCAATGAAAACAATAATAAAACAAATAATGGAACAGTTATATTTTGCAACAGATATTTTAATTTACACTTTTATCATGATGGTTAATTTTTAAAAATTGAAAACAATCTACGAAATTTATTATCGGCATTTTATGGAAATATTATACATTTAGAATTATTTTTAGTTTATTGATGCAATAATGTACATTTTCAGATGAATCTTAGTTTTTAGTAAGGTTCACCCAAACTAAAGTTCAAGATCACTCAAGGTAGAGACTAATTAAGGGCGCTGTTGCATGAGTACAAGATTAAAAGTACAGTTAATGAGGATATGTGGGAAAGATAACGGTTAAGCCTCATTTTGATTTATGTGACATTTTCTTTTGAAAGACGAAATGAAAAGAAAATTGCGAATTTTAAAGCTGAACGTCTTGTTTAAAAACGCAGATCTTCTTTGCTATCTGCACAAGTTCTGTTCCCAACAAATACTTTCTTTTATTTCTATCGATTGAAAGTTTCTTATTTCTATCTAGCACTTCTTTTAGGACAATATTATATTTTTTATTATTGCATAGAAAAAAAATGAATCAATATGAACAATTATCTTTTCTAGTATCTTGCACATGAAAAACCGATAAGCTTTGGGGGCGAAAAATGTAAACTGTTGAAGTATTTTTAAACTTCCATAGACTTTTGTTTAACGACATGTTTCATACACACACACACACACACACACACACACACACACACACACACACATATATATATATATATATATATATATATATATATATATAAAATTTGGATATATAGCGACAGAAAGGAAACATACATATTTTAAAAGTATATCTATATATATTTAGTGTATCGAGGCAGCAGATAATGTTTTAAAAATATATTGTTAAATATAAGAGACAAATTGTTATATGGAGCTACACATCAAGGAATGCCTTTAACACTGACAACTAAAGTTCAGGACATTATGTAAGGGAGAAGTTAAGGCAATTGACCTGGTGCCCTCATGAAGAACGCGGGTGGATTTTTCGATGGTTTGTGTTAGACTACTGCAAGGTCCAAAACTCATCCACAAATTAGTAGTAGAAGAGCATCTATGTTACACACTGCTGATAGGATAGTCTCCTTTAAAGTCGGTCAAAGATTCAGTGTGTGTGTGTGTGTGTGTGTGTGTGTGTGTGTGTTGTTGTTGTTGTTGTTGTTGTTGTTGAATCGCATAGGAAGTAACAGACGGTTAAGTAATCAATTTTTGGCTTTCTAAGTATTGTATCAAACGCTTTGTTGGAGATGAAAATGTTCACCGTTGAATTAGGAGAAAGAATGAGTGATTGAACGATTGAAGAGTCTTAGAAAGACGTAAGCTGCTAATATCTATTGAAGCAGTTTGAGAAATATTCAAATGTTCTAAGAAGGATAAAAATATAATTTAATAATCAAAAATTACTTTAGGCTTTCCTCTTAAAGTAGCATAAAGTTTTTGACGATAAAACTGTATTTATTAAATTTGAGACACGTTTTCATCATAGTATAATCATATTTTAGTGAATATGTTGAGCTGCTTACCTATATATATATATATATATATATATATATATATATATATATATCTAATTTACTTATATTTAATTTAGTTGAACATTATTTTTAAACGATACGCGATTATATATATATAATATAATATATGAATAGTATATATATATATATATATATATATATATATATATCTATTTCTTCCGACCTGATTATTTACGAGAAATTTTATTACGCAAATATGAGTCATTCAGCAGCATACGAACCTGCGATCCTTAACAACATAGGAGAAGCTAGCAATTGATCTGATGCGTCTTGGACCGCTCGACCACGAATGATTCCACGGTTTTATCTAATATATATATATATATATATATATATATATATATATATATATATATATATATAATCAAAGCAAATTTGTTAACTTAAGATATATACATAAATATTAGAAAATTGTGACTATATCGAATGATGTAATTTATGAAATATAAAGACTAAGTAACGCTAATTTCTGTTAAAAGCAGATGTATTTGTACATCTTGCGCCGTTGTTAATAAAACTTTGGGTGAATGTAAAAGCTGCAACTTTGTCGTAGATAATTTTTTTATTCATATCATCGGTGTCTTCAATCTTTTCCAACTCTCTTCAGTGTGTCAGTTTACTCTTGCCGGTTCAAATTCTTTCCGTAGTCTTCTACATACACAAATACATGCATACTGATTGTCACATCTTAATCAGATGAGAATCGCCACTTCACCGTTCGCATCACTTCTAATGGCTTCTGTCTCGTTTTGGCGTCCATATACCCTAAGATGACTCCTGAGACCAGCATTCGATTTCATAGATATCATGCAGGTATGACGGATAAACTCTGTATCCTTGATTGCGATAATTGGATTTGAATGCCTTACAACTTTTCTGTGTTTCACCATGTGACCCGACAGATGATCTTCAAATCTTGTTTCAAAATACAGATATTGTTGGCAGGACAATGAGGCAAGTTGGCATAGTTGACTTGCTTCTGATTGATATGATGACCTTTCAGATAGTTTGCATAACTTCCCCTCGACAACGGCATGCGCTCAAGCACACACACCACATTTCTAAGATTGCACATTAGTTGGCAAATCAGAGATCAAGCTTGATCTGAGCATGCCTGGAAAGGCATTCCATCCCTCCCTTATAAAATATATCCACTGTGTACGGTTTAAATTTACACTACTATTTAAAGTCTGCACAATTTAAAGTCAGTAACAAGATTTAAATTTAGCTACATACATATATATGATCACTATAATAAAAATATAACTCAGGAAGAATTATTTAATGATAACGTTAAGTCTGCTACTTGAAAGGTTGGTAAGGTTCCTTATCATCGATCTAAATGAGAAATCAACAAAATAGATAAGAATGAACATGTATTGGTTATAGTAGTAAATAGGTGATTTCATGATCTTTAGGAATCAATCCAAGTACTTCATTGCATCAGCTCATTAACATACTAAAAATCAAACTAGAAATTGGAAAAATGTCTTCTGTTACAATCGGTGCACAAAAAATTACATTTTCTGATAACGTAAATGTTGATTCCACATTAGATAACGCGTACATTTTCCTTGTGTAATTGAATATTAACAGCATTTATATTTATTCATTATTTCTGATAACATCATAAGATTTTAGAAAATTTACTTCTGTCGAAACATCAATCTTATAACCTCTATTAACCAAATTAATTTCTTATCTTGATTGTGAACAAATACAGATGGTGAGATGTTTTCTTTTCTTTATTCTCCGGCCATTCTCACATTGTCACTCTTGTAATACTTTCTTGGTCAATGAATACTAAAAATTACAAGAGACCTTAAAAATAACAATAACAATAATCAACACAAAAGACCTTTTAAAAAGACTGAAACTGAGATTTAAAATTAAGTAAACAGTAACAAAAGTGGTTCAAAAACAAAACATTGAACAATACAAGTGATCCTTTAAAAATAAATACAAAAACTTTAAACAATGCAAGAAAACTTTAAAGCACTAAAAGGCTCATAAAAAGATATTTCAAAGGGTTGTTTTTCTTATATTTATTCTAAATGTCTTGTTGGTTATAAACTCAACATCTATTATGTATAAACTGACATTGATATAACAGCACAGAACTGCATCATTGTTAATGGTATTCCAAAACGACACATGATAGCAAGTTGCATAAGAATCAAGACAGACAATACAATGTAAAATATTAAATTCATATTGTATGCCGAGAAAACTGCAAGAATTTAATAATTGAATGCAGCCAGTTGGTTCAAGAAGAATAGGCATAACTGGGTAAAATCCACTGAGAATTGTGCAAACGACGATGATTTGTTCATACAAAATAGAAACTGGTATACGCAAAAACCAAAATCTACCCTCAAAAATTAAGACAATAAACTGAATTCTCTATAACTGTGACACTCAAACGATATCACAGAAGAAAATTGTGAAAAATTAAAAAATCTGAAAAGGTTAACAAATATCTAAATTTCACAAGTGAACTGAAATGTTACAGTGTCGTATCCTGTCGGTACTACCACATTTTTTTTAAAAACAACTGAAGAAGAGCTTAACCAACTTATTTTAAGACTGATTCATGATATAAAGGCCTCAAAGAATTAGCAAACAAAAGTAAGCATTGCGCGGCGCAGATAACTAGGATTCCTGTTCCATCAGCCGACAGCCATCAGCAGATGTTCAAGCTAGCCAGCCATCGTCATCTCTAGCTTGCCATAGGCTGTCGCTACAGCTATTTCCATTAGGCTACCAGCTTCTGCTGCCCCAACCATCTTCAGTAGATCACAAGCTCTTGCCTCTCCGGCCAGCTACGGTAGGCCTCCATCTACTACTACTCCAACTATCCTTGCCAATGATATACAATAAATTGTTCTTTTCAGGACGATACTCTTCAGCGACTACCAAAACTGGATAACGCTATTCTCACTTTCTACAAGAGCTTGCAGAGTTATTTTTTTTACCTAGTGCACTGTACAATTATTTTTATTTCTGTATTTTTCTTTAGAAAAAATAAACTTTGCAATATAGTTTTAGATCCAAGTCTTCGTTTGCTTTGTTGTTGTCTTCCGTCATTCAATATCTGTTTGCAGACCAATATATCATCCGCAACAATCCAACATAAAAGTAACGTTTTTATTCGTCATTGTTTAAGTTTATGGAACGTTGTAACTTTGTAGCATCAAAAGCCTCTAAATGATAGCACGAGGGAAAACACTAATGAGACGAACGTTGCAGTAGGAAGTGTTTTCTCTTGATTTCCACTTGATACAATTATTTATAAATTGTAATGGTGGGGGAACTTTAAGAAAAAGTATAATCGACTCCCAACCGTCGAAACTGTACGACAACGAGCAGAAATTCAAGCAACACAAAAAAAGAAAATTTGCAGAAATAAAAAAAATTATACGAACACTTTAGAAGATAAACCGAAGAAATAGTATCTAAATCGAGCAAAATAGATATAGAGGAAAATATGACAATAAAGAGGAAAACTAAACAGACATTTCGTTGCTCTTAACAGTAGCTCGAAACAACGCAATAAGAACCAACATTTTGAAGACAGATAAAAGACATAAAAATAGACAAAGCAAATAAGGAAACAATAATAAGATAAAACAATAAGAGCCAACAATTTGAAGATAGATAAACAGTAAATATAGACTGGGGAAATAAAGACGGGATCATGAACCGCTTAATCAGTGAATCAAGATACTCATATCTTCTTTTATGTGCCGTGTCCGTTCACGAGTAGATCATGACCCTCCACATCTTCCTGTTCCTTGTAGCTCTTAATAAATTTGGTCTTGTGATTTCTCCCAAACCCTGTTCTACCGCCCATTTGCTCAAATCCATAAAGTATGTCACACAATGTTTTCACCTGTCCCTCTTTCCCTCCATATACCTGTGAGTATTAGCTTTACCAAGCCCTTCTTCCTCATCACGTGTCTCAGAAATTTCAACTGCCTCTTCTTGGTGCTAATTATAAGTTTCCTTTATGTTTCAATTCTTTTTCAAAAGCTCGTCGTTGTTCACATGTTCAGCCCTTGGTATACTCAGTATCCTTCTGTAGAACCACATTTCTGTTGCTTCGAGTCTCTTCTTCATCTTTGAAGAGATTGTCCAGCATTCGATACCATACAGGAGGACAGATATCACGTAACAGTTTAGGACTCGTTTTTTTTGTTTCCAACGAATTTTTCTGACTTTTAATACTCTCCTTAGGTTTTGGAATGCGTCTTTGGTAATCCCAATACGTCTTCTGATCTGAGCGTTGTACTTTGCATCATCTGTTGGAAGACTTCCCAGATATTTAAACTTCATTACCTGTTTGATTTTGATATCCCAACACGTAAATGGCATTTTAGGCTTCTCTATTTGCTGATTACCATGCATTCAGTCTTCTTGTAGTTAATGTTTAGTCCTTTGTTCTTTCTTTCCTTTGCTACATTCTGTGGAAAGTTTTGTAGTTTCCTTTCCATGTCTGCTATCAATACTGTTCTATCTGCATATCATATATTGTTGAGATTATGGCCGCCAATTATGGATCCTTACAAGATTTATACTTCTCTCAGAATTGCCTCACGGTATAAGTTGAATTAAACCCGGTGAGAAGACACATCCTTGTCTTACATCCCTGCCTATTTTGTATATTTGCTGAATTCATTGACTGCCAGTATACCTTCTTGATTATTCTAATGTCTTTTGCGAATATGCTGAGGTTGCTGAACAGCTCTAACAATCTAACAAATATTTGTGACGTACTTTATTGAACCCCTTTTGCGTAGTCTATAAAAAACAGGTACACGTCCTTCCTAATTTTTATTGCACTTTCTGATAACATTCGAAGCATAAATATTGTGTTCTTTGTTTTAGTGTTTTTGACAAACTTGCACTGTTCTTGTCTTATCTCTGACCTCATCCTTCTACGTGCTCTATTCATCAGAATCCGGATGATGAATTTTGTTATGTGGCTCATAAGGCTGATTGTTCCTTTGCGTCTGATTTCTTAGGCAGAGCTATGAAAATAAATCTAATTAGGATTTCTGCTATGTCCCCACTGTTGTAGATTTCATGTAATATTTCTCTAATCTTGTCTTTACCCAAATCGTCTAAGGCTGTCAGCATCTCTATTGCAATTCCGTCAGGCCCTGTCGTTTTGTTTCTGTTCAATTTGGTCAGTGTAGCTTCCATATTGGTTTATAATTTTTTCGGTCCGTCGGTATTTCTCTACACTGCTCTTTCGTCGGGAAACAGATCTCCATATATTCCTTCCATTGATGAAATATTTTTACTTTCTCAAACATGAGCGTTCCGACCCTGGACGTCTGGAGAATGCAAGAATAGGCATGAATGTTGTACAAAATACACCCCACAAAAAACAAAAAAACAAAAAGAAAACGCGATTCCTAAATTTTAAAATGAATTTATAAGAATAAAAATAAATCTTACTTGAAGCTATTATATTGGTTGTTAATTCAAACTAATACATTAAATTTAGTATTTCCAAAAAACGAAATCAGTCAATTAAGTGCCATAAATGGTATATGCTTGGGCGATCATATCTCGAAAGAGACATGACTGAGCGGGCAAAAGATTTTCCGACAGTAGTTTGCAATTACTTTCTGCAATAGACTGGTTGGCAATCAGTCTACCACAGTAGCAATCTGTCATGCTATTTAACCCATAACTGAAGGAAGAAGCAACGGATTAATACCTTTTCCAAGCAATGACTTCAACTGAAATTCAAATTCGGCTCTCCGATTTCTTCTCTTCTTCTGAGCCGATATCCACTTTGCTGTAATTCAAAGACTAATTTAAAATGGATTTAAATTGACTGGAATATATATATTGCTATTGTTGAGATTGAGTTTAAATTTGAGTTTCGTTAAACGGCATATCAACTACTGTGGGTTATTTAATGCCAAAAATGTGGGGGTTTGTGTTTTAATGTATTTTTTAAATGTTCGGTTATAGTGAGAAGGTTGATTTAGTCAGACTTTGATTAATTTTTTATATTTTTTAATTTTTATTTTAGAAAACTGAAGATGCCTTGTAGTTTTATATTAAAAAAAGTATTGCTGGTAATAATTTTTTCCTTGAAAAATGTATTATGGCAATATTTTTTTTCTTTAAAGAATGTGTTATGGTAATAAGTTTTTCTTTCAAAAATGTATTGTTGGAAATATTGTTGGTAATAATTCTTTCAAAAATGTATATTTTTCTATAAAAGTCTATTCTTATTTCTACAAAAGTCTATTTTTGTACTTTCATAGTGTTTTAACGCCCGTTCGGCCGTTAACTATTTGCCCTTAGCTGGAGCCCTAACAAGTGCTACCACTCCGGGTCACAGTGAACCTGGGAACAATACCAATTGAGACGTGGTTCTATGCTCCTCTCAACCGGATGCAGTTTACCGTCATACCCAGGATCATTTGTTACTTTTACTAAAATAGCTGATTATCACACTTTTTTATTTGTCTTTTAATAGCATATCCTTTTCTGAAACTTTATTTGAGAAATATTAGCTCATTCAAAGTATAATTAATCTGATTTTAAACAACTACTATAAAATATCGCAAAAATGTATTTTTGAACCGACAGTAGCTGTTTATTTAAGGCGTTCGCAGGTTTAAGTTGATGACAGATTGTTCTATTGGGTCTTTAGGTGTTAAAAATTAACTGAATTAATGTGAGGTCCTGTTATCATTTTTAAGTATTCAGTAATCTTTAAAAAATTAGAAAATATTCTGCTTAATCTAATGATTTATTGAATTTTAAATATTTTGGCTGTAAAATAACTATAGTTATAGCTCTTATTTTCTGATAATATCGTGTATGGTTGACTGTATAATAGAAAATCGGAATGTTTATACATGATTTACATTTTCCAAATTTTCCTGCTTTTAACTAATATAAATATGAGGCGGGTCAAAACTTTATTTCTTGAAATTTCATTAAGTAAGACGTAAAAAAATATTTCTACAAAGATATTTGAAAAATTGTAAAATAATTTCATTCAAGTTTCATTAAAATCCGACAATTATTTGATTTTTGCAAGAAATTGTAAATCAATGTTGTTTTCCCGGAAAAAGAACGCTAAATTTTCTAAAACGGCTCTTTACTGGCGCAAGAAAAACTAGATTTCGAACGTGGTAGGAATTTTGAACGGGGTAAAAGAATTTAAAAAATTGATAAAATAATAAAAAATACATTGGTTTCGTCTATTAATAATAATATAAGCATTTTGACGAAATATTACGTTGTTACTAAAATAATGGCCGCTCAAATTTTTATTGAAGTATAGAAGCCCTTATGTTCATACATGACAAAACATGATCGTCGTTTACTTTTCTTTCAGGAGTTCAAATTTGGGTACAGTCTCTCCCAAACATTTACCAATATAAACAGAGCGTGGGGAGATGGGCCCACAAATGATCGGAAAGTACGAAGGTGGTTCCAGAAATCCCGTACTGGTGATGAGCGTCTTGAAGATGAAGAAGATAGAGGAGGATAATGCACTCTTGACAACGAACAGTAGGAAGCAAAGTGTCAGAGAAATACCTGCAACAGTCTCACGCTATTTGCAGAATATTGGCAAGGTGAGGAAACCTCGATAAATGGGTTCCTCATAGTCTCAATAAAAATAAGAAACTTAGGCGTTTTTAAGTGTCATCGATTTTCTTTTCTGCGTAACAGCAATGATCTTTTTCTTGGCCGAATAGTCACTTGTGATGAAAAGTGAATCCTTAACTGATAACTGCAAATGATCAGGTTAATGGCTTGCCGGTGTTGAGTCCCTCAAACATTTCCCAATGCCAAAGTTGCATCAGCAAAATATTATAGCGACTGTCTCGTGGTCTGCAATTGGTGTTATCAACTACAACCTTATGGAAGCCAATCATAGAATTAATGCAGAGGTTTACTGCAATCAACTTGCTGAAATGCGTACACGCCAGCAAAAAATGAGACCGGCATTGGTGAATCGACATGGTCTAATTTTGCTACATAATAATTCGTGGTCAAGTGCTGCAAGAATGACTTTGCAATAACTCAAATACTTGGAATACGAGAGTTTACCACATCCTCGATATTCTCCAGATTTTTCCCTGATGATTATAACTTTTGAAGCACTTAAGCACGTTTTTAAATGGTAAAACTTTTAGGTTCAAACCAGAAGTGGAATCAACTTTCAAAGATTTCGTTGCATCACAGCCAGTAACCTTTTATCAACGAGGAATAAATAATCTCGTCGATCGATGGCAGAGGTTCAATGAAGGCGTTTGAACCATGAGGTTGACAGTTGTGTCATTAGATATTAGAGTACTGGAAACGGTGCCGAATAGCCTAAGAAAAAATTGCAGAACTATAAACTTTGTGAAGAGTTGAAACTATTATTATTATACATAAAATATTAGTGAAGACAGTAAAAAAAAAAACAAAAAAGCGAGAGCGTTGACGCACATTGTTGTACATCTAATCTCCAATATAAACCACCAGATTCTATTACTCTGAATACACATGGGCTAAATCATCATCATCATAATAATAATAAACAACAACAATGCATTTTATTTACTTTGACTAATCGGAATTATTCAATCACCTTTCAATACTTGACAAAAGTAAATAAATTACTTTTATTTCCCCAACAGACATAATAACTAAACAACAGTCAATTTGAGAGACAAAAATTTGAAGTGCAGCATTTTCAAAAGCATTTCATTTAGGATGCAGACTTTTATTGTAATCACTAAGATGTCTAAACCGAAAGCTATACCAATTTAATTCTAAAATAAACACGAACATTTTGATTATTTCTATTCAATATTGACTAGACATTCACTTCTAGGGTCCATTTGCGTAATTAATTAGATGTATGTGATTTTCAATAAACTGATTCTTTGGTGGATAATCCAATTACAATGGACAATAAACAAAATTGATGCCAATGAATTATGCAAATATACACCATCTTTTTTCAACTGATTAGATGGATAACAAGGTAAGTATAACAGGCTTTTAACTGTCTGTACATTAGAAGAAAGATTACTTCAATAGAAGTTTGTATCAATTAATTTGGTTTAATGAAAAAACTTAGGTATAAAAAAACTTTTTAGCAACTTGATGAAATTCAACAATATTCACTATAAATAGCGAGAGAAAAGTGAGCTGCTAAATAGAACACAAATACTACACAAATTTCAACTAAAAGTATAGAACTACGGTTCAACTACTACAGCTTTTCTATTTATTAAGGTTTATTTTAATAGAAACCCTTGAATATCCTTTTTAAGAGCCAAAAAAGAAATCCGAATTAGCTGAAATTTGAAAGTAGTAGAAATTCTGACTCTTGTTGCTTGTCTAACTTGTATTTTGATGAAAGCGTTATAAGTATGGTTATGACTAACATGGTCTTATCAATTAACCGGTTCCCAGACGAAATTGAAAAAAAAATTCGTGTTTTGAACTTAATAATGATAGCAATAAATAAAAATAGATAAAGAAAGAAGCAATGACAAGTAATGTTGTGAAAAATGAACGATAGATAATTTTAAGACAACCACAAATAGAAAGGAAAACTGTAAATGTAAAAAGAGAAATAGTAAAAAAAAATATTTAGGAAAATACACAAAGAAGAATTCAATAATTTCTTTAGGATATAAAAAGAATGTAAATAAGATTTCTAACCTAAAATATAAAATGAAAAGTGCACAGTAAATAACGATTCCTGTTCTGAACTATGTATATATGTAACACTGTCGGCCGGCTGGCTCGCTGACCCTGGTTGATGCTCGGGTCTCTACTCGTGATGATGATCTCGTCAAAGTAGCTGGTCTTCAAGACGTCTATTCGACTGTGAACCTTCCTGCCCACGCTGTGTTCTTTGATCTCAGGAAAGACAAGTTGAAACCACCTCAAACCAAACCTGACACACGTGTACACTTGTGTTGAAAAAATAAACACGGCACCAAAAAACAAAAAATAATTGAATAAGTTCGAAGACGCCTGGATGAGTTACGGAAAAAGTCTTTATATATATATATATATACTTAACAATAAAAGCAGAATATACAAACGTCGAATTAATGTTCACAACGGAGTGAAAGGTTCGTTTAAATAATCGGAGCTTTCAATTTTTCCAATACTTTTAAAACAAAAAAATGTTCTTTCAGGGCTCTTTATCAGAGCTGTACGGAAATAGCTGAAGTGGAGCGGACGGTAGAGACGGCGGTAGTGGGCTCTTTTGGTCTGTGTCGCTTGGCAGGTCTAAAAAATCTTAACTTGGCTCTATACAGAAACTTTACGGAAACGGCCGATGTGGGGCGTTCTGGTGATGATAGTAGATTCGTCTTGTCTCCTTCGCTCAGCAATAAAAAATCTCTTTTCAGCTAGTTTAACTCTTTCTCGGCTCATTCTGTTTCTATACATCTTTAGCTAGGACTCTATTGGAGGTGCATTATTCAACTTTAACTCTTTTAAGGTGATCGGCGGCAGACTTTTCTACGTTTCTCTACATCTTTGGCCCGGAGCTCTATGGAAGGCGACCAGTGGCCCTCAGTTGGGAACACTTTTCTCCTAGTCATTACATCATAACTGCAACTGACTCCAACTACTCAAACTGATTTTTCTCACTGGGGCATCGATTTTTATACTTGTCCCCAATTCTCTAGGGGGATGCTGAGAGACCCGGGGTATCTTTATGCAAATCAGATCTTTGACCAATGAGATTTCTTCCACCTACACAATTCAAGGCGGAGTTATGGTCCAACGAATGCGGCAACAACACTTCAGCTGACGTAATTTTCTTTTCGTCCTCTTCTTCTTAATTACATCATTTTAGGTTTTTAAATTTTCAAATCCTTTCCCAGCAAATGTGGAATGTAAGGATCTGACCTTACCCGAACCACATCAAATTCCTGACAGCCTTGTTTTGACTAACGATGTTTTCTACTTTTCTGCCCCCCCACCCCAAATCGCTTTTGAATAATAATGGGAAAATATATTTTTCCTTTTTCCCCAATTTTCAGCTAATTTCTCTATTTTTCAGATTTATCAAGCACATAAGTATTAAATATTTCTAAGCAGAGCTCATATCGTGAATTACAATAAACTGAAAAATCAACAATACCACTAATAATAATTTCTTTCGCTCCGTCGTATTGGACTAAGAAGTACATTTTTTTATGTGGAAATAGGATAACATTCCTCCCCTACCCACCTTGTCATTTAAGCGGGCTGGTTTAAGGTGGTAGAGAAACGGCTACCGGGTTTCAATGTGTCTTTCCTGAGATCAAAGAGCCCAACGTAGGTAGGAAAATTCACCGTTGAATAGACGTCTTGAGAACCAGCTGCTGTGACGAAGCAACCCGAGAGCTTCGTCATAATTGGTGCCGTTTCGACAGCATCAACCCTGACTCAGGTTCTGGTCATCATCATCACAACAGGTTACGAACCAGGGGCAGGGAGCCAGCTGGAGGCAGAGTGTCATATATAAAGCTGCGCTTAAATATCGAAATTATAGAGCAAACAAATGTATAAAATTTCGATGTTGCTTCACAGTAAGATTGATTGAGAAAACGTGACATTAAAACCTTGGAGATAATTTGTTTATCATCAAATAAATCATAGAAACTGATAATTATACCAGCCAAATATATTTCATTGGCTGACAAAATACAATATTTGATGACAAAGAGCATTTGGCGCGTTAAAATAGTTAACAAGGCAGAAATGATTTCATTTAAGTTGCAACCATTTACTTTAAAAATATGATATTTACCCAAAGATGCGGCGAGTAGTAAACAAAATGTGTTTACTAAATTAATAAATATTCTTTTCTTACAGCAAAGTTCACTCTGTGGGGCGACTCGTGATAGAGGGTTACGTTAAGCGGCAATAAAAAAATAACGGTTAACCCTAAACTTGAACAGGTTAAGATTGTAGTTATCTGAGCAGTTGTTCTCTGGAAAAGCTGTTCGAGTGAAACTGACTTCTCACCGATCGAATACGGAGAGAATGTGCGTAGTTTGTTATAATATAAGTGGCATGGCGGATCCTAGCCATGAAGATAGACAATAGACAGTGAGGAGTTTACCACATCCTGAGACTAGCTTGGTTATGATAGGCTCCCGAGTTTGACAAATACTAATATCACAAGTGAAGGCCAACATTAATGTTTTCTACATAATTTTTGACTGAATTTATTATTCCAGTTTGATTTGATTTTTTTATTTAGTCAATTTAGTTTATACATTTGATATTGGTTTTAATTACAGTATTTGTTTAAGGGTCATTCCCAAACGAAATGGTTTTTAAGTTTCACTTTCATTTGAAAAAGCATTACCTGCCTATTTGACTGTTTCAAGGAAAGTAAAACAAACGAATAGAAACACGTGACTGCTGTTCACAACTGAAACAATAAAGTTATATTTCCCAGTAGTTTTCAGATTTGGTATTTTAATTTCTTTTCAGCCTTTTCATATTTAGCATTTTAAAAGGATGCAGCAACACTGTATAGAAACATTTTATTGGTTGTAAACGAATTGATAAAGCTACTGTAGCGACCCCGACACATGATTGACACTATGTACACAATATACATTTACATCTTTGCTGTTGTTATATCTGAGCTTGCATATCTTACCTTCATCGAAAGTCTGTCGATTTGGATAACTTTCAAAGAATTTCGTACTGAAATCTTTATTTAATCTATGGCATTAGATTGATCTTGTACTGCTGAATGTGTCTAAGGATGCCTCATCTAGTTTTTATTTAGTATTGCTCAGTTATTGCCCGCCTCGTTTTCTATTATTCTTATTTTGTGGAACAAATATTTAAAAATATCAACCTATCTTGTATTTGGCTTTTGTTTTTTATCGTTGTGTTAGATACATGTAGGATGATAGAGATACCATAAATAAATAAAAACCTTCGGGATCAAATGCCACTCTGGCGAAATGTAGAGAAGCCGGTCGTATATGGGCAGGCTAGAGCATTCAGTTACAAGCCGCCCGTTGGCAGGTAAGAAACTATACGTCGTGAAGTAGACATGAGGAGTAGAGTATTTGGCGAGAACCGATAATCAGAATGACTACGTTAAAAAAGATATAGAGTTAAAGCCAGTCAGATTTCTCGCTAGCTGAAGAGAAAATCAGGTCCGTTAGTCTGTCGGGAGAGAAAAGAGAAGTAGCAACAAATTGTCTCCAAGTATCACTAAAACTTACCCCTACCCTAAAAAAAAAATTACACCAGGTGAATTCCATGAAAAAAGAAACCAATATATTCAACATTTTCTCGCTTTGGCCTTATTTCTCTTTTCGTATTCCTACACATGATCTTTTCCAGGTTTTGTTCACATCGCCGACGCATGCAAAAATCGAAACACAGAGTGGAGTAAAATTGTCTAGTAGGTAAAAAACTGAGCAAAGACTACGTGTCTAGCATATGTGCTATATTCCATATTGTGGCTTGATCGCAGAAATTTCATTGTAGCGCCAATGGAATGTGATCTCATGAAAGCGTCAATATAATAATAATAATAATAATCACGTCATGCGAATTATATATCCGTGTTATTTTCCAGTTACGATATATAAAGAGTAACCAGGTAATCAGCGAGATGTTGTAGCAATGTGTAGTTCTGGTCCAGTGTCAGGAAATGTCTGGTCGGCATCAAAACTGCGCTTATAAAAATCACCATATTTATGATTTTCATTGCAATATTTTGTTAGTGATGATAAGTCGAAACATTTAACAATGCAATCGGGGAATTTTTGCAGGTATGCAGAATCAGTATTATGGTTACATACCCCGCCTCCCCAACAAGCACGCCGAATTTATGATACAGTACTCGCACTCTACTACATCTTCATAAACAATTATATACATATGATATTTTTATTGCAACCTAATTATAGACAATAATGGATCATACCATCCTGTATATGGTGATTTTCTAAGAGTAGCTTAGATGTGGCACAAGCTCGAAAGTATGAGACACCTAGTGAGGAAGAACTTACTATTCAGTCGTAATCGATATAGTGTGACAAACCAACACACCACGTTGAAATGCCCAATCATCTTTTTCTTCTTCTTCTTCTTCTTCTTCTTCTTCTTCTTCTTCTTCTTCTTCTATGTGCCCTGTCATGACGTAGGCGATCATGGCTTTCCACGTCTCCCTATCCCTGGTGGCTCTTAGCACGCCTTCTCCTGTTACACCATGTAACCCTCGTTCCTTCATCTACCTGATTAGGTCCTTCAAATATGTTATCCGCTGCTTTTCCCTGTCTCTTTTTCCCTCTATAAGGCCTGTTAGTATCAGGTTCTCCAAGCCCTCTTACCTCATTGCATGTTCCAGGAAGTTCAGCTATCTCTTCCTGATGCTCAGTATTAATTTCCTTTTCGTGTTCATCATTTCCAAAAACTCATCATTGCTCACATGCTCGAGCCATGATATTCGCAGCATCCTTCTGTAAAACCACATTTCAGTTGCTTCAAGTTTTTCCTTCATCTTTGATGATATTGTTCATCATTCACATGTCCAGCAAGAACTGACATCACATAGCAATCCAGTACTCTCTTTTTTCTTTCTAGCAAAATTGTCATGTTTCTTAATACTTTACTCAACTTCTGGAATACTTCCTTTGCCATGCTAATTCGCCTTCGGATTTCTGTGTCGCACTTTCCGTCTTCTGATATAACACTTCCCAGGTATTTAAATTTTTGTACCTGCTTAATTTTAGTATCCCCGACCTGTATTTGGCATATTGGACTGCCCTTTTTACTGATGACCATGCATTCGGTTTTCTTGCAGTTCATTTGTAGTCCTTTCTTGTCACTCTCTTCAGTTACCTTCTGTAGGAGGTCTTGTAGTTTCCTTTCTGTGTCTGCTATCAGCACTGTATCATCTGCGTACCTTAGGTTGTTTCAATTGTGGCCTCCGACGACGAATCTAGGCATAACTTCTTGGGTCCTGAAAATATTTTCGCTGTACAAGTTGAGCAGATCCAGTGAAAAGACACATCCATGTCTTACGCCACTTTCTATATTTGTATAT
Source organism: Ascarosepion bandense (assembly GCA_037127315.1). Taxonomy (NCBI): domain Eukaryota; kingdom Metazoa; phylum Mollusca; class Cephalopoda; order Sepiida; family Sepiidae; genus Ascarosepion; species Ascarosepion bandense. Next base: position 2,423,394 of record JBBBDQ010000310.1, read on the forward strand.
CTGCTGAATTCGTTACCTGCCCGTATACAACGGATTTCTGCCAGTAAAAATTCTTGATTACACTTAAGTCTTTCCCAAATATGTCGAGGCTGCCGAGCATATTCATCAATTCTTTGTGGTGTATTTGTCAAACGCCTTCGCATAATCAATGAAGCACAGGTATAAGTCTTTCTTCATTTGTATAGCCCTTTCGAGAGCATCCTAATCATAAATATAGCGTTCCTTGTTCCAGTGTCTTTGACGAAACCGCACTGTTCTTGTCCTATCTCTGGCCTGATTCTGCTTCTCGCTCTATTCATCAGGATTCGGACGATCAGTTTTGTTATATGGCTCATTAAACTGATGGTTTTGTGTAATTCGCACTCGTTTGCTCCTGGCTTCTTAGACAGTGCTATGAAGATAGACTTGCTGAGGCCATCTGGTATTACACCACTATTATAAATTTCATTTATTATTTCTGTAATTTTCTCTATGACAAATTCTTCAAGGGCTATCAGCAACTCTATGACTATGCCGTCTGGTCCAGCTGCTTTGTTCCTATTCAGTTTGGATATTGCAGATTCCACTTCAGACTTTAATATTTCCGGTCCGTCCTCATCGTTGTGTATTATTGGTTGCTCTCTCTTGTGGAAAAGATCCTTTATATATTCTTCGGATCGTCGGAGTATTTCCTCTTTCTCCAGTATGATCGTTCCATCCTTGGAATTTATACATCCTGTTGAAGAGCAGGTTTTTTTGTCCTGTCAGTTCTTTTATTTCTTTATGCATGTTTGCTTTAGTATTCCTGCTCAATCTATATACTTCTGCACCTTTGTCATTGAGCCATTCCTCTTTAGCCTGTCTGCATTTTCTCCTTATTTCCTTGCGTAGTTCACTGTACTCCATTCTATGTCTTGATATCATTTTCTGTCTCCTTTGCATCATGTCAAAAATCTCTTCAGTCATCAACTCGTTTTTTCTTCTGCGCCTGATTTCCTTTGGAGCAATGCTGTTTGCTGATAATCATCTTATGTATGTGAACAATTCAACTAGAAAAATTGAAAATAAATAGAATACAAATTCGAGTCGCGGTCTAATGGATCATTTCATCTTAAATAAATCAGCAACACCTTGCGGCACTTTTTAACTTCAACATGAGATATTTTCTTGGTAATAATTTGAATAATGTAACAGTTCGAAAATAAATACACTCTTATCATTTCTTTATAAAAGTCTCATAAGACAAAGCTGATTTACATCTGCTATTCACGGATAGATTTATGGCACATAAAAATTCCTGTGTTTTTCCTCAGAAATACCCATAAAGACTGCATATTCAATGACAACAATTGACACTCCAGGATTTTTGTTCACAAAACTCAATTCTTTCACTTAAAAATCTTTTATATGATGGCCAGCAAGATAACTAAATTTGTTGTACCTTAACTTACATTAGAAATAGTAAAATAGCAGAAGACTCCATAAGTGCTGAACTTATCCAGTATAGCCCAAGGTCCCGTTATCAAACGCATTCAACATGAAACTGAGGCTAACCAAAAAAAGTAAATAGTAATATACAATGCACGGTGTACACGATAATAATTATTGATTGACAACGTAGCGTAGGTGGAAAAATTAAATGTTGATAACATGACGGATAGCCACGAAATAGTTCCGGGGCTTTCAGGTGGTCTTGTTCTCTATTTACTCCCCCGATCATGGGGTTCGTGGGTGGTACGCATGATCCTCGCGGATATGTTATAGTAGTGGGAATCGCAAAGTGCTTATTCAACTACTAAATTAAGAATTAGGATTTATCACAAAATTCCAACAGAAAAACCGTGAATTTTTAATGAATACTGCTAGTTGCTTTTATTTTGATTTTCTCTATATCTTTTGTGAATATAACTTGAAAAAATTATATAGTTCAACAAATATTTATTTTTTTATAAAAACAAAAGCCATTTGGAAATGCAATACAATAAAAGATATAAATATTCAAAACATTTTGGTAGCCTAGACTTTTACTGATATCTCATGCCTGCTCACGCAAACAGAGTAGAGAGAGAGACACACACAGAGGGAGAAAAAGAGAGAGAGACAAATGCAAAGAGAGAGAGACAGAGACAGAGAGAAAGAGAGGTGAAAAGAAGAGAGATAGCATCGTTCTGGATTTTATGTGGAGTCGCAGCTGTTGAAAGATGTTAACTAAATTCGTACTTTTTAGTTATCTCTCTTTCGCCAGACTCGTTCAAATGCCACCGGCTGTGAAACAATTCATTCGAAAAAATCGTTTCCAAATAGTTGATAATTTATGTTTTTATTTAATATTTGCACGTTTTTTTTTGTTTTTGTTTTTTAATGAAGTCTGCAACTTCAGGAGAGTTGACAGCTTTTAAGTATTGTTACTGATTATACAAGCAATTTGCAGTTGAAGTAGTTTAATGATCTGCTCCACACGAACGAGAAACTATTTTTATATCATATATTATTTGTGTTTTTGGAAGACTGTGAATTCGATCTTGTAAATTGTAACAATTTGCATTTATATGGATTTTTCTCGTAAATCAATATAAAGTCAATTAATTCTTTCTCTTAAATCGGAATTAATTTTTAATTATTTAGAAGTCCTTCGACTGTGAAAAACTCTAGAAATAATGAAATGGTACAATTTTAAATTTGATATATGTAATAATTTTTTTAGACAAGTGATTATTATCATATTAAATGAAACATGTAATTCTTTATTTACATTGAATATTACAGTACAAGGTACAAATACGGACAATCCAGCTTTTGGGTAAATATTAACTTACCAGATACAGGAATTTTGCATTTTAAACCCGGAAGATAAGTTTCAGCTATATATTACAAAAATAACTTGCTGTTCCTGATTTTAGATAAAAAATATAAAATTTGATTATGCTGCTATGGTTCGCATTGTTTTCTTTTTCACTTTTCGATGTTCATCGAAATTCACACTGTATATATGCTGGCATTACCCTTCTGAATAAAACATATTGCGTAATATCGATCATTATCTTCAGTCTTCTTAATTTCTCTTCTTTTATTGTTCTCGCTACTTAATAATGCATTTCTATTTCTCATATTCACATTTAGTAACACCCTGCATCTTAATGTCTTTGTTGCCTTGCTTAGGTTGAAATTATTTGAAAAATACAGAAAGGCATAGGATTGCGTCCCACTCTCTCTGTCTCTGTCTGTCTGTCTGTCTGTCTCTCTCTCTCTCTCTTATATCTCGTCGTTCCAGTTTACGATGGTTAACAGCATATTCATCATTTTAAGTGGTGTTAAATGAGAAAATTGCAAAACAAATACTCTTTGAGAATTTAATTTGTAAAAATAATGCAAGGTTTATATGTTTTCTATTTTTTTCTCAAATATTTATTTTTTTGCGCTGTTTAAAACTGAAGATTAACATTGAAGACTAAAACAAAAATCGAAAAAGCGATTATCTTTCTTTGGTAGAGATGAAGCCATGTGAGTAACGTGACGACAGCTTAGTGATGTCACTTCATAGAGTGACAAAAATGGCTAGTTTGTTAGTTAACTTCCAGGAGTCAAACAGAGTATTTGCTTCTTTAGGTTATGGCTCCTCGCCTCCGGCTGAAGCTAAATCTCACCCAACCATCTACCACGTAGTGCAGTTCACAAGCTCAAGGAGTCGTTTTCCGTTTGAGCAACATACCTTCACCATATATAGAAACTATTACTACAGTTCGAAATCATTTTGCTGGAAAAAATTCACGACTAGCAGTTTTCTCATTTGAGAGGAATATGTCCTGGTAATGACACAGCAAATAATCGGCCCCTGTTCGAATCTGGAATTCTAAATATGGTTTCCTGAGAAACACAGAAGAATTTCCAGCTGTTCTAATTCTTGTGGCGAATTAGTACAAGACGATTTTTTCCAAGTTTTTACACTTCTTGTTATTGTATATATGTTTTATAGTTTCTTTCGTGGGATACGTGTAAACATTTATATATAATTTTCTGTATGACTTCTGTATAAAACTGTCGTCTCTGAGAACAAACAATATTTTGTCTCTTTCAGTGATTCAGTTTTGTCCGTGAAATAAGCTGTTATTATAAGTTTTTTTTTTATCAATGCATTAATAGAAGAAGTTTCTTTCATAAAATCTGATGTAAATAAATTTCGAAATATAATAAAATGTAAATAAAATAAATATTAGATATCATCATTACACTTATTTATTAATACAATTTAGATTACATATATGGTATTCGGCATTACTTTCATATTAGTTCTTCTTGAATTGACACAGTAAAAACATTTGTAGAGAGGACCAGGGTATATATATATATATATATATATATATATATATATATTCAGAGAGAGAGAGAGAAAGAGAGAGAAAGACATGGTTTCAGAGAAAATTAGACATAAAATTTCAGACGTGTGTGCCAACTGATAAAAAGGCGACTGAATATTATATACATTACAGATAATCTCAACAATTTATCATTTGCCGAAAAATCCCAAGAAACGTTTAACTTATCCCCGCCAATCAACAACATCAATAATAAATACCGAGTCCCATGTGCTTAAAGAAAGAGGCCACCCAGATAACTAAGTTATTATTAGTAGTGAACATTCGGTTTGCGACAAGCTTTCATATGGTAAAGTCAATAAATGGGACCGACTTTCCTGATACTGTGATACGAATGCCCGACAATTAGGCCATGAATCACTGTATTTAAGTAAACAGATCAGTTTGAATAAATCCAGTCTGAATTTACCTAGAACATTGATTCTTAAAAGCTAATATCATAAATTAAAAAAAAAAGATATTGCCTAGGGATGATAACTATTCCTGTAATTGAATAAATTGAAGAATTTTGTGCATGTTGCTAATAAATTTTCCAGATGGTGCGTTAGATTCTTGAACATTCCTTGTTACGAACCTTAAATAAAAATAATAGGTACTCCATATATGTGACTTTATTAAGCTAAGCTTAGTAAATAACATCAGTTCATAAAATGAAAAGTGGATAGACATGTGTGTGTGTGTGTGTGTGTGTGTGTGTGTGAGCAACCACTTGCTGTCTCTCCTTTTCCTTCGTTTTATATTTTCATGCATTTTTGTTTGAAGTTCAACGAATTTTTTGTTTACGATTTAAACAAACACACACACAAATATGGTACGGAACATTTTTCTGATTTTCGGAGATAATTTGAACATAAGTTGTCCTCATTTTTTACTGCTTTTATAAGTTGTTTATTTTTACGGCATTTCAACTGTAATGTTTTTAATGCCATGATTTTTAATGGAGAATATTTCGGTTGTAAATTTAAAGGTTGAGATAATTTAAAATGTCTGTATTGATAGGACCTAACATTTCAAAGTATATATGCGCCTCCTCGGCTTAACTCTCACAACAGACCTCAAGTGGAATTACTATATAGAACCCATAGCTAAATCCGCTGCTAAGAAAATCAGTTCTCTGTGTAGGGCCAGAAAGTTTTTCCCGTCTGAAATAATCCTGCACATATATAAATCTACCATCCGCCCGTGCATTAAATACTGCTCCTATATCTGGTCGTGTGCTCCTGCTATCTACCTAACTGTTCTTAAAATCCAACAAAGTATCTGCAATGTGAGCGATCCCGACTTGGGAGCTCAGATACAGTCACTTTCTCACCGGTGCAATGTGGCTTCTCTGTGTCTCTTCTACGAATACTTTCACAGTTTCTCCTCCGATGAACTTAGCTCACTGTTGCCACCCTTTTACTGCGAAACCAATAAAATGTAAACGCAAATTCTACTCTACCAGCTTCTTTTCTCGCACTTCTCGCCTGTGGAATTACTTTCCATTTACTTGCTTCCCCGACAGTTACAATCTCTAAGAATTTAAATGTAAAGTCAATAGTCATCTCCTATTTCACTAATCTGCATCCTCTCTCTCTCTCTCTCTCTCTCTCTCTCTCTCTCTCTCTCATGCTCCTTTCTCCACGCACTTCACTCTCATCAGTATTCTCATTTCGTCTCTTACCCACTTCCTGACACCCGCTATAACCTGTTACTCTTTCTCATAACTTTCATCCTATGTAACCCCCCCTGCAAAACAGTGGCAGTAAAATGCCTTGCTTGGGGCGATATGATTATTAAAAAAATTAAATGATTGTTTTGTATAAGAGACAAAAATTTCCACAATAAGTTATTTTTTTCCAAGTTTTTCTTTTTCTCTACAAGTTTTTTTTTTCATGTCTTCTCTCAAAACAAATCCACCTCCTTCGACATTCCGAGGATTAAACAGGGATACTCAAGGTATTTGCTATACCCGCATACCCTAGTTTTATTTTGAGATGATTAAGTTGTGCCTATGTGCATGCATTGTGTTTTCTTTGGTCATATTTCGAATGTTCAGGATTTACGCTTAGGTGGGTGCCATGTTAGTTCTTATTTATGGATGGCGTCAGTGTGTAGTGTTGTTTTTTCTCTTTTTTTGTAATTTGTTGTAAAATATATTTAGTATTTTTGTTTCTAAATGGATTCATTTTATTGGTATTGAGGTTGAATTATTTGTTTTATTGTTCAAGCTTTTAGTATTGTAATACTGTCCAACTACAAATCCAATTACGCGACCAAACAGCTGCGAAGGAAAACAACACCTGAAGCTTCAGGAAAAAATCATTGATAGACAAATTAAAATAATGATAAACAAACTCTTCAAATCTTTACAAAGAACGAAACGAAACCGAGAACGAATCAAAAATGAAAATGGATGCATCACAAAACAACCAAATTAAAAATAATCTTGATGAAATCATTAAGAAGAAAACATTCATGTGAACAAATAAATTCAATAGAACACAAAGCTAAACAAAATATAGAAAGCTCTATCTTCCAAACTCTCTCTTGATCGTACTCTCAGCTTTCGAACGAAATGGTAGAATTTTTTCTAGGCATAATAGATAAGTCCCTGGCCTTGCTTTAAGCAACGTCTACGAAAAATTGTTGCCCGAGCTCAAGGACTCGAATTTAGCACATGTGCCTTGTGCCTCATCACGCCTCAGTGGGGTGGTAGTTAAATATCATTTTGCCAAAACTCTCTCTCTTGGTCGGACTCTCTGCCTCTGGGCGGAGAACCCAAACGAGGCTCCACTGAAAGGCAGAGTTCTGTCTGGGGGAAAGCGTATAAAATCATATGCGGGGGTCTACGGGGAATTTTTGGTTGAGCGTACGCGCTCGAAAAGTCCCGTGAAATATCGAGTTTGTCAAAACCTTATCATTCGAAAAAGCGGAAAAGAACCCAAACGATGTTATACCAAAGAGCAGAGTCGTGTCTTTGGTAAATAGGTGAGTGCCCGGCCTCACCTGTAAGGAGTATACGGGGAATTTTTACTAGCTCATAATACCCTACGTTCAAAATCAGCCTCGTAGCACAACCGGCTTTGTGCGGAGGCTTCGCGTAAAAATCATCTGTACCACACTGCAATAACAATTTCACTTGCTTTCAAGAATGTGATATAAGCCTTTCATATCCTATATGTGTTTTGTTGCCACAGTACAGAAACTTGTTTTATTTCTTCTTTCTTTGTCTTTTTGTTTGTTCTTTTGTCACCCTTATGGTCCCTTCTGGTTATCACTTAGTATATCACGGGTAAATCCTCATAAAAAACCTGACACCAAGCACGTGGTCGGTAGTTTCATCATCCTAATCTCATCCTCAGTATTACCATCACTAGTTTGTAACTTTTATTAACGTTTCTCCCCATATTTACCAATTTAATTATCATGTCATTGTTTGAACATTTCTTTTATGTAGCCATATTTCCTATGTTTATTTTTCGTTTGTATCTCTCCGTGTAGAATCATGCCAAAATGTGTCCATTGTCAAGAAACACTGTTTCAACATGTGACCTTCTCCGAGCTTCTTTTTCTGAAAACTCGCCACAGCATTAGTATGTATTCTTGTAGCAAACTTTACACATATTCATGTAAACCAAATATTCACTACATTCCTATACCAATTTAAACAATTTCTCTTAGTTTTATGTTCAAGTCTCTGGCTGTTTTTGTTATTTTTCCTGTTATCCTTTTTTGTTCGAATATTCTGACCAACTTAGTCATATTTATTTCTTTTTCTCATTTTAGTATTTTGGTTATTAATAAATCTGCCGATGAACAAGACTTCGTCCTCAGAGACTTAATTGCCTTAAGGCGTTTATCTGGCTGGCTTCGAGATTACACAAGCGTATGACACGGACGAGGTTTTTCGTGGGGTAGAACATTTTCCCCGGAAATGTTTTGTTTTGTTACTGATACTGCACGCTATCTTAATCTATCCTCCATCATTTTCCAAATTTGCGTTATTGAAGGGCACCCACTTTTCATTCAAGTGACAAAATTCTGCAAAAGAAATCTTTTCATGACTGGGAACAACGAAATGTAGACGGTGAGACGCTATACAATATTTGGCCGTGGTAATTCATGAGGAAGGGATTTGCTGCTTTTTAAAGTTTCTCCTTAATAAACACCAGTTTATTCAACGAATTCCTATTTTGATTAGATGCAGTCATCTTTGAAAAGAGCCTCCAAGTTATTATGTCCAAATTCTTGTAATTTACTCTATTATGGTTTTCTTTTCAAGTCAAATTCGGCTTTTTATTTACTTTGCAAGCCATTCACAACACGTACAGTTTCTACTTGAGTAATCTCGACAAGCTTCATCAATTATCTTCTTCGCTTCTACTCACGTCTATTCAAATTTAAAAGGAACAACATGTTGGGTTGCACGTTTATATTATCGCTGCCATTTTTCTCAATACAGAATAAATAAACACTGAATGTAGAAGACTTAACATTGATTTTCACTCGTTAATTTACATGAAATGATGTTTGGAACATTCGCTTACAATATATATTATTCTCATATTCAATATAATAGAAAAGTAATAAATTTTCTGCCTGGATAATAATAATAAGTTTTCGACCTGGATATTCCCGACGCACCAATGCACACTAGGGAAATAAATAAAATCGAAGAACAACTAGCACAATTTTGCTCTTCAGAGAATTGTTTTAAAATTCGTCGAATGCAAGAATATATCACACTTTACATAGTGGTTGTTTGATGATATTGCAATTTCTGATCAAATAGTGCTTTTCTTCAAAATACAAAAGTTCTTATATTTTGAAATCTTTTAAAAATTTCGTAACCGATAAATTTTGCCATATTTGACCTCTTTCATTATTTCTCCTCTGCTCATTTTTGCCCGGATGATTATTTATTTCTTCCGTTTATAATTTGTTTATAAATGTTTAATCCTTGTAGTTTAGCAGCCTTTTTTAATAATAATAATAATAATAATAATAATAATAATAATAATAATAATAATAAATGTAAGAACTAGGAAAAGCAAAAGAGCCGAAAGAAAATATAACATTAGAAATGAAAATGAAGTCTTATCAAATAAAGAAAAAATAAAGCAAAAAATCCAACTGAAGGCTCAAAGAATAAAACGCTATGAGAAAAGATCAAGATTTTACAGACAAAACAAGATTTTTCAAACTGATACAAAGAGATTTTACAGGGAAATAGGTAAAAAAAGAATTGAAGTGACAGCCCCGCCCCCCAGAATGGAAGAAGTCACACAGTTCTGGGAAAAGATATGGGCTTGCCCTAAAGAACATAGCAAGGAAGTACATTGGATTGCGCAAGAGATAGAACGAATGAAAAATAAACCAGAACAGACATGGTCTGGAATTACAGAAGATGATGTTAAATTTGCACTAAAAAAAGCACACAATTGGAAATTCCCAGGTATAGATAAAATTCCTAACTTTTGGCTATATTATTTAAATACAGCACATAAAAAAATAGCCAAAGAACTTCCAGAAATGGTTGACGATCCCACTAAAATTCCTGCATGGATGACCAAAGGAATTACATTTCTTCTACCCAAGAATGGTGACACAAACAACCCGAAAAACTACAGACCAATTACATGTCTTTCAACAACATATAAACTATTAACATCTATTTTAACAAAACAGACATATTTATTCTTAGAAAGAAATGACATGATACCGCTTGAACAAAAAGGGTGCAAACGTGGCTGTTATGGATGTAAAGACCAATTGCTAATTAACAAAATGATCCTGGAAAACTGCTACAGTACAAAAAAAATCTTAGTACTGCCTGGATAGATTATCAAAAGGCATTCGATAGTGTGCCACATTCCTGGATTTTAAAGACTTTAAATATATACAAGATATCACCCGTCATCATCAATTTCATCAAACAGTGCATGTCTATATGGAAAACAACCCTTTACCTCAATCATATAAATGGAACCTATAAGTCTGATGAAATAAACATCAAAAGAGGTATATTTCAAGGTGATTCTTTATCTCCCTTACTATTCTGCATATCATTAATAGCACTAACCAGTCAACTTAATAAGACAGAATGTGGTTATAAAATAGGCCAAAAGAAAATAAGCCATCTATTTTACATGGATGACTTAAAGTTATATGCTAAGAATGATAATGAGCTGGAAGGTCTTCTGCAAACTGTAAAATGCTTCAGCGAAGAAATTGGAATGAAATTTAATTTGAATAAATGTGCTAAAGCTACAGTTTTACGTGGATCAATACAAGAAACATCCTCAATTAGCTTAGACCCTGCTGTAACAATAAAAGAATTGAAACCAGAAGAAGCTTATAAATACCTAGGTGTAAATGAGAGCGAAAACATTCACCATAAAAAAAATGAAAGAAATAGTGCGTAAAGAGTACTATAGAAGGCTACGAATGATATTAAAAACTGAATTAAATTCACAGAACAGAGTTATGGCCATTAATAGCCTTGCAATCCCATTTGTCCAATATAGTTTCAACATCTTAAACTGGACTCTAAACTACATCAGGCGAATGGATGCTAAAACAAGAAAACTTCTTTCTAAGCATAAGATGCATCATCCAAAGGCTGATGTAGACCGTCTATACATACCCCGTAAAGAAGGTGGAAGAGGTCTTATTCAGCTGGAATTGTCATACAAGACAACAACTATTGGCTTACTAACATACATAGAAACAACAAAGGATTGGATGATACAATTAGTAAGGCAGCATGAAGAAAGAAAGAAAAAATATTCAATAATAAAAGAAGGCAGTAAATACAAACAAGATTTACAGTTAGTAGATTCTGTAGAAAAGTAAAGCAGAAGCCAAGAACCAACTATTGCGGCAAAAAATATGAAAATGAAAGCCAAAGATAAAGCTCTTGAACAGATGAAACAGCGCTGGCAAGATAAACCTCTGCATGGCCAATATCCAGAACGTGCCAATAAATCCAATGTTGACAAAGCTAATACTCATCGATGGTTACGTGCATCTGGATTAAAGTCTTCAACTGAAGGCTTTATTCTTGCAGCACAAGACCAAAGTCTTTTCACTAGAAACTTTCAGGCAAATATTATGCATAATAATATGGATCCAAAATGCAGGTTTTGTGATAAACACCAAGAAACAATAGACCACCTCATCTCAGGCTGTTCTGTGATTGCCCCAAATGAATATAAAAATCGCCACGATAGAGTTGGGCAATATTTACATTGGACAATGTGCAAACACTATGGAAAATCTGTAAACAAACACTGGTATGAACATCACGAAGCACCGGTTACAGAAATAGAAGATGTCACCATTCTATGGGATTACACCATCTACACAGACAGAAAAACTGAAGCAAACAGGCCGGGCATTATTAAAAACCAGAAAGAAAAAACTTGCCTATTAATTGATATGGCTTGTCCAGCGGATTGTAACATAGCAACCAAGGAATTCGAAAAACTGTCAAAATATAAAGACCTGGAAACTGAAAAAAAAATGTAGACATTGAAAACAAGAATCTTGCCAGTGATAGTAGGTACACTTGGAATGATAACAATGGAACAAAACAACACATTGAAAGAATCCCTGGAAACCCCAGCTTAAGAGATATACAAAAAATGTCTTCTTAAATACAGCCCACACACTAAGGAGAAGTTTGTCTATGTAACGCTAGGGATGATATGAGAGATAGGAAAACATGAAATGGAGCCATAACGACACACCACGACCTGCCTTAGATCTTCCCGCAGACTTTGTAGGTAGTGAGACCATAGCAGAAATCGAAATATGATGAAAAATGACAACATAATAATAATAATAATAATAATAATAATAATAATAATAATAATAATAATAATCCCTGTAAATAATAATAATAATAATAGAATCCCTGGAAACCCCAGCTTAAGAGATATACAAAAAATTGTCTTATTAAGTACAGCCCACACACTAAGGAAAACTTTATCTATGTAATGCTAGGGATGATAGGGAAGATAGAAAAACATGAAATGGAGCCATAACAACACGCAACGACCTGCCTTAGGTCTCCCTGCAGACTTGGTTGGTCGTGAGACCAAAGTAGAAATCGAAATATGATGAAAAATGACATAATAATAATAATAATGAAAATAATATTGGCATGATTTGAGATAAGATTTCCAGTTACGATGGCCAACTTATTTTTTCAATTGTATTTTTATTTATTAATAACTGTTAAGAAAGATTCACCTATTTTTAATTGTATTTATATTTATTAATAATTGTCAAGAAATATTCCATATCTTCGTTCGGAATTTATATTTTGAATTTAAAAGTGTCTATTATAACAAAATCACACACACACACACACACACACACACACACACACACACACACACACACACACACACACACACACACAAAAACAAAAAAAAACAAACACAAAGCACAAAATCAAATAATCCTGATACCTTCACACTGTCTTTTGTATTGCGATTGATTGATTTTTTATGACTTAATTTTTTGCAGGTTATTTAAAGCTAGGAAATATTTTTAGATTATGAGAATTTTTGGGATGTAATAATGATTCACTGATGTAAGTCTTACTATTTAAACCATAGCTGGCGGAGAAGACATAGATTCATACTTTTCCCAAGTGTATTTGCGCGTAACAAACTCGACTAGAATTAGAACTCGGTCCTCAGTATTCCAACTGCCAACTCTTAATTCATTAAACCATGCACACATCCAAGCTTACAGTAGCTGGCATTACCAAGTGCTCACCCATTTAGGTACTGAGCAGGCTCAACATTGCTTGACTTAGGTGATCTGACCTTTTTATAATGAACGATAAAGGATTAAGTGATGTTCAAAACTGATAGCAATCAGTAGGTGTTCTTCAGAAACTCATATTATCGATCAGAACCACAGACAATAATTCTGGGTTTTGTCTGGGGTCAATATAACGCTTAGAACTAATACATCATTGTGGTTCAAATAATAGACTTGAAGATTCTGATTGACACATACTCACATTATCGTCAGGAGAGACTTTTCTTTAAGCTGTTCTTTGCTGCTCAGATCAACAGTAGACTGGGCTCTATCGCCGGTTTGCTGAAAGTCGAGGAGAAGGCATGAATTTATTTAAAAGGACAACACAATAGAAAGTAAAAAAAAGGTCAATAATCATCTACATGCTGAAGGGGTATAGTTCATTTGAAATTTTGTTGATGGTCTACAGGATGGTAACTGTTCTAATGTGAATATTGACCAAAAACAAGGTGAACCAAACATGACAAGAAGTTTATTGTCCATTTCGATTTCAGAAGAAAATCATCACAAATTAGATACAGGAAAAATGTGAAAACTGATATGCAACAAGTTGAGACAAGCTGATCAAAATTTTCAAGCGAGGCTGGTTATTTGTTTTTAAAACAAAGAATCTGCAGAAATTTACATAAAGTAGAATTATAGCATTAAACAGAAAACGTATGGAAAAAATACTGAAAACTGAACCAAGAATAAATAAAAGGAATTGTCAAAATAAAGAGAACTTGACAAAGAGAATTATTTATAAACTAGGAAACAGGACTGTTTTAGTATTTGTCTATACTTCTGAGATGAGGTAGCATTTACACTATTTATATTGTACAGACTATTGTCCTCATCTTTATTGCCATGTCTACGACGTTTCGGTCGTTGTACGCTTCGGCATCTTCTTCTCAAGGACACATGGCCCACTGGATATAAACGTTGGTTAGTTCCAGTGTCTTGACCCAAAGAGTTGTGAGTTCAATACCAGGCTACAGCAGTGGTGAACAAATAAATTAGAAACTTAAGTTGAAGGGAGATAACTATATGGCTACCTGAAGCGGCATCGCACATGAAATGAGAATGATATACCCCAGTGATGGAAATAAAGGGTCCAGTTCGAAATTCTTAGCAACTAAAGAAGGCCGGAGCATACAACGGTGGAAACATTGTAAACTTGAAAATGAAGATGAGTAAAATATCATGAACAATGTAAATAATTTAAGAACTGTTTCCCTCATCTTTATTGTCACATTTCCAACATTTCGTTCGTACACCCCTTGGTGATATTTATTTGAGGAAGGCCAAAGCGTAAATCAGGCAAAATGTTATGAATATGACAATAAAAATGAGAATAACAATCCAATCATTGTAAATATTGTAAATAGTTATATCTCATCTCAGAAATATAAACAGATAGAAAACAGGAATAATTGAAACCGAGAACGTTAATAAAGTTTTGCAATATATAAATATCACTGAACTGAATCATTCAATATATGCAAAGATATCTTCGGAAAAATTTGGTAATCCCCCAAAATATATTCAGTTCTAAGACCACTCCTTAACTGAATTACTATGGAAAAAAGCAAACATAATAACAAAACTAAACCAGCTCATTTGAAAACGCCCAAACCTGTCTGCATCTCTTTCACTAACATACGCGGCATCCGCACCAACTTCCCCAGCGTAGATTCTTTCCTCCATAATAACTCACCTGATATATTAGCCCTATGTGAAACTAATCTTAACCCTTCTATCCCCTCATCTGAGTTCTGCGTTCCTGGCTACCTTCCCCTCTTCAGGAAGGACTCCAATGTTCATATGCATGGGCTTGGTGTCTATGTCAGCGAACACCTTCCCTTAGCTAGGGTGTCATCTTTTGAATCCCCAGATCATTCTTTCATATGCTTCCGCCTCTCACTTCTCAGCTCGATTAGCTATCTCTTCTTTCTGTACCGCTCTCCTTCCTCCCCTGACTGTTCATTACTTGACATCATTTCTGACAATATTGACAAAGCCATTTCTACCCATCCCTCTGCCCATGTATTCGTGTTTGGTGACTTTAACGCCCACCACACCAAGTGGCTGAAGAACGCTGTCACTGACCCTGCTGGTGTCCACACCATGAACTTTTCAATCACCCAATCCCTTACGCAAGTAGTGGACTTCCCCACGCGTTTCTCCGACAACCCTAACGGAAGGAACTCACTTCTAGACCTCTGCTTCACTTCCATCCCAGACTCTTGCACTACCAGACAACTCTGCCCAATTGGAAACTCTGACCACACTGTAGTGTCCGTCAATATTTCACTCCACTCCCGCCCGACCCATGAAACACAGATAAGTAGAATATCATACTGCTATCAAAGAGCAGACTGGGATTCGTTCCGAGACTTCCTCTGTGACATCCCTTGGAACAACGTCTTTAGTCTTCCCATCGAAGAATGTGCATCCGAGGTCTCCTCCTGGGTTAAGGCTGGCATTGATGCCTTCATCCCTGCTAGGAAATTCCAGCTTAAATCTCATTCGTCTCCATGGTTCTCACCCGCTTGTTCGGCTGCCATTGCCCACCGGAATCATTTCTTCCGACTTTATCGTAACTATGCGTCGGAACAAAACAGACGCCTTTTCACTTCAGCTCGTAATAAGTGTAAAAGGGTACTTAACGAAGCTAAGATGTTGTTTGCTGCCAGAATGAAGCAACGCATAGCATGCTCTAAATTCGGCTCTAAAGACTACTGGCGACTCTGTAAAAGAGTACTTAACAAGAGCAAGTCCACAATACCCCCGCTAATCAACAAATTTGAGGTACTCACCTCCCCAGCAGATAAGGCTGAATGTTTTGCCCGCAGATTCTCGAACAATTCGAGTCTGGACTCGTCTGGAGTTTTTACACCCGACTTCTCACCTAGAACCGAGGCACAACTGAATGATGTCCACATTACACCTTCGCTTGTCTCAAAGATTATCTTAAAACTTGACCCTCACAAAGCGAGCGGTGGTGACGGAATCCCAACCATAGTCTTAAAGAAATGTGCCCCTGAACTCTCCTCTGTCCTTTCTAAGCTCTACAACCTCTGCCTATCTGCTTCCTGCTTTCCTGCCTGTTGGAAATCTTCCTCTATAGTTCCTATATTTAAAAACACTGGAGAACCCTCTGACCCTGCAAATTACCGCCCTATCAGCCTTCTTCCGATCTTTGGCAAAGTGTTCGAAGCCATTATCAACGCCGAGGTGGTTCAGCATCTCACAGCACACAGGCTCCTCTCGGACAAGCAATATGGTTTCCGCTTCACCAGGTCTACTGCTGATATGCTAACGACCATCACCGAGTACATATACCAGGCACTCGACAGGAATGGCGAAGCTCGAACCGTTGCATTGGATATATCTAAGGCGTTCGACAGAGTTTGGCATGCTGGCCTTCTATGTAAACTGCGGAGCTATGGTATAACTGGGCATTTGTTTGAACTAATCCAGTCATTCCTCTCTAACCGCACAATGAAAGTGGTATTAAACGGACATGCCTCTCAGAACTACCATACAAACGCAGGTGTCCCCCAAGGCTCCATCTTAGGTCCTACACTCTTCCTAATATATATTAATGATCTCCCTGATTCCATAAGAACCCAAATAGGTTTGTACGCCGATGACACCACAGTTTACTCTCGCCTCCAACAAAAATCTGGTGTAGGCGTCAAAGCTAACCTCGCAGCCGAGATTGAAAAAGACCTCCAATCCATATTGGACTGGGGTAAGAAATGGCTAGTAAATTTTAATGCTTCTAAAACGAAGCTACTGTCAATTAACCATCATCGACAATCTCACCTACCTCCCATTAGCATGGACCAGGCTTGCCTCCCAGAGAGTAAAACACTACGCCTCCTTGGTCTCACACTTTCAGCGGACCTCAAATGGAATGACTATATCGAATCCATTGCTAAATCCGCTGCTATGAAAGTCGGTTCTCTGTGTAGGGCCCGGAAGTTTTTTCCGTCTAAATCTATCCTGCACATTTACAAATCTACCATCCGCCCGTGCATTGAATACTGCTGCCATATCTGGTCGGGTGCCCCTGCTGTTCTCCTCGGGCTTCTCGATAAGGTTCAGAGGAGGGTCTGTAATGTGATAGATACCGACTTGGCAGACCGCCTGCAGTCTCTCTCCCACCGGCGAGACGTGGCTTCGCTGTGTCTCTTCTATAAATACTTTCACGGCTTTTGCTCCGATGAACTTAGATCACTGGTGCCCCCTAAATACGAATTTGCACGAGATACTAGATTAGCAACTAGATCCCACCCTTTTACAGTGAAATCGATAAAATGCAGCCGTAACTTCTACTCCAACAGTTTCTTTCCTCGCACTTCCCGACTGTGGAATTCTCTTCCAAACGATTGCTTCCCCGACGGCTACAATCTCCAGGAGTTTAAATGTAAGGTCAATAGACACCTCCTAACACACTAACCTGCTCCCATTCTATCAAACACTCTTCCCATCTGCCCGACACTCATCCTCGCTATCCTTACTCATCTATCACCTTTCTCCTGACATTCCCTATGTCTATCCACTCCTTCTCTTTACCTTCCCCTATGTAGCCCCATGCGCAATAGTGGCAGTGGAATGCCTTGCTTGGGGTGAGATGATTAAAAAAAAAAAAAAAAAAGTTCATGAAATATTTAAAAGCAGGATAAGAAAAGAAAAGACAAATCTCTAAAAGAAGACCAAAAACCAAAACACGGACATCAAATTTATAGATTCAAATACGTGATTAAATATAAAAACTCTACAGCAAAGAAAAATCAAAATTTCTTAATTTTTATAATGAGGAGTTAGCATTATTTTCAATTGGATTAATGTCACTGTATTCTCTGGCCTTCTTCAAGTGTCTGTGGAATTTCTAATTGAACCTTTTATTCAATCTACAGGAGGTAGATAGTTTTCATTCTAAGGCTTATGTCATATTGGTCCTTTTAATGCTGATCAGTTCTTGTTAGCCCTATTTCCGCTGAGTGTGAATATATTCGTAGAAACCAGCTCGGGGATTGAACTGTCAATTCCTTTGCCACGAAATTCATTAAGCAACGTTTTATTCCTCTAGGCTATTGTCCATTTAATTAATCAGTAAAATGGAATAACACATAGTAATATAATCAAATCTTACAGAAAACTAAAAAAAATATAAAATAATAGTACCTGCGACATTGAAAAAATATTTTGGAAGAGGTGATACAAAAAGGAACACAAAAGGGAAACAGAATAATAAACAACAATTTTAAAGTCATTCATATACATAAGATAGTTGAGATCTTTCTGGAATCTTTTTTATTTTATTTTATCCAGAAAACCAACCGTATCATCGGCATGATGAAATGTAATGAAGTAGAATATCCCCTTGGAAAATGCTTTTAGTTTTTTTTATTTCAAGTCGCCGTCATTCCGAAATCAAATAAGTACACTCACCTCATAAGACCCATTTAATACAGCAATGACTTCAAAGAAGTTTCTACCGACCTTCTCGCAAACCATAGATTGAGATATGAAAGACGCTAACCAATATTTGATAGACTTCGTTAATTTCTTTCTGAACATTAATCAGTTAAGTGCCATATGTGATAAATGCTTGGGCGATCATATCTCAAAATAGACATGACTGACTGGGCAGAATTTAT
The DNA here is from genome assembly GCA_037127315.1 of Ascarosepion bandense. Classification (NCBI taxonomy): domain Eukaryota; kingdom Metazoa; phylum Mollusca; class Cephalopoda; order Sepiida; family Sepiidae; genus Ascarosepion; species Ascarosepion bandense. Next base: position 2,442,217 of record JBBBDQ010000310.1, read on the forward strand.
CCCGCAGTAGGTTGCCATTACTTTCTACGGTAGTCTGTTTGCCAGCCAAGGCTATAGAATCCAATCTATCCTATTATTTAACCCATAACTGGAGGGAAGAGGCGGATTAATACCTTTCCCAAGGGTATTTACGCGTAAGTGAATGCAAGGAATTCAACTGGAATTCGAACTCGGCTCCCTGATTTCTCGTTCCGAGCCGATATCCGCTGCACCACAACACACATCCTACATCTGAACATAAATGCACAAAAAACCCTATCTCTTATCGTCATATACTCTGTCTTTCACACACACACACTTACAGAACATTTGTAACTGACATAAGACCAAACATAAAACTTTGAACCCTTAACTTTTCTCGAAAACCCTTTCATATAGTTTTGTAAATAGCAATCTGTGTACAATTTATTGTTTTATTGTTGATATATAAACTTTTACCCTTATTTATAAGATGCACAATTTTTTTTCATTCATCCTTTGTATTGTTCTAAACTAAGAACTTTTTATAAATTTTATTCATAAACTGAAGGTTGACATATTTATCCTCACTCTAAATTTTAAGTAATTGTCAAACACGAGATATTTTTAAAGACAAAGGCGACACGTAAGAAAGCCTTTAGAATCCGCAAGCATTTCCTATTCGTAAGAAAACGATAAAATTGGCGAAGCAAAAAAACAAAAAACAAAACCATTGATAATGGGTTGTAGAAGCCAAAAGCACTTTCATGTAGATCAATTTCCATCCGGAACCAGGAATTCGGTCTAAAATAGAGAAACACATTTACTTGTTCATTAACCAAATTTGTATAAATGAAAAATCGCATCATAAATATTTTTCCTCTCTCTCTCTCTCTCTATATATATATATATATATATATATATATACAAAAATCTAGAGTGAGCCAAAACCTACCGCGGTTTCACACTACGGATCGTCAGGGCAAAGGCTCCGATCCGTAGTGTGAAACCGCGGTAGGTTTTGGCTCACTCTAGATTTTTGTGTGTCTTTGCTCTACTTTTGTATATTTTCTTTTGTACTTTGTATCGAGCACTTTTTCTTGTGGTTAGTTCCGTTTGGGTTTTTTTCTTTACTGCGGAGTATTGAATGTTTTGTTCTTGTTCCGCGGGTTTCTTTTTTTTTCTCCCCATTTATCCGACGTCTTAGTGCACCGGATTGTAACGGAATTAGGTTCTGTTTGTTAATGGTTTTTTTGGAGGTTTATTTTAGTATAAATTTACGGCCTACATACTTACAGAGTCTATTTAGTTATTATTTTATATATATATATATATATATATATATATATATATTAATAAAGTTAGTTTTTTGTCATAATTAAATTAGACCCGTACACAGCTGTATTAAAAAGTGTTCAATACAATTATATTGTAGAATTTTTGAATCCCTCTCATCTGGAAATGAGCCACCTCGAGATCTACGTTTCTATCTTTCGGTGTTTTTAGGCGATTTACGATAACTAGTTTTATCGTTTTTCAAATGCTCGTACAATTTTCACAATTAGAAGTTACATAAGGGTCTTAGAACAACTTCATCCATAAGTGTATGATCCTAGTAAGTATTTATTGGTATGGTTACACTTCGACATAATTTCTATTCTTTCATTTACTAAATGAAAGAACAGACGTTTTTTTTTTAAAAAAACTATTTTCTCATTCATCTTATTTTATACCCTATGTACCTACAGGACTTGAGCAACCATGACTTTCCACAATTTTCTATTCTTTGTAGGTTTTAGTAATGCTTAGTTTTACTATTCTTTTGACGCCTAACCTATTTAAACTGTTTCCTCTTGCCTCTCTTGTCTTCAATATATCTCGTGAGTGTTAGGTTCCTCGAGCTGGCCTCTTTTATTAAATCAACTCAGTTAAATAGTCAACTTGATGTCGCCAATGTTTATTGCACGTGCGTTTGGTCTATGAGAAACGTGCGTGTATATCATAATGTTGAAAGATGTTTACTATGAGGGGATGGTCAAGGTGGTCATAGTTGTTGTATACCCTCTTTTCTGCATCTCATGCATTCACAACTATATCACTCCTTGTAGTGTGTTAATTTTTATATAAGTCGCACTGAATGACTGGATATAATAGTTCTGAAATTATATTGTTGAATGCTTTTTCCTTCTTTCTCTCTTTTTATATATATTCCTTTTTTCTTTCTTTTGTAAATTATGTTTGGTCTTATTCTCAGATGTTATTAATTCTTCTTATTCCTATAAAATATCTTCATATTTTCTTCTATTTTTCTTCTTTCTATATTTTATTTTCGTTTTACTTTAAAACTATTATGATTTTTTTCGAAATAACAAACACTATCTTTGTGTTCGTCTATGTCCCTACACACACATACATACGCACACACAACTGGTAAAGTCCAATAGTCTCCATAGCAGAGTGGATTAAAGTGGTGTTTAAAACATATTGTTGGTTAAAATATATCGTGTTCCTTAACAGTTTTGAGTTCTATCTGCGGGTCAAGCAGTCCTGAAAAGTCACAAACTCACCTGTATTGAAAGAAACGAACAAGCAACAAAAGTGAATAAAAAGACACGGAAAGTAAAATGAGATAAAAATAGATCTATACAAGTGAATTGAATAAAGTATTCGGTTGGGAATTCCAAAAAAGTTGCCACGAGTGTGAAGATGACACCTGAAGAAAACCGGAGAAGACAACGACTGCAACGTTTATGAGCATATCAACTAAGATGTGTATTTGGGTCCGAATAGCAAAGCGTATATTAATTAAAATCTTACATTTAAAAGATTCCGAAAGTTAATTAATATTTAATAACAATATATTTTCATAATCTTAGTTCCTTTTTTTTTAGATTTAATTCTAATGATCAGAAAATGCATTCAAGCCTTCTGTCACATTCTTCCCCGGATCTACGCTATAAAACTGATTTTATATATTTGTCAGAACTCTATCTCCTTGAAGTTTTACTCTCCCGGCAGGAGTAGCGCATCATCGGTCTCGTTAAAATACCGAAGTAGAAGCGAAGGTTTATTTTTATTAAGCAATAAAATATTTTTTGATCATAGTGGAAAAATTGTTTTATTACTATTGCGGTAAGAGCCAGTTATGGTCCTTATTATCATGAATAGACTTTTCCATTCATGACAAGTAGTCCCGCGTAATTGTCTAAGAGGAAACTAATACTACTGCCATGACTTGTCTAGATGAGCACTGAATGTTACTATCGTGACTGACTCTGTCGAGTTAAGTGTTGTGTCTTGCCACACCACCCATCACAACAATTACTAAAGCGTAGTAAAATAAAGTTTGTTTGTTACAATTTTGTAGGGGAAATGAATTCTACATTTTTAAGTCATTGTTTCGCAACCTTTTTTTTTTTTTTAAACATCAGGGTGCATTTGTAAAATAACTAAAACTCTGGAGCACACTTTAAATTTCCATCAGGAAAATTTAGTCATTAGTCTTGAAATTTGAAAATGTGAAATTTTGGGTTAGCATTCCGAAAGAAGATTCGTGGTACTATTTTCATTCAAAGAGATTTATGTGGAATCTGCCTGTCTTTTTTTTAGAGAGGCTGATAATGAATTAAAACGCTTGATGAAGGTAAAAGTTTTGCACTTCTGGTTAAATATTAAGGAATTTAGCATCTACTTTAAAATATCAAATGCCAAAGACTCGACTTTATCATGGAAGACATGTGCTTAGTATCTCTATCTTTTTAAAAATAAAGATTAAAAATAATTAATAAATTACTCTTCTATTGACTTGACAAAACTTGGCTATCTTTCAGGGCGGCGGCATCGGTTAAGACACGCTGTTCTAAGTGGACATTAGACAGCGTAGTAAGCAATGATGCTAAAAATATCTAAATATGAAACTTTACATTTTATTAAAATATCTGGCAGCTGATTTACAGATTCGAAATTTGCAACAATAACATTCAAATTTTATTTCGCCGTCAGAGGATCGATTTCCTAATATTGTTAGATCGCGTTTTCTTTTATAAAAGTTTAAATCACTTGTCAGTTCGAAACACTTTCTCATATTTACCAAGTTGGGCCAATTTCGAGAAATCATTGTTCTGTAAATTGAAAAGGTTGAGAGGATTTCCGATCTTTCTTCGCATAAGCGCAGCCAACAAAACCAAGGTTAATCGAAAATTTACTTCACACCTCGTCCCAGTAATTCTACAAATAAACCAATTCCATTGGCATTTCCAATTTTTCGGTAAGAGTGTCCTTTGCGATGTTAAGGCTTGGAAATATTATTGATATCTGTGAACAGCACTTTGTCCGAAAATGAACATGGAGTTTTATTTTAGGTAATTTTTCCTAGAATGGCAAGCGCATTTTCGATGGTTAAAATTAGCCACTCGGGAAATGGCTGAAGAGACGCGAAAGTAAATGTCAGCACGTAAATCTATATCGGACTTATCGATTAAACACGGGTATTATTGCTACTTCTCTATTGAAAATAACGTTAAACTGGACATGTATATATATATATATATATATATATAACTTTGGAGACACCGATTTTAGAAATACAGGCAAATACTGCTCCTTTGTGGTGTATGAAACATGCGCACCAGCCATCATCACCTGATCATTTGTACATAAAGATATGAAATTCCTAGCAACCATATATCTGAGTATATAATTTATATTATAACATTTAATTTCTAATATAGCAAATATTAGTAATTATTTAAACAATCTTAATACATTACTCTCAACTGTAGAATATATCAAATCAGGTAAAATATAATTCTGTAAACTGAGTAATTTGTTTTCACTGAGAGGAGAAAGTATTCAAGTATAAGCATGTTGAGTCTGAGGCCCTGTATGAAGATGAATGGAGACATGAACGTCAGCATCAATCCAAACATCATGATATTGACTGGATATATCACCCAACTACTTTACGAATCTTCTATGACTCTACTATATTGTGTAGTCGACAAAATAAAAAAAACAATCAACGAGCACGCGCGAAATCTTAAAAAAATATTAACTGGCGACAATTTGCTTCTTGCATCATATATATGTGTGTGTGTGTGTGTGTGTGTGTGTGTGTGTGTTAGTGCTTGAGAATAAATATAATGAAGGAGGTTTATTAAAAACTAACTTATATGTTTATGACAGGATGTAGACTAAGTACTTGTAATGTTATAAGATAATCAGTTATGATATTCATTGATAATTTTGAAGTTTATATACGGAAATTTTCTGATTTAAAAAATAACATGAAAAGCATCTAGTTTTTGTGTATTCTTTTTTACTGTGTAATGGTAATCTCTAAATTAATTTATAATTAATACTTGATAGATAGCAATTTATGTTAAAAAAATTATGCATCTGTTTAGTGATATATGTGTTGAATTTTACTCACCTCCTCAATCCTAGAGTTAAAAATGGCGACTATTTTCCGTATCATTTAATCTAAAGCATAGTTGCAATGAAATCTTATAAACTATATACTTGCAAAACTTTTGAGATATTTTATAAATAAATAATTTAATGCAAAAAATTATTATTCATAATGAAATTGATAAAAGGTAAAATTAAGTACTAAAACTTGGTTAACTTTAAAAATGGCTCAATACGCCATATTAAAAAACAATTAAAGTTATCCAAGATGAACATAAGGTGGTTGATAAAGTCTTAATTGAAAAAAAGGCAATCAATCTTTTAAAAATTGCTGATGTCGTTGATATTCAGGTATTGTGATTAAACTTTTCACAAAACTGATAAACGATCAAGTACTTTACTGAGTAAATACAGAGAGGTAACCGTACAGAGGTGGGAAAATGACTGAAGCCAAGCAGCCAGATCAGGACCAATATTGTTGCTGATTCTTTTTTGGATTTTATCAAGAACCTCAAAGTAAATAGCAGACGCACCGGGCCATACGTGACAGCACTATTCTAAGCGTGAATGAATAATAGACTTATTACTATTTCCATTATTGGCTATTTCCAAACGTAATATTTAAAGGGGACACATGTTTCAGTAGACATTATTATTTTTAAATAGTAAAATTAATGTATACTTGCCAAGAGATGGAAAGTTTTACCTTTCTTAACTGATCATGTTCCTCGAAACAATATTCAAACCTGTATTTTCTAATTATATATATTATATATGAATCTACTTATCTCACGTCCACAATGTCTTCAGCTGTAAACGCGCTATCTCCGATACTAATAATGCTTCCACTATAAATTAACAAATTTTAAGCTATCTATCTATCTATATATATATATATATATATATATATATATATATGTAGTTGGTATTTCAATCCATTTTCGATACCTAAGTTTTAGAGTGTTTTTTTTTACCTGAAAGCTTTTAGCTTAATTTTAGCTTTGATTAAAAGTTAAATGATTAAATTTTCCTATTCTATTAAGGAAAACCTTCTGGTCTCTTTCAAGCTGAAATTATATTGATTGGGATCTCAACTTTTGAGCATTTTCAGTTAAAACATTAAAAATGGTCATTTTTTTTTTATTGACAGATTGACATATTTGTAAACCAAAGTTAATTGTCGTTTAAAAATCTTGCAAAATTAAAATATACATCTGTGACACGTTTTTTAAAAAAATTTAGAAAATTTAAGGTTAATCTGATTTCAAACAGGTATTATTTGTTTATAGCCTGAAATTTGGAATAGATATATTTCTTAATCGTAGTGGTCATATTTTTCTGACGTGTTAAATGATTTTTGACAGCCAGGTGTGTTGACAAACTAAATATAGTTTACTAGAATAGACATAATTGTCCAAAGATATTTTCCTGTAAGGGTAAGAAACTGTGAAACATGATCTTTTAATGTCCCACATTAAATAACATACTTAAAAACAACAACCTTTCTACACACACAAAAAACAAAAATATTTTAAAAACCTTTGGCTTGTAGATTTGCATTAAGCTTTTCAATTAACATAACCGCAATAACTCTTTGAAGAATTAAAAGTAAAATTTTTAAAACTTTATAAATTATTATAATTAAAAAAGAAAAATGAAAACAATTCTTGTAAAAATTCATTATTCACCAATTTTTTTTCTTTAGACTATAACGTCCTTAATATATATTTTAAAAGGTATTCTAATTGCCGTGGACCCGGTTATGAGCTCAGCAAGAAATAATACAACCATCAAAATAGGAAATAACTTGGAACTGTGAGTAGAACGATAAATATGGGTTAGGAAGTAATACTAGAATTGGGACTCGCAATGGTTGTAATGGTAGCAGTCTTGGCTATCTCTGTATTTCTCTCCGCTGATCTGCTTATGCTGATCTCTTGTGGATTTCTCACATTTTGGTACTGTTTGGGGTCTTTGTAACTCGAATGAATCAAAGATAGTGTCCATAGTTTCTTTTTGCGGTGGTTTCTTCCAACCGCCATTTCCTTATTTGATTTATGTGCTTTCTGTGAGTGTATTCTGGACCGTAAATCATGTATAGCATATTTCCGATCCTATTAGTTATACTGGCTTCCCAGTAAGACGTATTGCTTTTTAAACATTTTATAATATACTCTTTCTCCTGGTCTGAAGGTCCTCTTTGGTACGAATGAAGTTGTCTGTTTTTTGTTTTGTTTGGGTAGTAATTTGTCAAATACAAATTTTATTTTTCTCGCAAACATCACCTCCGCCGGTGACAGTCCTGATAGTGTATTATTGCTTGGGGTAACCCTACACACCTGTAGAAACTGTTGCAGTACTTTCTCCCGTATGCCTTTTTCAACGCTCTTTTTAGGATGTCAAAAAATCTCTCAGCTTGACTATTCAAACGTGGGTGATACGGTGGAGTTTTTATGTGGTTAATTTGAAACATCTCACAGAACTCCTGGAAGTCTGTGGACGTGAATTGCTTTCCGTTTTCTGTTACCAGAAAATTCATTACTCCGAACCTTGCGAACAGTTTATGTAGGCAGTTAATGTTTTCTGCCTTTAGATTCTTATAGCAAAAAACCACCGGCCACTTGCTGTAGCTGTCTACTGTGATTAAATAATAAAACCCGTCTATAGGTTCCGCATAATCTACGTGGATCCTCGACCATGGTCGATCAGTTTTTGGCCAAGGTTTTTGTATCATTGGGGGTACCCTGGCAGTTAAGGTGCAACCCTTACATTTTTCTATCATTTGCGTAATATCTTCGTTCATGTTCTTCCAGTAAACGTAGCTTCTTATTAGAGCATTCATAAGATTTTTCCAGGATGTCCCATATGAAAATCCTTTAGTATTTTTTCTGCAGTATTACGACTCTCATTGTACATTAGTACGTTGTCTTAAAGCAAAAAACTGTCGAAGAGACTACTGCTCTCCCTTTTATTTTTTCCTTCGTACTATTGATGAAGTCGTCTTTTTCTGCCTCGTTCCTAATTTCTAGTAACGTCACTGTGTTTCCCAGTGCTGTTCTCATTTTGCCTTCTGATTGTAGTGCAGCTATTACCGAATCTTTCAGTGGTTCATTATTCTTTGGCAATAATCTTGATAACCCGTCCGCGTATCCAATCATTTGGAAGGCAGGTATTCCAATTTGAAATCGTAGTTTAGTAATGTTTCCCCATTGTAATAGCTTGTTTACTGTATATGTTGGTAAGCCTTTCTTCGAACCGAAGATTGTTAATGTTTTATGATCAGTTTGCAGAATGAAATGTCTTCCATAAAAGTACCTGTGAAATCTGGTTATCGCAAATATGATCCCTAGAGCCTCTTTCTCAATTTGTGAATAGTTTTTTTCCGCTGGTAGTAGTGTTCTCGAATCGTGTGCGATAGGTCTCTTTCCGTCTGGCATTTTGCGTAATAGACAAACACCTATGCTATATGAGCTAGCATCACTCGTCATTATTAGTTTTAAATTTGGATCATAGTGTGTCAAAAACAAGTCTGACGTTAATCTTTTAATAATCTCTTCAAATGCTTCTTGGCATTGTGCTGTCCAACTCCATTCTTTTTCTTTTTTGAGTAATTCATTTAATGGTGCACGCAACTTATGCATACTTGCAATGAGTTCCTGGTAATAATTTACCAATCCTAGGAAACTTTGTAGTTCCGTGATATTTCTCGGTGGCGGCATATCCTTTATGGCTGTCGCTCTTGCAGAATCTGGCCTTCTTTCATCCTTGTTTATAATGTATCCTAGGTATTTAATTTCTTTTAGGAAAAAGGAAAAGTGACATTTTTGTTCTTTAATTCTGAATCCATAGCTTTGGATTCAAATAAATATTTCTTTAATGTGTTTCGCGTGTTGTTCGGCGCTGTCGCTCTTTATTAGAATGTCGTTTAGATATGCTATGGAGAATTCTAATCCAGCTAACATTGTATCCATCGTTTGTTAGAAAATCGCTGGTGTTACTTTAATTCCAAAAGCAAGCCTTTGAAATCTATACAATCCCTTGTGTGTATTAATGCATAGTAGCTTAACATTTTCCTCATCCACTGATACCTGTAAATAGGCTTCACGTAGAACAAACTGAGAACTCTTTGCCACCGTTTAATCTTGTAAGCACTTCCTCTGGACTGAAGCGAGTAGTGGTAATCCTTTATTGCGTTATTAAGCCCCGTTGAAAAATCCGCGCAAACACGAATTTCGCCTGATTTTTTTCTTAACATAGACAGTCGGCGCAGCCCACTGGCTGAATTCTACTTTCCTTAGTATCCCTGTTTCTACAAGTCTATCCAATTCCTTATCAATTTTCCCTGTTGATGCAAAGGAAACATTTTTCTTTTTAAATATTTGTTGTTCGCCATCTTAATTATATTTTTGCTGATACCTTGTTACATTTACCAAGTCCTGGTGAAAATATACGTTGGGGAACTTTTCTTTAAGTTTTTCTCTGCTTCTGTTGGTTCACTTTCTACTATCTGACAGAAAGTGTTAATAGGTAAGTCCCATAAATCAAATTTTTCTATCCAATCGGTGCCGAAAACTTTCTCAGTATTTTTTAGAACGAACATTGAGTTTTTGTTTTTCCATTGAATGATACATTCGTGATTACCTCTCCTTCGAATTTTATTCTTTTTCCTGTTACTGATCTTGCAATTTTGTTTGTATGTAGCAAGGTGGGTTTATTCAGTTTTCTCCATGTTTGTAAAATAAGGATAGTCAAATCGGAGTCTGAATCGAACTGGAATTTGATCCTTTTGTTTAAAATTTATATTACTACGTATTTTCTTCTGTTTATTCCGTCCTCATAGCTATTACCTTGCTTTTGTTTCCTTTAGTTCTAGTTCTGCAATGCGAACTTTTGTGTCCTATTCTGTTACATGCTGAAGAGGTTTTATAACGATACATGCAGTTTTTATACCAGTAAAGAGCTCCACATCTATAACACTGACTAGAAGGAGGTTTCTTTTTGAATTCATAATTGTTTTGATTTTTTGTTTGGGGAGGGTAAAAATGTGTATTTCTGCTTTGACTTTTCTTTGGGGAGGGTGACAATTATGTCTTTCGGTTAACTTTGCATATATGTGCAATGCCCGATTCTTCTATGTCCCTTGAGTCTTTTTGACTCTTAAACACCTGACAATCTTCTGCTAGATTCTGTAATGTCAGTTCCGGATCGTTTTGCAATTTTGTCAAAATTCTTTTTCTCATTTCGGAGTCTTTTGTTGAGACTAGTTCCCGTACAAAAATTAAACACTTGAAATTGTTTGGCGAGAGCTCTGATAGTTTAAAATCGTCGCAGTGTTTATTTACAATTGCTGCGAATGGGGTATAGTCTTCATCGTTTTTCTTAGGTTGAAGCATTTCCACCTTTTATGAAAAAAGTGAAGTATTGTTAAGCATTTCACTGCTTCCTCGAAAGTTAATTCGTTGGTCTTTTTGGGCAATATGTAGTCAAAGAACTTTGTATCTTCGAACGTTCCCAGTTTCCTTAATTTCTTTGTGTCTGGCCATGTGTCGATGTCAATTTTATAAAAGTCATCGTATCTGCTAAAGTAGTCTTCGAAGGTTTTATTCTCGTCAGGAGAGTATTTGAAATCTTCAATTGAGTTCCATATTTCGTTTTGAGAAAATATATACTCTTTTATGCTGTTCTGTCCTTTGTTGTTTATCACTTTTAGTATGAATTCTTGTAATTCAATGTGTCTGGTTTCATTTTTTTTGTTGCATTTCTATTTTTTCTCGTCGAATCTTTGTTAAAATTCGAATTGCTTTTTTAACAGTTCAAAAATTGCTGCTTGGAAATCCATTTCTGTTAGAAGGGGAAAAACCTTTTTTTTTCTTTACGTAGTTGTGAAGGGAGATATTTCCTTTAGCCTTGTCGCCACATCGTATGACGACTATAGTTCAAAAACGCGAGTTTGAGTTTCCTCATCGCTTTTTGTTGTTGCGACTGGTTTTGAAAATTTTTATCTCTACGTAATTTTTTGAATATTTCGTCGTCACTTGTCGTGGGACGATGTTTTTTTATCAATAATTTCGCGTGGATTTTTTTTAATTTTCGTTGCCCCTTGTCGTGTAGGACGCTGTGTTTCCTTTTTTATCGTATTGTCGTGGGCGACTGACGTGAAAAACGTATTTTACTTTTTTTAATCCTCTCTGCGTGAATGTGTTCGATTCTTCGTCGCCACTTGTCATGGACCCGGTTAAGAGCCCAGCAAGAAATAATACAACAACCAAAATAGAAAATAACGATATATATATATTAAACACAGCAACATACAAATACTTGGAACTCTACGAGTAGAACGATAACTATGGGTTAGGAAGTAATACTAGAATTGTAATGGTCGGAACGGTAGCAGTCTTGTCTATCGCTCTCCGCTGATCTCTTGTGAGGAGAAGTATATGTAGTTGTAGGAAGAGTTGAGTCCGTTGCAATAGGTAATCCCACCATGACACTAATAGTTTTATTGCATCTTTTCTGAGTAGGATTTCGAAAAAAGACTGTTTAAAAAAATAGATGATTTAAAAAAAATTTGTAGCGGAGGTACAAAGAATTCTTGTTGAGATGGTTTAGACGTTTCAAAAATAATGCTTTTGATGCTGAAGATGAAAAACGCCGTGGAGCACCGGAAAAGTTTGAAAACGAAAAATTGGAGGTATTCATGAGGACTCATGTCAGGCGCAAGCTGAACTTGCAGAATCATTCGGAGTTGATCACACAATAGTTTTTGCATCGTATCGTGATTAGCGGTGAAAAATGGGGACACTACGATAACCCTAAGCGTAGAAGATCGTGTGATAAGCCCAGCTATACAACAACATCGACGGCAAAACCGATTAGCCATGGTTCGAAGCTTATACTCTGCATTTGATAAGATCATCTGGGTATAGTTTATTATGAGCTGCTTAAACCAACCGAAACCATCATGAGATATTGCTAGCAACTAAAATTGAACCGAGAATTGAAAAAAATAACGATCGCTATACAAGCGGAGACACCACAAAGTGATTTTGCGACATGACAACTCTAGGACAAATGTTGTAAAACGTGTAAAAACCTACAAGGAAAAGCTTAAACGGGAAGTTCTACCCCACCTGCCGTATTTCATTCTTATGTGTCGACTTATTGTTAGCATCAAAAAATGTGTCATTTTTCAATGAATGCCAGAATGATAAGTGGCTAGCGATGGACAAGTACAAATACTTGCAGTGACATGTTTCTTAATAATTTTTGTAAATAAAACATTACTTTTCATGAAAAGTCAGTGAGAACTTATTCAAGTTCCTAATATTATAATAAAATAAACATTAATTAGGACAAAATTTAATTTCTCTAAATTTCTTAAAATTGAATAAATTGTGGGTAACAAATATAAAAATATTTCTATCAAGATTTTTTAAAAATAAACATTTCTAAAATAACTCTATTCATTAAATGATTAAAGTTTTATTAAAATCCCACAATTGTTTGATTTTGCAAGAATTTTCAAATCAATGTTTTTCACTGCAAAAAAATAAGTTTAAATTTCTTATAATAATTTATGGTCACCGCTGGCGCAAGAAAAATTTTTTTAAGCAAAATTTTGAAGTTCTAAAAAGGAGAAAAATATAATCTAATAATAAAAAAAATCCAGTAGTCTTTCCTTCTAATGATAGCATAAGATCTTGACGATAAAACCGTGTTTTTATTAAATGTGGTGTATTTTTTAAGTATGGTATGATTTTTTTTACCGATCATTGGAGGTACCTATAATATGTTTAACAGTTTAAAAACAGTTTTAGTGGTATAATACTCACGGCATTTTCAAACCTAGGCATGAAAAAATGAACGTGCTACGCATTCTTTGAGAATAGATACAAAAGATACACTGAATGTATCTTTGCAGATTTTCAATATACCGACACTTATGCATTATATTTTTTGAAAGAATATAAAAGACTACAGGGAATCAAAGAATTGCTTCAGAAAAATACCATTTAGAAGTTAACTATTTTTTTCCATAGAAAAATTGCAGACATTGAAGATTCGTGTCTTTTCTGCGTCTTGCTTCAGGAAATATTTCAGCGCTGTAAGTAATCCACTGCAAATTCTAGAATTGATAAGTGTTTTACCTTTTTCTTTTCTTTTTACAGCTATTGAATAAAAGTTCGTCTCAACTTTTCTATTCGAAGGTATACTGCAGCATATATTCGGGTCATGACAATAATGTTGATTTTTAAATGTCTTGGAAGTAATGTAGAGCATAAAGGAGCGATAGTTTATTAAAAAGAGAAATTTTAACGGAGAATTTGTTTTAAATGTTCCGAAAATATTAAATCCGATGCAGAATAACTACGACAAATGTAGTAAAGCATTTAGAATACATCCACCGAATGTACGGGTCAGATATAAAATGGGCAATTTGGTAACGCATAGTTATCTTCTTTAATGTTGTTCACGCTGTGTTTTTGACATGCCAAACATGAAGCATACAAGTGATAATATATCGGATATTTTACTCGTGCCAAACATTAATTAAAGTCTCCCTCTGCAATATGAATACTGATGAAATTCATCGGCCATGAATATTAAAACCAACATCGCTAAAGTTGATTAAATGGTTACTTTAAGTGTTTCTGCTTGCGAATAATACATAGAAACGAAAGATATTATAAAGTAGTTCAATTTTTTTTTTTTTTTTAATCATATCACCCCGAGCAAGGCGGTAACGCCACTGATGTGCAGGGGGCTATGTAATAGTGAAAAGATTGGAAAAGAGAAAGCCAGAAACCACATCCTAAACAGGGAACAAGGGATGAGCCTCTTAACCTGTTCAATAGACGTGGGTGGAGCGTGAACTGGGCGATAGATAGATCTATCTACTCCAACTGAAAAAAAAAAAGAAATCAAAGTGAGAAGATTGGAAAAGAGAAAGCCGGAAACCACATCCCAAACAGGGAACAAGGGATGAGCCTCTTAACCTGTTCAATAGACGTGGGTGGAGTGTGAACCGGGCGATAGATAGATAGATAGATCTATTGTTCCCAGAATCACCCTGACCCAGATGATAATACCTGTTAGGATCCCCGCTATGGAAAAATAGTGGAAAGTTTGATTTGGGCCGAAATTCCAATTCACCATGAAATTTGTGTCCTTCAAATCACAAACTCCGCAGAACTTTAGAACCTCACACTTTAACTAATTCCTTGGCATTTTCAAAAAATAAAAGTGAATTTAAAATGAAAATTTTTAAATTTAAAATTTTTGTTATTTAAAACTCATTATAAATTAAAAACATAAATCATAATTTTTTTCCCCAGTTATTTTAAAATTTGAATTATTTTAATGTTATTATATCAGTTTATATACAATGAAGAACAATGCAGTAGGTTCACTCTTAGCAAAACTGTGGTCTGGTTTCTAGAGTTAAAAGTGAAGTTTTTTTTTCTGTTTACACATCTTGAAGACGATGATTTTCACTTCATGTGCTCTGAAATTCATATAAAATAATTGTAGATTAAAATTTTCATTCGTTAGAACATTCGACATTACAATTTTATTTCTAAATTCTTAATTAGGTTAGCTCTGATTTTTACGTCTTAGAAATCTCGAATACAACATAAAATAAGATATTTAGTAATTCGTTTTTTCTTTATTTTTTAATGATTTTTAATTCCCCACTGATGTTAGTGGTAAAGTTTGCATAAAATTTGATTCCAATTGATTACACTGGTTGACATTTTTTTGACGCAGATGTTGTTGGGCAATGTGCACATGTTTCTGGGTTATTTTTTCTCGCTGAATCTGAAAATCAAGTCCATTCCCCCCCCATCATATCACGTTTTCTTAATACAGATAATTTCTATTTTGCTTAAAATAATTTAAAATATCAATTTAACAGTAATTTGCCAGCTTTAAAAGTTTTCAGCTTAGAACAACTTATCACAAAAAAAGAATGCATTTTAAGTTCAGAAAAATATCTGAAGTGAATTAGTGAATTTTGAAAGTTATTTGGATACTTTTTCTTGAATGATAAATAATTTTAACATGAAACGAAATGTTTCAACGAAGTCACTCGCATATTTAAGCCATGACGTATCTCTATGAATTATTTGGCTTAACAACATTTGCATTAAAAAATGTTGACCGGTGTTATTTGATTACAGTTGCTTATTTAAAAAATCATTTTTGATTTTGCTACAAAATTAAAAACAAATTTTTAAACTTGTAACTGCACCACAGTATGCCATAATATTACACTGGTTATTTGGAAAAATGCGAAATCCCTGATGAATTTAATCCGTACTAGTTAATTTACATTGATCGGCAAATAATGATTATCTTTGAACAACCTTCGACATATTTGTTCCTGGGGAAGAGAAATATTAAAAACCTTAGCAAAGTACAGTACGTCTTCGATTATCCAGACGTGAAGTGAAGAGAAAAACTAAAGTCATTCGAACATTTTTCAGTTATCCAAATAAACCTATTCTGATATTTAATCACAGACAAGATTGTCCTGAAAATTTAAAAAACCTTACACAAGGTTTAATGAAAATGGACAAACGATTAAGTAGATTGCAATTTCAACCTGAAGCTGCTCTTAAAAATAAATCTGCTTCAGAGGTTAACGGCAGAAAGACACGAGGTCAGCCGGGAGGGGGAACAAGAGAAAGCTTTAATAAATTTCAACCGACGGTAGCACTAACTGTTCAGTCAATAAATACCGAATGTTTACTGTATATACATATATATAAACTGAATGTCCAGAAATTACAGATACCTATCTAATAATGTTTAGTGTGAAAGTGCTGAGAATTTATTTATATCGGTAAATGCTCCAAACATGCTTTTTGGAGAATTTATGGAATTAATAGTCAATAAGATTCTCAAAAATATTTGCCGATAATTATGACCGATTCCCTTTTGCAAGAGTTCTATACATTTTGAGATGTACTTCCAAGAAAGGCTCAAATTCATTCAATAGGTCTAGTATATCTAAATAGTTGCAATTTCTTGCAGAACCAATAATCTGATTTTTTCTACGAAATAGCTAGCACCTGGAAGCAACATCTTCTCCATTTTCATGTTCTTTAATAACATTACTGTGATTCCAGTCATTGAACCCCAATGTTGCAAAGGGAAATTCTTTTTTAGACAAAAGTTGATATACAAAGCAGTAAAAACGAACTTGGGATAGTGAGTAGAGTATACATTAACATTTTACACACTCGTTATTCCACAGCTCGCGTTTGATCACATTGTTTGATAAACACTCCACCCAAGTCTATTGAACAGGTGAAGAGGCTCATCCCTTGTTTCCTGTTTAGGATGTGGTTTCCGGTTTTTTCTCTTTTTCTCCTTTCCAATAGTTTCACTCTTTTTTTATTTTATTTTTTTCAATTGGAGTAGAAATTGGACTATCGTTCGGTTCACACTCCACCCACGTCTATTGAACACGTGAAGAGGTTCATCCCTTGTTTCCTGTTTAGGATGTGGTTTCCGGTTTTTCTCTTTTCCAATCTTTTCACTCTTACGTAGCCCCCTGCGCATCAGTGGCGTTTTTGCCTTGCTTGGGGTGATATGATTAAAAAAAATACCTTGGCTTCATATTCTCTACTCCAGCTATTTTATACACTCTGCATGATTTCGAAAGGTTACTATCATGATTCTGGCATGATGAGGGTGAATTACAAATTCAGTTACTATCATTAATGTTCCATAATCTTGGATATGTCTCTTGGATGGCAAACTCCTTTACTGTTACAAATTTGGGTATTTCCTTTTGTGAAACTTCAGCTGCAGCAGAAACAGGCAATGATGGTATGTTTGCTAAAACTGGATGATGCTATATTTGAAGGAATGGTATAAGTGGCTATTTTTCACATGTGTTGAACGACGATGCTAATTTTGGAGGTTTTCCTATTTTCTCCTTCCCCTCTACAACTCTCTTCTTCCGTGCTCAAATCAAAGCATTACGTTTTATTTTTGCTGAAAAGGCTATTCATCTAGAAATATATATCAGAAATATTTAGTATTTATTCTGACATCAGGATATAGGGTTATATTAGGTACCTTCGCCCGTTTTCGAAACCTACGTTTTAAATAAATTTTAATAAGTATGAAAGCTTTCTTGAATCTTTCACTTTAGCTTCAATTGAAAGCTAAGAGATTAAATTTGCTAATTCTAATAAGTGAAATACTCTGGTGCATTTTAAACTAGAACTATATTGATTTGAATCTAAAAATTAGCAGGCTTTTAAAAAATTGGCCATTTTTGATCGATCAAACACATTTTGTAAACGGAAGCCAATTTTCTGTTTTAAAAATATTGCTAAATAAAATATAATCCGCTGATACATTATTTTTGTTAAATTAGCAAATTTAAACTTATCTTGACCTAATTTGAAACATGTATTACTTGCTTATTGCCTGAAATATACTATAAAACCATTTCTTAATCACAGTAGCTTTCAGTGTTATCTGAGGCAATATTTGATATGACATACAGAACCCGTAAAGAAAAACCTAAGTATCGTGGCCAAATTAAAGTAATTCTATATTGTTTGATCGTACCCTACGTTTTTTGTTTTTTATTATATAGTTAAAAATAGTACTTAAAATTTTAACACAATATTTTCAGCAATAATATATAATGAACCCTGCATTTAATTATTAATAAAGATTTTCCGGTCTCTTGCTAATTTCTAGATATTTCAATAAAATTAATTGAAGGGGTTAACATATGTGAAAAATATTTTTACAAAGATTTTCTAAAAGTAATGATTTCGAAAATTATTTCAGTCATCTGTATATATAAAAGGCAAAATGTTTGCGTGTGTGTGTGTGTGTGTCTGTATATATGTATGTATGTCCTTTATACAAATCCACAATTTTAATCCGATTCTCACCAAACTTCACAAACATATTCTCTAGGCTTCCTGTCAAGTCATGGGTAACTTATTTTTTCTGATTTTCCCCTGATATCAGAAATCGATACCACGATATCCGATCAGGTTTGATCAAGATCAAGATTTCGGCCCTTTTATCATGATTCTTGCTGCAGAATTTGCTCTAACTTGGTAAAATTATAGTTTTTAGTCTCAAACATTAGTAGATCTTCTCAGACGACTGATTTTCCTCGATACCGGAAGTCGATACCCCCGATATTCTATCGAATCTGATCAAAAACCGATATTCAGCCATCAATATGGCTCATTTTCTCCAATTTTACTCCCGATGGGTACGATAAGTTTTCATGGACTTTTCATCGGATCTGATCAAAATCAGGTTTTCAGCAATTTTATTTGGGTTTTTGCTTCGGGTTTTGCTCTAAGTAGGTATAATTGTAGTTCTTAGTCTCAGCCATGATACCATTTACTCAGAGGACTTATTTAGCCTTCTAAATTCAGTTTGCGACGGAAAACCAAAAATCAAAATTTGACTTACATCCATTCATTTTTCATTCAATCTACGGTTTCGCTTTGACTGGAAACAACTAT
The DNA here is from genome assembly GCA_037127315.1 of Ascarosepion bandense. Taxonomy (NCBI): domain Eukaryota; kingdom Metazoa; phylum Mollusca; class Cephalopoda; order Sepiida; family Sepiidae; genus Ascarosepion; species Ascarosepion bandense. Next base: position 2,461,101 of record JBBBDQ010000310.1, read on the forward strand.
TGCTTTTTAATCTTCTGTGTCAACGTCCAACGTCCAGGACCATGGATTACTTTTAAATCTTTCATTACACCCGAGCAACGCCGGGTTATACTGCTAGTATGTATATAAGTCCTAAAAGTTGCATCAAAATTCGACCATTATTTGATTTTTGCAAGAATTTCCAAATTATGTGTTTTTTCACGGACAATTCATTCTATGCTAAAAGAGTGTTGAATCCTACTCACGTACACACACACACACACACACACACACACACACATATATATATATATATATATATAAGAGAAAGCCAATCCGTGAAGATGGAATGGATAATCTAGAAGATTTTATCTACTAATATGAATTATCAATTAGATAGAAATAGAAAGAGCAGATATATTAAGAAAACTCAACACACAATTAAACGCTTATATATGCAGAATTTACTTCAGCAAGATAAAGAATATTTTTATAATTGTCTCGTTTAGACCGTTGACAAATGAATAATTGTTAATTTCTCTCGGAATATTATAAAAAAAAAGAAACGTTTATAGCAGAGAGATTTTTAAACTGGAAATAAATTGAGAATAGCTACATCCAATCACACACAAAAATACAATAAAGAGTAAGGAATTAAGTCACATATGCATAAAACAATAAACAAAAAGTTATGCACACGCAAAAAGAAGGAAGGGTATTCATGTACAGACATAATTAATCACACAAACATTATTTAGGATAGAATATATACATACGTGAATACATATGTATACATATTTAGTGTATCGAGGCAGCAGATAATTTTCTAAATATATACTGTTAAATATAAGAGACAATGAATGTCTGTTTTGTTTAATCATGAGCCGTTCTAAACATCGTATTTTGGCTTTAATTTCAGGTGAAAATAATGACAAAAATTCTCCAACATTTGGATAATACGATGTTTAGAACGGCTCATGATTAAACATAATAGACATTTATTGTCTCTTATATTTAACAGTATATGGTTATAAAATGTATATTGGGCGCGTATAATAATAATATATACGCTAAAAAGTCTGCCTTCTTCTACCAAACCCTCATAGCCCAGAGGTAGAATCGCCTACTGACGCCAATTCGGTCGGGTCTCAATCCTAGGTTCAAAAGCAATCGGAGTCTAACCGTACTGATGAGCTGTGATACAGTGAAACAGACCTGTCTGCAGATGACTATACACACACACACACACACACACACATATATATATATATATATATATATATATATATATATATATATAGGTAAAAATAAAAAGTCTTGTCATTTAACAAAGGTGAAAGATATAATCTGTAAACACGATTTTCAACATTGATCGCGATTAAGGAGAACTGTACTAGGTAGCTGATCACGCTCTCTAGAGAGGATTTTGCAACATTATTTCATAATCCAAGTATGTCAAGTGCCTTTCCAGTTCAGATTTAGTCTATTATGACGTCTCATTTTTAAAAGGCTAAAATCGCCATTCATAGATTGAAGATTTCATAACGTGAACGGGATTAAGGTAAACGCTTCTAGACAACTGCTCATGATCCCTAAAACGATTTATAGAATATCTTAAAAATGAAAAAACAAAAACAAAAAACACAAAAAATACTGATATAAATGTGTAAAGTCCTAAGCTGAGACAATTAAAGCGCCATTTTTCTAGGGGAACTGTTGCCTTAATAGCAGATACATTTGAGGATAAATCTCCTGAATATATTAAGAAATCGTTCAAAAATTTTTTAGCTTCCTAATTGCCCCCAATAAATCTTTTTCAGTGTTTCTGATAGAAATGCAAAAAATCATTTATTCGTAAATTTTTATCAACCTAATTATAGTGAGGTTATTAACCAATCTGCATAAAGATACGCAAATAAAATCACATGAATACAAATAAGCAACAACAACACTAAACTACTGTTTAAAACCGAATTCTATTATTGTATTTTCTCTTACACTGACAAAACGTAATATGAAAATATGTTGAATTCAAATTTTCATCATAGTCAATAACTCTAGCGAAATCATTTTAACAAGTATTCGGAATATTGATATTTATTTCATCAAGTACTAATGTTTGCTTGCTGGTCAAGAGAGGAGGTTAAAGAGTTTTCACACGAGTTGTTTAAGAAATAAAAAAAATAAATGGCAAGATAGAGTGCCGGATACAGAAGTGCTCAGAATAGTTGACACTCACTCACTATATTCTATCCTGCAGCCTCGGCGTCTCAGTTGGCTGGGTACGTTTCGCGCTTGGATAACTCCAGAATTCTAAAATAAATACTGTATGGGGGACTGTCTGAGGACACGCGTAACGTTATACGACCCATGTTTCGATACAAGGACCAGTGTAAAACATCTATGATGGAATTTTCTATCAATGTTGTGAAATGGGATATGGTTACCCAAGATCGAGTGAAGTGGAGGCTGCTGTTTTCGCGGGAGCAAAGAGACGTAGAGGCTAGACAAAGTCGCAAATGGCCTACGGTGAATGATTCTGTTACTATGGTTGATATCAATAACCGTGCCGATCGTGCATTGATTGTTTCATCCATGAGCGGTGCTGGGTTTTATTTTCTGCTGCCGACCGTCAACGAAAAAATGAAAAAGGCCAATATATGACAATATAAAAGCACTGTATTACGTTTGGGAAATGGAAGAAAATTGTGGCGATTATCTAAAGGTGAACTTCTTATTAATGCCAAAGCTTGTTCATTCTGATGTAGAGAATGTCAATTCAAGAAGTAATTTTGGGCATGATTTCGTATGATTTCTGTTCTATTTTTATTCATTCAAAATCAAGAGACGTCAACATCAAAGTTCACGAGCAAAAAGAGAAAATTTATTTAGTCAATAAACATCTAATTCAACAGTATATTTGGCAACACCGAAGATAAGAAATCTCGATAAGATGCTATTAAATTATTTAAATGAGCAAGTAGATGGCAGAGCGTGGTTTGGGTGGCGTAACAAGAGAAATGTGCTAAGAGCCATCAAATATAGGGAGACGTAGAAAGACATGATCACCTAGGTCCAGAAAGGACATGACACATAGAGAAGTAAGGAGTAAAAAAATATCCCTATTAAAAAGAAAGTTAAACTGGAATTAAGTATACATTTTAAATATGTAGAGAGTTTTTTTTAGTTATTTTGTTCCATATAAATATAATATAAATATAAATCTCAAACTATTTTCCCCAAAATCAAAGCAAAAACAACTTCAATTCTTTCCTTGAACTTCAATTAATTTCTCGATATTTCATAAAATTAAATATAGGGGGGGGGGGGTAAGAATTTTTGCCAATGATAACTTCAGATCAAAACTCGCTTTATAAATAGATGTCAGTGTGTAAGTTTATTGATACTGTTTTGAAATATGTTTCACATGCTCAGAACATTATATTAACAAAGTTTTATGATATTATAGACACAACCAAGTACCCTCTGCTTTATCATCAGGTGCCCATTCCCGAAGGGCATTAGTAGTGTATTTTTGGAGCCTTTTCTATTCAGCGTCAGATGGTTTTGACAATTGTTCATGATAGTGGGTTCATATTAAGTTTATAATTTGGTATTTGTTTATAATGTATAATAATACCAAGATATTGACAATTACTCATATCAGAAATAAATGCTAAATTATAAATAGTGGTAATATTCCACTATCATAACCATTATTATCAAAATAATCTGATACTTAATATAAAAAGGTTCCAAAAATACACGACTAATGAATGTAGCAGTTGGTTATACATTTGGTACTATCTTGAGTTCAGTGTTTGGATCTGGTAATGACGCACCAATCTAGCAGGAGCAAACAATAACTGATATCACAGGATATCACAGAATATTCAACAGATAATCCATGTCAACCATTTAAGGGACACAGTGTCTATAATAACATCTACATCAACCAAGACGAGGACAATAGTTCGAATAATAACAAGTACTCATTTAATAAGTAAATACTAAAGTATGTATTAATTATTTTTCTTTCATATAAAACTGAACAATACAAAGAGTGCAAAGTACATTTACTTAATTTGACGCGTGGCTATTAAAAGCCACTCATCTACACACCAATATTTACTGATTAATTGATAATATTGTTACAAATCAATTAGACAATAATTAACAAAGATATTGCACGAACTTACTAAGTTCTCAATAAGGAAATTCTGTCTCCGCCACCTGTAAACAGTAAAGTAAATCGTATTTAATGATATGAGTTTCAATTGAAAGATAGAATTTCAGACAGACATCGGAAATGAATTGTGAACACGTGTTCAATACTCAAGTGAGATTTCATTATAGACTGAATCCTTTGGCGGTGTTTAAAGTTGCCAGTGTTAGTATGTCGATTTCTAAATTAGTCATAATATTCCTGCTGTAGTCTCTTCCAAACAAGATTCTCTTTGCAGGTGGAATCTAAAAAGGGAACGAATGCTAAGTTTTTCAGTCTGCGCTAAATAACCACTAATCAGTCACAAGGGTTAGAATCAATGTATGTAAGGAAACCCTAGCAACTGTATTCTGTTGAATCATAAATAATTCACATTTTTGTTTATCACCTTTATTTTTGTATTTTATTTTATTTTTATTCAATTATACATTCTCCATTATTTACAATGACTTGTTAGCAACTATCAGGAAGATTGTTGATACCTATTGATTACATTCCAAAGGTTTTAATGGGAAAAATTTCGAAGAACTTTGTAATCACTTTGAAACTCTTTGAAATGGAAAACTTCTTTAATAAAATTAGAAAAGTTTTTCATTTCAAAGAGTTTTTCAACGATCGACAAAGGTAATAATCAGTTGGGGCAAAGGTCACAAAAAGGTAATAATCGGTTAGGGTAACGGTCAGAAAAAGGTAATAATCGGTTAGGACAAAGGTCAGAAAAGGGTAATAATCGGTTAGGACAAAGGTCAGAAAAGGGTAATAATCGGTTAGGACAAAGGTCAGAAAAGGGTAATAATCGGTTAGGACAAAGGTCAGAAAAGGGTAATAATCGGTTAGGACAAAGGTCAGAAAAGGGTAATAATCGGCTGGTGCAAAGATCAGGAAAAGGTAATAATCGGTTGGTGCAGATGTTAAGAAAAAGAAAAGAATTGGTTGGGGCAAAGGTCAGGTGAATATGGCGGGGAGAGTAGAACAGACTAATTGAATTACAAATTTTTTTCCTGTGTTATTTTTGCTGCATAAGGTCTGCTGTCGTGGAGGACAACAGGAGTTTTCCGACTGACGGATGCAATACACTTTACAACTATTTATGAACAGGTTACAACTGTTGGGCGTATAAATGTGAGTTTCGCTGCATTTTAACAAATTTAAACTCATCATTTCCTTTTTCTATGTTTTCCTACACAATTTAAATGTAATAGACATAACGAAAAAGGTTATTTTAAGGATATTAATTTTATATAATGTAGCAATATGCAGAGAAGTGCACATATACGTATATTTTAGGGAGTTACAATTAATAATTTCATATATTAGCTCATCAATAGGAAAAATAAAATCATTTTATCTAATAAATCAAGTGTATTCTAATTATAGAAATAACTATTTTGAAAGGCTTGAACAGGGTCTTAACAGTCAGTTAAGTTCCATACGTGATACACGCTTTGGACGATCATGTCTCTTTCGAGACATAACTGACTGGACAGAAGATTATCCCACAGAAGGTTGCCATTGCTTTCTGCCAGCCAAAGCTATAGAACCCAATCTTTCCTGTTATTTAACCCATAACTGGAGGTAAGAGACGAATTAATGGCTTTTCCAAGGGTATTTGTCCGTAACTGAATGCAAGAAATTCAACCGGAATCCGAACTCGGCACCCCAGTTTGTCGTTCCGAATCGATATCCACTGCACCACAGCGCACATCTTGTTATGGTTTAAGCCAAACATGACAAAGCCAAATAATTTATTAGACAAAATAGTTGCAGAAGTATTTAATTTCCTCAAACACTGAAAAATGATATAACTTGCTTTTTTGATTATTCATAATAACAGATTTTCATTCTTGGATTTGCAATATCTAAAGATGGCCAATAAAGATTGTATAAAATATCACGATATCTTGATGAAAAAATAAGTTGAATGTTGCGCGACATTTTCAGTATATTGGTTTGATAAAAACCAAATGCTTAAGTAAAAATTAATGGTAAATATTTTGTAACTTGACTAGCAAAAATATATGCGCACTCGTACACACGCACACACACACACACACACACACACACAGATATCCATATATATATATATATATATATATATATATATATATATATATATATATATATATATATGGATTTATTGTTGTTCGAATGGTGCAAAAATTAAAATAACACTGACATCTCATTTTACCAGATATATTTACCAAAATCACACACAAAATATCCTGAAATTCTAAAGAGTAAATTTATTCAGTAAAATGGCCATTTAATTCAACCACGGTTTCCAGATGAGTCTCTTCTGGACGGTCTCCCTGTTTAAGAGGTGAATGCTTCCATATTCCTAACGTTCAGTTCATTTTTGGAATTACAAAGATATTTTTGGTTTCTCGTGCACCACACATAACAATCAGAAGGGTTTCAGTCTGGGGAGTTATGTGGCCAGATATAAGGTGTGATGTGGTTACAGAAATTGTCTGTCAGCCATGACTAGGTTCTTCTGCGTGTGTGTCATGATGCAGAATTCTGTTGCTAGATATAAAGTTTTCCAGCAGCAACCCTCTTGACCCAGGGCATCACTAACTCCACAAGGCATTTAATGTAAGCCTCTGTGTTGAGAACTGAGTACCTGTGGCAAGAAGAATGAGAGCAAAAACTCTGAAATGTTCCTATTGGAGCTTCCGGCTCAAATGCTAAGCAGTACAGTGTGTCATTTTAAAATTTCTGGTGGCAAGAAATAGTCATAGTGCTTTTTTATTACAGAAGGTGCTCACCTGAACCTACTATACTGTTAAGTCAACAAAATCAGAAACAAACAACGTTCATGCGCGCGAGATTAGAAATATAAACAGGCGACAACTTACCCATCGCACCCTATATATATATATATATATATATGCAGATCTCTTCAGCAATAAATTGAGTTCTTTCGGAGACTGTCGTGTGTATACGACGCTTATTTACAACACGCTAAAATTTTTCCTTCTCTGATTCCATGTGTCTATGTCTTAGGGGTTAGCGACTCCGACTGACACCAAATATGCCGAGATTTGATCAAGGCCTGGGGCAAGTGGATGTCTAACCACACTGATGAGCTGTGATACAGCGAAACAGGCTTGTACGTGGATGACGAATATATATATATATATATATATATATATATATATATATATATATATATTATCTTACGTCTCAAGCACAACTTTGAGTTTCATGCACGACGCAGTTATCAGGTGCATATTATGAAGTGACAGATTTTAGATGTCAATTTTGTCTTTTGGTATTTGCGTTGTTTAAGGTCGTTTTAAATTATAAACCTGGGATGTTCATTTTGTTCATTTATTAAATGTATAATCTTAATTTCGTTAATAACGTAAGCTAACTAAAAATGAAAATAAAATCATAAGAGTGTTTATAAGTAAATATTAACTATTTTGGGGCCATATTCAATATATGTTATAAGGGGGGTAACTTTTGTTTATTTAATTTAATTTTATTTATTTTCTGTTGACGAAGGTATTGAAAGAATATGACAAGAAAATATAAATTGATATATATATATTAATAAATATACACATTACCCTATGTCTAGGCACGACTCGGAGTTTCATGCTTTATGCTGTCATAAAGTGCATATTTCAAACTGACAATTTCATATATTTGAATTTAAATTCATGTTCACAGAAATTAAATCTTAATATTCTAAAGTTACATGTAGATAAAAATTTAAAATTTAAATTTAACATTTAAAATAAAAATGAAAATAAAAGATATTAAAAATAAAAAAAATGCAGGGAGAAGTAATCAAAGGAGCGTAAATCATGAAACTTAAAAATTTAAGTACTCAAATATTACTGTAGATAAAAATTAAGATTTTAAAATTTTAAATAAAATAAAATAAAAATGAAAATAAAAGTTAAGAATTAAAATTGTAACATTTAGAATTAAAATTAAAAATTAAAGAATGTAGAGGTAAAAAAATAAAAAGGGTTTAATTCATAATTTTAAAAAGTAATATTGCTTAAGATTATTGATATAGTTTAAGATGATAAGTTTTTCTAAAGGTATTACATTTAGATCACTTTCCATTGTAAGGTTTGTATTTAGCTACGATATTCCAGGTGAAGAATTATGTGTCTTAATTTTCCTTTGTGAAAGAATATATTTTATTTCCATTCCCATGTGGGTTCGAAATAATATTAAGACGGGTTACCATATAATGATAAGGCAGAACGGAGAAATTAAATGAATGAGGAATTCTTGTTCTCAATGAGAATTTTTTAACACACGAATAATACATATATATATATATATATATATATATATATATATATATATATAAACAAGTGTCCACACGTGGATAAATAAGTATCTATTATGGTCCAACGCAAGCAAAGTATCAGAAGGAACAAAAAGAAATAAAGTCTTAAATACTTAAATATCTTAGATACCTCTGTTCGGCCATTGTCATGACTCCAGATCTTTTGGGGGCGGAGAGGGGCGAGTTCATCTATAACCTAAAGGGATATGGCAGACTTTATTTATGTCCTAACGGGACAGCAAGTGTTTTATGTTCCCATGGAACATGGCGGTAGGCTGATTCTGCCTAGGTTTAAACGCCCGGGCAGAAGAATGGGACTAACCTTGGGTCACTATCAAGATTGATATCACGTGCGGTTGTCATGTGACCACTTGAATTTATCTCGACCAAAGGGGAATAAGTACCTTTTGTATCCTTACACAAGTAATAATTGGGTTGTTGTTGGTGTTTTTAATTTCCAATAATGTATGGATAAATTTGTACTTTTCCCGTATTTACTCTTGTTTAAAGACAAGATGTAGTTTTTAAATCTTATCTTCCACCTGTTAGTACTTCCAAAGTAAAATTTATCATTATCATCCAAATGAATTTGAGCTTTATGAACAATACTTTCGGACATACATTGGCCATCAAATGGGCAGGTTTTTGTTTTTTATATTGATTTACTGAAACTACTACTAGCTTGTACTACTGAAGTCCCTTTCTTAGATCATAACAATATATACATACAACGTGGTGGTGTTTCAATGGGTTCAATACTGGGTCCGACATTCAGCAATTTCTACAAGTCAAACTTCGAAAGTAATATATTTACAGAGGTTAAAAAACATCCATCTACCTAAGATATGTTGATAATATCCTTATGTTAGTTAAAAATACAGACGAAATACTTCAACTTCAAAAATGTTTCCAAAATAATTCTGCCTTTAAATTCATGTATGAACTTAACACTAATAACAAAACTCCCTTCCTCGACATATTGATATACACAAATAATAACAAATTTACTATTTTGCCACACAAAACACCTACCAGCATAAGTTCATGCACACTTAACTACAAGGGCAAATACCCATATTACTACAAAATAGCAATTATAAAAAATGTAATACATCGTGCAGAAACTAATTCATCCACAAAATAGATTTTCTTCAGTGAACTAAAGAATATAAATCAAACACTTATTAATAATAGCTTCCCAAACCATATAGTTGACCAACCAATACGATGCTTTCTTAGAAGTTTCAATATTAAGCAGGTGAAGCACAGTGCTGCCTCAACTAATCTCAAACATATGAATCTCCTATATCGCAATCAAATGCATACCAAATATAAACAAGATTAAAATATACTAACAAAAATAATAAATATTAATATATCTACAACAAAAAAATCATATACTACTCTAAATCTAGTATAACCAACTCACTCATTCGCAACGACTCTTCTTCCCCGGTTAGCGATTTGAAAAAAAAAAACAACATAGTTTACAAATTCAAGTGCCTCTTGGGAGATTGTATCTCCAACGGATTAAACAATATTTATGTTCATCGCACCACAAATTCGCTCTCACGACAGTTGACACTACATTTAAATGATAGTTCTAACATCTTTAGACATTTAAAACAACATAACAGGCCACATACACAATTCAGCGAAATCCTCGTCGAAAACACAACCATACTTAAGTATGAAAACAATAAACAAAAACTAAAAATACTCGAAGCCATATACATAAAACAGTTGAAACCTCACCTGAACAATCAATGTGGGATCATCCGAAAGTAGGACTTTCTTCTTTCAAAGAAACTACAGAGATAAAATGAAGAAAATAACACTTTTGAATGGGGCAAATTTCAGCAACAAAACAGTCTTTTCCCACATGATTAGCACCGTTAGATATGCGTATTTGCCTGCGATGAAAAAGGGTCTGAGTATCCCCCTTGTAAAATCTGAACCAATGTCTATGCTTATATACACCTTTTGGTCTCCGTAAACGTTCAGTAAATGTTGACGAATGACAATAAATACAATATTTTTCAAACAGATGAATTCAATGACATCTTCACTTTGCACGCATTTTCATGTCACACCAATTTAACAGATTGGCGCATAACTATAATCTGTAATTATTGAAAAATTCAACTTCCACCTCTGCCATTCATACCACCAACATCTGGCTATGATGCCATGAACCGGCGTAATAAAATAAGAAACATTACTTTCAACCTTCATAAATTATTAACGTATGAGAATATATGTTATTTATCTTACAAAATGTTTTCCGTCGACGTTCAGTATCAATATCATTCCCATGTATCTCAGTCTACTAGTTTGTTTTTTTTTTATCTATTGTTGTATATTTACATATATGTATGTGTTTGTATCAATTTAAATGCAACTAAATATTCGACAGAGACATTTGACATAATATTCAATAAAGTTTCACGAGATTTATTTACAGCTATATATTTTCTTGTATCTCATTCGGTAGCGACATGGGCGGACGGAAAAATACCCATATTTCAATATGATAAGATTTATCATCACAAAACTAATCTTCCATTTTTTTTAGGTATCTTCATTTTATTCAAATGAAGATTGAAGTGCGTTTGTCATCTACGGTTCCGAATATACTTGACACCAGTTTACTTCGACTTTTGAACTCATACAAGGAATATGATAGTGTTTCCTTGTCAGATCACGCTATCAACAGGATTAAATCAAGTGATTCAAACGTTTTTTTGGATAAAGGCCATGCCTTATCACATGACAAAGAAGAAATAAATCGCGAGTGATTGCCAGAGAGTTCTGATAGAGCTCAGACTCTCCGTCTCTGGGCGGAGAGGAACCCATACGTGGCTATGCCGAAGAGCAGAGTTTCGTCTGGGAAAAACAGACAAGAGCCCGACTCTGCATGATGCAGAGTCTGCGGAAAATTATTGCCAGAGCTTAAGGGCTGGGAGTTCTTACGTAAAATTGGCCTTGTGTCACATTCATCCACACTGGGGAGGTCTCTGCTAAATAACGTGAGAACCAGAGAGATGGTTTAAATGTGTATGAATTGCTGTGCGATGGCAAATATATTGATTAAAATCATCGAATTCTTTTGCATGAATTCCATGTTATTTAAAGCTGAGTTAATCTGGCAAAGAAAGGAGATAAAATGAAAGTTGTCAGGGAACACAATCATTATGCACTGGACCCTGAAATAGCCAAGATTACAACATGGTGAAGTGTTTTCTTTTGCATGCATACATCTCACAAGAATTCGATTAGCAGAATTCTAATCATCAATTTGTTTAACTTGCAGATTTGCAGCCTAGTTTTGCTGAATTATGAACGGTATTATCTTTAAGAATGTCCTTTAATTTTCACACTGAGGTGCGGTTATAGATTCGTGACTAGATGAATGGAATTGCTATATTGACTCAATAATCATGGATTAAATTTATTTTTTGCTTGTGCCCAGTTTCTTTTGTTCTTTTTTCTAAACACAGAAACGAATGTTAAATTCTGTTAGTTTGTAGTTTTCAAAAATAATCATTCTAGTTTCATTTATAAAACAATACCAAAAACTTAACTCAGAATAGTTCACTTATTTAATGTCAGTGTCGTGAATTATTTTCACGTCAAATCGCCAGCAGATTTTGGTGAATTTTTATATTACATTTTAGTGAAAATCTACTGGGGTTAAATGTGAAAAAACCATGAAGTTCTGAGTACAAATTTAAATAAGATAAGCGAAGACTATTTTATTACACATAATGATTCTGATTTTCTTTTTCTCACCTATGTCACCATCGTTTGGTTTCCTTAATTGCCCCTTTTCTATTTCTTTTGTCTTTCTTCCTTTATTTGTTTAAATGTCTGTTATTTTTGTCTTTTATAGCTTTACCATTTGGAATTTAAACATATTTCATAAAACGTCGGATATATTTCTATCTATTATTAAATTATTTCTGTTTTTTCAATGCTTTCTTTATTTGAGTGAACACTATTATATTTTAAAACTAGTAATCCATCTATTCAAATACTCTACTACTTTCTACTCTTTCAAATCTTCCCAGTAAAACACATTACCTGAAACTTAACATTTCTTTTCAGTTAATTTCATTATCCCTGGAAATTGCTTCGCGATATTCTAATTTCCTTATCGGAGTTCGTCATACTCTCAATCTTTCATCTTTTTCTCATTACGGTTTTATCTGTTTTTATAGCAACTGCCTTTCAATCATTTATTTCACATAATCAACCAGTTTTCAGTAAAAGTTTTTATCATCCAGCTGTTGCTTACTTTTTTTAGCTGAAAATCTTATTAACTAATGGAAATTCCTTACATTATTTTTATCTCTCTCCACTCTAAAATGGGTTCGCATGAATGAGCATAAATGCTTACGGGTATTAAAAGTCATTATAGTAAAATAATTTTATGGATTGGAGATAAATAATTTTCTGTTTGATTAAAAATATTAGCAGCTGGTTTTCAGTAATTTTTTACGCTATGATATTATACATATATATATATATATATATATATATATATATAGTTTTAGATACACACACATGTATATATAAATATATACTTTTACAAACATGCAGATATTCACATACACACGTGTGTGTGTGTGTGTGTGTGTGTGTGTGTGTGTGTGTATTAATATTTTGAATTAGTTTTATGCATCTACACTAACGGAAAATATAATCGCCCATCCTGATGGACGAAGCTAGTTTTGACCTGAGTAGCCTATGCGCATGACAACGACTAGCAAGTATCATTTTAAAAACTTTTCAAAGTCATCGGCCATCTGATGATATAATTCACTGTCTTTGAGCTTTAGATGGAGATACATTCTATAATAAAGCTCAGTTTGAGGAAAGAGTCTAATGCAAACAAGTCTTATTCTAAAAATAAAAACACCTATTCTTTTTTATCAAATATAGCCTTCAAGAGAGGATGAGATTGTAACTTTTCGAGAGGGTGGATGGTCATTTTGAAAACATGCTGTGCATAAAGAATCTGTGGTGCTTCGATGTTGGCAGCGATGGGCAAATGGAATTTTCTAATTGCCTATATCGGATTCGAGAGAGCCACGTAGTACAAACACTCACTAAAATCAACATATTTGAAGGGCAACAGTGGTAACTAACAGGGGCCTCATAGAACATATTCGAAAGTGCTAGGACATACCGTTGGGAATCGTTTCTTTGCTAAATAATTATGGACACGCGTACCTTATGAGAAAATACTAACGTGTACATGTTCAGGGGTGGGGGTGTAATGATATTCAGTGATAATAGTTGCTTGCGTGTGCAGCATCGAAAACTTCTGGAGTATTTTCACAAATGACACAACGGTACCATAAGTTTTTTTGTTTTTTTTTGTCCGGTAATTCTGGAGGAAATATTGAACGTCATGTATATATAGAACATTGTTTAATTAATTCTGCTGCCATTTCTGCAACATGCTGATACTGACCCTCATGATTGCTCCGCAAGATGATCTATAGTCTTCCTTGCAAACGCGATCCTGCTCTCCAATGAACAAAAAGTTACAACGCATGACTTGGCTTACCTACAACTAATGCTACATTGAATCAACAGGGAGGAACAAGAGTGGGATAATGTATCGATGAATGATATTAGCCATCTGTACTCTCGTGCGTATGCAAAATTATTGGCCTGTTTTAAAGCACAAGGAGGATATACAATCTATAAATATTAGCTCTTAGTTCTGCTGGCAAAAGCATTATTTTGTAACTATTATGCCAATTGTAGACGTGAACATTTACTGTAATGATAATATATTATCCATAGGTTTAACCATGAATACACACATTCAGATATTGCAACCTTATTACCAGCATATACATATATATATATATATATATATATATATATATATATATATATATATTGCTTAAGTATACTTTATAATATATAGATACAAACGTTCACAGAGACCATATTATTGAGTTATCATTTTCAAAAGAAATAATTTACTCACAGTGTTTTCAATCAGAATGTAATTTGCTATTTCAAATAAACCAGACAAAATGTCAGTATAAAAATAGTCCCTTTCTCTTTCTATCTCTCTCTCTCTCTCTCTCTCTCTATATATATATATATATATATATATATATATATATATAAGAATTTGCAATTATCCGAATTTATAAAAAAACAAAGGCAAAATATCGAAATGTGCTTAACGTGTATAATGTTACAACATTATTTACTATTTACTCAAATTACGAAAAGAAAAATGTAAATATATTTAAAAAATGCTCTCTCATAGTTCGAAAGAAACTTACCGCTTTGGGGTGGATCAAAGAGATATTTCTAAATGATTTACAAACGTCGCACAAATTTTTGTATATGTGTGGGTTGTTAAGTAACAAGAATTTATTGAGCGTTGGTGCCTCTCTTTTCTAGGAATTTCTTCTGGAAAATGGAAGAATGCTCTGTGTCTCTGTTATAACTATGCTTCATCTGAATGTCTATGAAGAAGTTGTTAATAAAGCTGATCATTATAGATATGTAAGCGAAAATTTGTTTTAATTTTCACGTTTTTTTTTTGTGTGTGAACGGGCACCTATAAAAACAATCATCAGTTGAGATGATCTATAATTTAACAAAACCACATAAGATTGTTAACTCGGAAGCGTCCTCATGCTTGCTAGTAAGTCTTCAGCTGTCGAAATTGATAAGAAAGCGATATGCTCAAGAGATTTGTGTGCGAATTTCACTGGAAATTATTTTTGGGAGAGCAAAAGATTTATCAATCAATTAGACTGAGTTTTACAAAATTTCAGTTTCGTTTTATATATCTATATATTTATAAAACGAAACTGAAATATATATATATATTTCGTTTTATTTTAATTTTTTCTTTATCCACATCCATATAAAAATTTAACCAAAAGGTAGTTATAACTAAAAATGGTTTCTGTCAGTAATTTTGAGCGCAAATCTATGGTCACCAATTCATTGCTAGTCACTGGTCGCCTACTTTTATCAACATGTAGAACATGGAGAGTTTTAAATGTCCTATCTAAAAAGAGCTTTAAAAATACAGACAGACAGGCACACACACACACAAATATATATATATATATATATATATATATATATATATATATAATAAATATACATATTATTGAACGTCTATAGCACGACTCGGAATTTTATACATTGTGCAGTCGTCAAATGCGTATGATGAACTGAACGTTTCTAGAATTGAATTTTTTAATTAAAATTAAAATTTGGAAATGGCGATTTCATCTTCACATAGGATATTATGCATATTTATACTTAATAGCTCTGTTATATTACACTGAGTACTGTTTTATTAACACCAGAAAAATATTCATATATGCATGAATACCTGCGTATATACCCACATGTATATTTATTGATATCCATTGATATATATATATATATATATATATATATATATATATATATATAAGAAAACACACAGACATCTGCACTCTTGTGTATGTATCGCTCATATCGCATAAAATACATAATATTTCTCCTCTCCGCTATCGAATATTGCTTGGTTACTTTGAAAAACTTCATATTAAAATTCATTTCTGTTGTTTAAACTATCATTTGTTCATTCATTCCGTTGTTGGTGATCTTTTATCTTTTTCTCATACATCCCTCTACCAGTTGTCGACATCAAAACACAATTAATAGAACCCGAATCAATCCGGAAAAAAATTCAAATTTTATTTTAAACGTTACGAACCGAGACCTTATACGTAATTTTAATAAAATTGGGATTCGCCTCTTTGCATGTACGTAACAAAATTATAAGTTCTTCAGAGATTCGTAACATAATTGGGGGCTGGTCCAATGGTCGTAACGAGTGTCAGAGATAGCATTTCTAAATTAATTTTTTTATATTTACATTTAGATTTTGAAAAGTATAAAATGTTAACATTTTACACACTTCGACCAGTAAATATAGCTTTAAATTTCTGATCGTTTTCTCATTAAGTTTGACCATTTGCTCTAAACTTAAATTTTAAATAGGTGAGCTTCATATTACTAAAATCGTCTATGTCATGATACTGAATGCTCACTACACTTCTAACTTTGTCATATTCACAAGATAGAAATAATCACCTTTGTATATAAACTTATATAAAGTAACATCGCACTTACACAAAAACGTGATTGAGTATTTGTGAATATTATGATTGGATCTAGGTGACAAATCAGAAGATTCTTTTTAAGTAAAATGAGATTCTTTAAATTAAAATAATATTTGGAAATCCGCTAAAAACGAAACAAATTATAAGAATACATTGTAATTCTAAAATCATTGCACGTTAACAAACAAAATGTAAAAATAAAATAATTTAGCTAGTGGAATAGTTGGTGGAGATAAATTTGCTTTACCAAATATACTTGGTGATTGAAAACTAACTCTCTATTAAATGTATGAGTGGTCAGTGACTTAACGCCTTGTAAATTTTTCCTTAAGGTTGATTGGGTTGATTAAAGAAGCAAGTTTATTATACCAAATCAAAACTTTTAAAACTTTGTAAGAACTTGAAGGGATTATACAAGAAGTTATCACTGTCACACCACAAAAGTTCCTGTTGATTTTTGGACAGCTCGAGAAACTGGTAGTGAAATCTAGTAGCCATACTGAATTTTAAATAAAAACACATGCTGAACGCTTCCCAATCGTAATCAATTCTTGTAAAACTATAACTAATAAATAAATTATAAGTATTTCAACATGAGGAATTACTTTTCAATCATCCTGTATTACAATGCTTCTGATGTGGTAACAATTTATTCGTGAGTAAAAATAAAGGAGGACACACACACACCTATATATATATATATATATATATATATATATATATATATATATTGTGACGTACCCACGATTTTTATTAACGATATAGGCCTAAGGCCGAAATGTACTCCTAAAGAAAAGTCTCGGTTAGATATAAAAGAAAAATAAATAATTAAATAAAAATAGATAAGATCTAATGTCTTTAACTGGAGAGCGAATGTGTCCTACGATCAGCCATACTCTTTCCTTCTCTTCACACTTTCTTTCTCTCCTCATCTACTCCCCCGCACAAGCTACGAGTCTGCGAACTTGGAACGACCGCAGCAAAGAATGATCTGGTTTCCAAAACCTTGCTGTTACTAGGAGGTCAATCATAAGTGAAAACCTTGGCGGTCACGCAAAGGCCGCGTGACCCGCGCATCACCGTTTCCGGAGGGAGAGCCCACGTGACTGTTTTGGGGACAGCCGAAATAAAAAGAGATATTATCAGTTCCTGTCCACTCTGTGACAGATAAACGTCACTAAGAAAAGACTCGTCCCGACTTCGGATGACTACCCACAGAATTGAAGACAGCAAAGTATGTCGGCTGTAAATGAAAACAACTACTATGAAGCTGGACTGACCGACCAAACGACTCTACGAGATATCGTGAACTCCGAACAATCCCAAAGGAGAAGGAACCAGAGAAAATAGCTGGCCTCCATGAAATATTATTTTAAAACAGAACTTTCGCTTCGGCGACCTAATTTCTTACTGTGAAAACGACGGACAGATAAGTGATACTTTGGCTTGATCTTTTGTGTTATATGTGTATTTGTATTCGCTTGCTCCTACTGTTTTCTTTATAGTCCCCTTCCCCTTTTGCTAAACGAACATTCTTTTTCTTTTTTTTCTTATATGTTATAAATAAATGTTTTATTTTGGAATCCGTCGTTTTGCGTCTGTTCTTCGTTGACTTCCGTGTGTTGCGTCCCCTTCTATAGTTGAAGATATATATCTTGAAGATATATATAATCTATATATCTATATATATCTTATATATATATAAGATATATATCTTGAAGATATATATAATCTATATATATATAGATTATAGTTGAAATAGGGAAGAAATTAGAGCTAGAAATAAAAAAATCTATGAGGAAAACTCAGCTAGTTAGAATAGTTGCTGAACACATGGAAAACAACGACGTCTTCGACGTAGAAGAATTACGTCAGTTACCAATAGACAATCCGAACTTTCACAGGCCCAGCTCGAGCTCGAGAAAGCAAAAATTGAGGCTGAACCTAAGGTCAGAGCCGAAGCCGAAAGGGCAAAAGCTGAAGTTGAGAAAGTTAGAATCAAGCAAGAAACTCGATTTCGGGAGTTGGACAAAATGCGAGAACCTCACGAAGCTAGAAGTAGTGAGTTCGACAAGTATTTCCAACACTTTGAGAAGGTCGCCTCAAACCTAGCCTGACACATTTTACTGCAGACAGCATTAAAAGGCAAAGCTCAGGAAGCGTATGCCGCTCTCTCGCTAACAGACTGCGCTGATTATAGCATTGTCAAATCAGCCATTTTAAGATCATCGAGCAAGTGCCGGAGGCATAGCGACAAAAGTTCAGAGCCTACCGAAAGGGAGATAGAGAGACCTACGTAGAGTTTTCGAGGCAAAAGGAAACATATTTCGATAGATGAAGCTTATCGAAAAACATCGAGGGAGATTATGACAGGCTGAGACAAATGATCCTGATAGAGGAGTTTAGAGAATGTGTCCCTAATGATTTGAAAACCTATCTCGATGAGAAAAGGGTAGATACTCTACACGAGATGGCCACTCTTGCTGACGAATACGCATTAACGCACAAGCGGGGTGCATTCAGTCACAGCAACTCATCCGAATTCGAAGTTCAGTCGATCGGTTAGTTCAGATCAACAACCCAGCTCGGGAGATACCAAATCCCAAAACCGTAGTCAGTCACCAGTTTATCGGCAGATAAATAGGAGAGAGGAAACTCCCGATGTGCCACTACTGCAACAGAGTAGGACACCTCGTGTCGAATTGTTGGGCGAAGCGGAAAGACGAGCCCAAAGCCCTAAGTCAAAACAGACCCCAAGGGTTAATTTCTTCCAACAACGTTGCCATGGATAGGAAACCCGATGACGAAGATGTGAGGGAGGAGTATAAGCCACTTGTGTCTAATTGATCTGTATCCTCCGTTAGTAACCCCACGGAGAAGAAATCTGCGAAGATCTTGCGAGACACTGGGGCGACCCAGTCTCTGATTGTGGAAAGCTCCGTGCCATGTGGATTGAATTCAGCCACTGGTGAATCTGTTATTATACAGGGTGTTAGCGTCTCCCTTCATAGAATCCATCTTACGTCTGAGTTAGTGTCCAGCCCTGTCGAGGTTGGAGTCGTGCCTAGTTTACCTATGAAGGTAAACTAGGCTGTTGGGAAATGAATTGGCGGGCAGAAGGGTGATACCCCACCCTAAAGTAGTTCCGGAACCAGTTGCCTCGGTAGAAACCGAGAGTATCGAGGAAGAGAATCCTGGCATATTTCCCTCCTGTGCAGTGATCAGAGCACAGGCTAGAAAGAAAGCCGATGAAAAGATAGGCAAGCAAATCGATAGGACAGATGACGAGGTGATCGACCTATCACAGACCTTTATGAATCCTGATGTGGGATTAAGTCATCCTCCCGATAGTCCCCCAACTGAGAATAGCGATGGTACTGGTGAGCCCGCTATGGACATTCCATTATCGAGGAGAGCACTTGTAACAGAGCAGGGGAGAGATTCTGAGCTCACCCCACTCTTCCGTCATGTGCTGTCTGAGGACGAGTTAAAGAAGGTCCCAACTGGATGTTTTATGAAGAATGAGGTACTAATGAGGAAGTGGAGACCCCCACACGTCTCAGCTTCCGAAGACTGGTCGACGGTCCACCAGATAATACTCCCCAAACGGTACAGACCGGAGGTAATGAGAAGAGCTCATGAGATCGCCCTGGAGGTGGGGTCACCTCGGTATTAACAAGACACATGATATGATAGTCAGATATTTTTACTGGCCGGGCATCCGGAAGGATGTGTCTGAGCATTGCCGGACTTGCCACAACTGCCAGGTAGTGGGGAAGCCGAATCAGAAAATCCCTATCGCACCCCTACATCCCATTCCTGCCTTCGAGGAGCACTTTTGTCGCATTATCATAGACTGTGTTGGCCCGTTACCCAAAACCAAGTTAGGAAACCAATATCTGCTATCGATCATGTGCGCCTCGACCAGGTTTTCCGAAGCGATACCCATGAGAAATCTCTCCGCCAGAAAAATAGTGAAGGCCCTCATTGCCTTTTTCACCATGGTCGGCTTACCCAAGGTGATACAGTCTGACCAGGGATCCAACTTTATGTCAGGGGTATTTCGGCAAGTTATGAGATCTCAAGGTGCCTTGGAGAGGTTTCACTCAACCTTAAAGAGCATGATGCGAAGCTATTGCCTGGACCATCAACGTGATTGGGACGAAGGTATCCCATTCCTAATGTTCGCTGTTCGCGATTCCGGACAGGAATCTTTAGGGTCCAGCCCATTTGAGTTAATATTTGGGTATTCAGTCCGCGGTCCCTTAAAGGTACTGAAAGAAGGCTGGTTGCGGGAAGACCCAGTCACAGAAAATTTGCTAGATTATGTTTCCCGTTTCCGAACCCGACTAACAGAAACGTGTGAACTGGCCCGCAAGAACCTCCGATCAGTTCAGCGTAAAATGAAAGATCGGTACGACCGAGACACGGTCGAACGAAGTTTCGGTGTCGGGGATAAAGTATTAGTTTTATTACCCTTACCCGGACACCCTCTCAAAGCTAGGTTCTATGGTCCGTACGAGATGGTTAGGAAGGCCAGTGACCTCAACTACGTTGTAAGAACTCCGGATCGCAGGAAGGCGACACAGATGTGTCACATTAACATGCTTAAGCCTTATTATGAACGGGGAAAAACCGACCCTGTACTGGTGATTCGTGGGCCCAACACTGAACCCACGGAGGTCCGAGGAGGAATTATGGAAAGGGGCGACCACCCCACCAAACTTTACAACTCTGAGATCCTAGCTGACCTAGGTGCGAAACTGTCGCATTTAGCCCTTGAAGAGAGGAAGGATTTAGTTTCTCTTATCGAGGATTTCAAGGGCCTGTTCCCCGACGTATCTAACCAAACCACCATCACTTGCCATGATGTGAACGTAGGAGATGCCACCCCTATTAAACAGCACCCCTATTAAACAGCACCCCTACCGCGTTAACCCACGAAAAGCCGAAATCCTACGTAGAGAAGTAGCCTATGTGCTAGAGAATGGCATCATCGAGCGTAGCCAAAGCAGTTGGTCCTCCCCCTGCGTGCTCGTGGACAAACCTGACGGTGCGGTTCGGTTTTGCACCGACTACTCGTATGGGCGACTGCATTGATAGAGTCGGAAAGGCCACGTATATTACAAAACTGGACCTATTGAAGGGATATTGGTGTGTGCCTCTAACCGAACGCGCTAAGCAGATATCTGCTTTCGTGACTCCGGACGGATTGTATCAATATCGCGTGATGCCTTTTGGGATGAAAAATTCCCAGGCCACCTTCCAGCGAATGATGAACCATTGCCTGCGAGATTTGGCTGGAGTCGAGACGTACATCGATGATATAGTCGTGTACAATAACTCCTGGGCCGAACACATGATATCTCTTCGAAAGGTCTTCGACCGGTTGAGGCATGCCAGCCTCACTATTAACCTCGCCAAAAGTGATTTCTGCCAAGCCGAGGTGACTATCTCGGTCATGTTATTGGCCATGGGCGGATAACTCCGATTGAGGCAAAAATACAAAATATAGTCAAGTATCCCGCCCCAACCAACGTAAAGGGACTGAGGAGATTTCTTGGGTTGGCGGGTTATTATCGCAAATTCTGTAAGAATTTCTCTGATGTAGCCTCACCCCTTACCCAGTGATTGAGGAAGAAGGCCAAATTTGAATGGACACCCGAATGCCAGAGATCCTTTGATCAAATAAAAGCCTTGTTGTGCTCAGATCCTGTCCTCAAAGCTCCAGAATTTACGCGACCATTTAGATTAGCTGTAGATGCAAGTGACCATGGCATTGGCGCTGTGTTACTGCAGGTCGATGCAAATGGTATGGAACATCCTGTCAGTTATTTTTCAAAAAAATTTAACAGTCACCAGAAAAATTACTCTACAGTAGAAAAGAAAACTCTTGCCCTTTTACTGAGCCTGCAACACTTCGAAGTGTATGTGTGTTCGTCCAGTCAGCCTACTTTAGTATATACTGACCATAACCCACTAACCGTCCTTAGGAAAATGAAGAATAAAAACAGACGGCTACTATGTTGGAGTTTATCGTTACAAGAATATAATTTGGTTATTCAGCACATAAGAGGCGCCGACAACGTGTGTGCTGGCGCCCTATCCCGTATCTGACCGGTAAGCTTTCCAAGGTCGAACGGGGACGAAAACCTTTTTTTTTCTCTTAGAAAACTGCCACTCTTGGCATTTTTCTCCTCCCCAATTTTATATGTTACGAACTGGTAGCATATAGTCGAACCGCAGGTTAAAAACAAAAAGAAAATGTGGGATCCTTTCTCGGTTTTCACTGAGAAGGGGACGCAACACACGGAAGTCAACGAAGAACAACCACAAAACGACGGATTTCAAAATAAAACATTTATTTATAACATATAAGAAAAAAAGGAAGAAGAAAGTTCATTTCGCAAAAGGGGAAGGTGACTATAAAGACAACAGTAGGAGCAAGCGAATACAAATACACATATAACACAAAAGATCAAGCCAAAGTATCACTAACCTGTCCGTCGTTTTCACAGAAAGAAATTAGGTCGCCGAAGTGACAGTTCTGTTTTAAAATAATATTTCATGGAGGCCAGCCATTTTCTCTGGTTCCTTCTCCTTTGGGATTGTTCGGAGTTCACGATATCTCGTAGAGTCGTTTGGTCAGTCAGTTCAGCTTCATAGTAGTTGTTTTCATTTACAGCCGACAGACTTTGCTGTCTTCAATTCTGTGGGTAGTCATCCGAAGTCGGGACGAGTCTTTTCTTAGTGACGTTTATCTGTTACCGGGTGGACAGGAACTGATAATATCTCTTTTTATTTTGGCTGTCCCCAAAACAGTCACGTGGGCTCTCCCTCCGGAAACGGTGATGCGCGGGTCACGCGGCCTTTGCGTGACCTCCAAGGTTTTCACTTATGATTGACCTCCTAGTAACAGCAAGGTTTTGGAAACCAGATCATTCTTTGCTGCGGTCGTTCCAAGTTCGCAGACTCGTAGCTTGTGCGGGGGAGTAGATGAGGAGAGAAAGAAAGTGTGAAGAGAAGGAAAGAGTATGGCTGATCGTAGGACACATTCGCTTGCCAGTTAAAGACATTAGATCTTATCTATTTTTATTTAATTATTTGTTTTTCTTTTATATCTAACCGAGACTTTCCTTTAGGAGTACATTTCGGCCTCAGGCCTATATCGTTAATAAAAATCGTGGGTACGTCACAATATATATATATATATATGTGTGTGTGTGTGTGTGAATGTGTAAAGGAGAGAGAAAGGAGTTTACATACATACAGAACTCGAATTTTACATGATTGGTGTAGCGAATCGGACACACATTCAGAGATATAGAAAAGGGAACTGAATTAAGGTCTTATTTGATAGATAACTTGATTCCCCCTTGAATCAGTAATATGGCTATTCCATGGAATGTTACAGGAATTGGAAGTGTGAAAATATATATGCTTTATTTTCAATGAATTTAGTCTGACTGGCAAAATGACTTTTAATTCGTACCTCTAATTTCGTGGCTATTCCCTGACGCGTTTCTTGCCCTTGCAGACATTCATACTTTCTGCCTTATTCGAGGGTAGATAATTAAGTGTTGTAACGCTACATAACTATCCAAGTGGTTATGTCATTCAGAGCAGATTTAAATTAACAAGAGAAGGAAATGCACTTAATATCACCTTTTATTATAGAAAAAAGTTGTATCCCTCGGGTTTGCTTTCATACCACTAACTTATGAGAAACTTAGTGACAAGTGGTAATTTAAAAGCAGCGTTTCAGAAAAACTAGCATGATTGGTATTGAAAACAGAGAATAGTTTCTGTTGTAGGGATTACTTTAAATGTTTTACTCCGCATTGGTTTATCATTTAAACTAACTGAATATTTTTAGTTCTCGGTTATTTCGTACCATTTCTGTCAAGGCTATGTCAAGGATATTTTTAAACAATTTTTTCGGCTTGCTGCCATTCTACCTAAGAAATCCATAGACATAGAAACCACAAGGTTCAACAATAAGATAAGAAGGGCAACTTTATGATAATGTATTTGTGATGCGTAATCAGTTACAAGATTCAAAACTGAAGCAAACGCTGGGCAAAGCAAGCATTTACTTTATTATCATGAGCCTGGTTTCTATATGCAATAAAAGAAGATCAGTTGCCATCTATGAATCACATAGTTGAAAGCTTCTTTGGGTGGCTGAAAACCATAGAGAACAACATAATTCAAAGAAATGAGAAAATGTTCGACAAAGGATTGTTTTAAGCGTGCCCACTCGAACGGTTTCTAACATATTCAATGCATAAAAAGAAGCCTACGTAATCCTTTTCCATTCCTAACTGTAGACTATTATGCGCTGGTGAAACAAATATGAACCTGGGAAAAACAAGGACAAAAATAACACAAAGCAACTTTCTTATTTTCTTCATAAAAAGTTTCAGCAGCAAACGAGAAAGCAAGGAACTCAGATATACAACAGAAACTAAACTAGACAACAGAAAAATCAAACAAATGTGTCGAAGCTAAATTTAGAGCTCAAACATGTAAACTTTTGAATAGTACATTCACCCTTTATATTATTACAATTAACTATCGTCTTTCGACAATGACAAAATTTTGTATAAATTTGCTGGTTGTAAATACTATTGAAGAAATATTCAGTGCTTAACGGCAAGACCAATATTGTAGCTGTATTTCTTTTCTGTTTTTTTCTGGTTTTCCTTCTATTATATATATATATATATATATATATATTACTGCAAAGGATGAGCCTATGGTGCTTCGGTATTGGCAACGGTAAACAAAAGAAATTTCCTAAAACAGTATATCAGATTCTATATCGCTACGTACTACAAATACTGACTAAAATAAACATATTGTAATAATAGACGCCACAGAAAAGACTGTCAGTGCGTGCCGTTGGGAATCGATTATTTGCATCACTTCTGACTCTAGGTGTGCGTCTCTCTTGCCAGACTTGCACTTAAAACAAAACACTATCGTGTTAATTCCCATTGGTACTGTAAATAGTTAAAATGGAAGATGAAATGCTGATATATATACTTCAAGGCTAATAGTTGTTTGTGTGCCAAACGTAGCACGGTGAAGCGAGAACTTACAGAGTAGATACGCTCATGACACAAGTACAACTCTCATCATGATCTGACGTGCCATAAATTACAACTTTGTGTTCTTAAATATTTTTCTTCCGAGTAGGTATTTCCTTTTTTTCTTCCTAATTTTTTTACTTAATCTATTTTCTTCGACCTCTCCTTTGTTAGTTCTCGATTCCTCCCCTCACTTCTAGTCAACTGTTTACTCAATAGTTTTCTCAGCGATTTAAACTCCCATCTTCATTTTATCGAGTAGCCTTGACATCAAGTGGACAACATCTCAGTAATCCTATTGATAAAAGAGGATTTTGACGACAACAGTTGCAGTCTGTAATGAGTTAAACCCATTTAATTGTGGTGTAATGGTTATCGGGTCAAAATCAGAAGCTGGAGAGCCGAGTTCGAATTCCAGTTGAATTTATTTCATTCGCTTACGCACATATACTCACAGAAAAAATATTAGTCTATATTTTCTCCTTTAAGCTGTGGATTGAATAGCTGAAGAAATTGGCTTATATAGCCTTGGCTGGCAACCAGTCTACTGTGGGAAAGTAATGACAGCCTACTGCATGTCAGTCATGTCTCAAAAGAGACATGATCGATCAAGCGTGTGTCACGTATGGTAATTAACTGAAACTTTCTGCCAGTTTTTAACTTTTATATTCCAATGTCATTATATCTAAAATATTGAACCATCTCACTATATTTACAATATTTATACTCAGGCTATGGTCATGGTCCTCATCTTGGCACAATAACAATAAAGGTGAGGACCATATTGTATTTATTTCTATGCTAGGCTTACTAAGGAGGTCCTCATAGGCTAGTATATGTGCTGATACTTTCAGACGTCTAACTCTCCAGTCTTCTCCCTTGTTCACTATTTCCACTTTATTTTACCTCCCATTTTTACCTCTCTCTTTCTTTCTTTTTCTCTCTCTCTCTCTCTCTATATATATATATATATAGAGAGAGAGAGAGTCATATATATATCTTTATTTATATATATATATATATATCTTTATATATCATTTATATATATATATATATATATATATATATATATATATATATATATTCTCACCCTATTCACGAATGCGGTTATTACAGAAGACGACCAAATAAAAGTCATAAAATATTAACTTATCCCCTTTATTATTGTTTTTCTTATGATTTTATCTGGAACATTCGCTGTTGTCAGTCAGAAAAAGAAACATTTATTTAGAAATATCGAATGACATCGCGGCACTATATGGACTGATTTATTCAAATTGGTTTCCTCATCGTGGCTCTTATATTCACAGACTTTCAGTCGTTATACCCTCTAGGCACCATCAGGTGCAATGTAGTTTTATGAATTTCGAACTAAACACTTTTTGTCGCATTCCACAGCGGTAGATTGTTTTCATTCCAAATTCTGTTGTTGTCGTTCTTCATTCTTTTTATTGACTTAGTTCTTGTACAGTCACTTCCACTTATCCCACTGAACTGGATTATTTGGAATTCACTTTCTGTCCCAGCGACTGAACCTATGCCAATCAACGAAAACCAATGTTTTGTACGTTAAATTAAATATTTACAACCCTTTGCAAAATGACATGTTTTAAATCCATTACAATATGGTGGAATAGATGTGGAATAGGCATTTTATCATTACATTTTCAGATCATTTTATGCGTCAGATATAAAGATTATATGTGAAATGATCCTTAAAATGTAACTTTTAACAGCATCTTACAATAAATAGATCATTACGCCACTTCCACAGCTGTCTAAAACTAGCACAATATTATAAAGAAGAACTTTTGAAAAAGAATCTTTCAGGTAACTATACTCAGATTATTCAATCGTTACATTATGCGCCCAGCTACTAGAAAATATAAATGAGTTATATATATCATAGTTACTGTAAAAAATTAGATGTGCCTGATCCAGGGACTGTAACAAGGATTAGCGAGATACTCTAGCTAATTATTTGCTATTGTAAGAACAATGATATTTAGGTACATTATATATTTAAATATATAAACATATTAATACAAATAATAACTTTTGATTTAGTTGCATTAGTCTTGTTATACATCTACTGAGCTATGCATCCACCCATATTCTCTTTCTTTCTCTCTCTCTCTCTCTCTCTCTCTCTCTCTCTCTTTCTCTCACACTCTCTCTATCTCTTTCTAGCTAGGGTGATCTCTCTTGAATCTCTAGATCATTCTTGCATGTGTTTCCGTCTGTCTCTACGAAGCTCGGTTAGCTATCTCTTCTTTCTCTACCGTTCACCCTCATCTCCTAACGTACTTGACAACATTTCGGATGATATTGATAAGGCCATTTCTTCTCATCTGTTCACCCATATATTTGTGTGGAGATGTTATTGCCTACCAGGCCAACTGGCTGAAAAACTGTCATAGATCTTGCTGGTGTCTATATGCGTTTCTTTAATAAACCTAATGGACCTGACTCAGTGCTAGATCTGTTTCACTTCCATCCCTGACTCTTGCAATGTCAAGCAGCTTTGCCCTCTCAGAAAATCTGACCATGCGATGGTTTCTGTTAATATCTCCTTCCTTTTCCCCTCTCTCAGAAACTTCCGAACCAGTAGAATATCTTACTGCTACCAAAGATCAGACTGGGACTCGTGCCGCGATTTCCTGTGTGACGACCATTGGAACAAAGTTTTAGTCTTCCTGTTGAAAACTGTGCGTCCGAGGTCTCCTCTTGGGTTAAGGGTGGCATTGATGCTTTTATTCCAGCCAGGAAGTTGAGACTTAAACCCTATTCGTCCCCCTGGTTATCTCCAGCTTGCTCCGCCGCTATCGCCCACCGGAATCACTTTTTTCTTTTTATCGGAGCCATGCATCTGACCATAACAGGCGCCTTTTCGCCTCTGCTTGTAATGAGTGCAAGATAATACTAAATGATGCTAAGCTGGCGTTTGCTGACATAATGAAGCAGCGTATAGCATCCCGTAAAACTACTGGCGGCTCTGTAAAAATGTACTAAATAACAGTAAGCCTTCAATCCCCCTATAATCAATGAATTAGAGGTTTTCACATCTTCAGCGGACAAGACCGAGTGCTTTGCTCGTAGATTCTCCACTAACTCGACACTGGATTCGTCTGGGGTATCCGTACCTGACTTTTCAACTAGAACTGAGATTCAACTTAGTGACGTCCACATTATTCCCTGGCTTTCAAAGCTTGACCCCCATAAAGCAAGCAGAGGTGACGAAATCCATATCATTGTCCTGAAGAAATGTGCCCCCTGAACTCTCTTCTGTCCTCTCAAAAATGCCTCTCTGCTTCTTGTTTTCCTGCCTGCTGGAAGTCCTCCTCTGTGGTTCCTACACTCTCTCAGCAGACCTCCAGTGGAATGACTACATCAAATCCATAGTTAAATCTGCTGCTAGGAAGGTCGGTTAACTGTGTAGAACCACGAAGTTTTCCTCGTCTGAATCTATCCTGCATATATATAAATCCACCATCCCCCCGTGTATTGAATACTACTGTCATGTCTGGTTGGGTGGCCCTGCTTTTCACCTCAGGGATCTTTAAAAATCCAATGGAGAATCTGCAATGTGATCGATCCCGACTGCAGTCACTTTCTCACCGGCGTAACGTGGCCTCTTCTACAAATACTTTCACGGTTTCTGCTCTGACGAACTTAGCTCCTTGGTGCCCCCTCTTCAAGCTACTAGACTAGCAACTAGGTTCCACCCTTTTACAGTGAAACCAATAAAATGTAACCGAAACTTCTACTCTAATAGCTTTTTTTCTCGCACTTCTCGCCTGTGAAATTCTCTTCTAATTACTTGCTACCCTGACAGCCACAATCTCCGAGAATTTACATGTAAGGTCAATTGTAATCTCCTATCTCTCTGACTCGCATCCTTTCCTTCATGTTCTTTTCTAGTCTACTCTACTCTCATCAGCTCTCTTCACACCAGTGTTCTCATCCTTCTCTTACCCATTCTCTGACACCCCTATAACTTGTTCCTTTTTCTCATCACACTCCTCTGTAAATCCCTGCGCACCAGTGGAAGTAAAACTTCCTTGCATGGGATGAAATGATTAATATATATATATATATATATATATATATATAATTTTTTACCCAGACGAGCGAACATAAAAAATAAAACTAGGAACCTAAACTGGTTCTCTGAAAAAAAACAACATAGTATGAAGATAAAAGGCCCCAAACTTAATAAAAACAAAGTTTTATCGTCAAAATGTTAAAGGAAAGATCAAAGTATTTTAATTATTTCAAAAAAAGTTTAATCCGTTTTAACACGTTCAAAATTTTGGTAAAGAATCTTGTTTTAATTTTAGTTAGCGGGTAACCAAATCGTTACTAGTGTTTACAATGAAAAACGTAACATTACATAATGGAGTTTTTTTTCCGGTCACAAAAACATTAATTTGGAGATTCTTGCAAAAATCAAATAATTGTTGAATTTTAATGAAACTTTCAAGACTTATTCACAAACAAATGAAATTATTTTTAAATCATTATTTTTAAAAAGTTTTAGTAAAAAACTTTTACATCTGTTACTCCACCTCCACGTAAATTCATGAAATTTTAAGAAATTAAATTTGTTGGGAAAATGGGTTTTATTAGTTAAACGCAGGAATGTAAATCATTTTCTTATTTTTTTTAAACATTTCGCCTTTATTTGTAAATCTGTTCCCAATTGTAAAATGAAAATTGCAATAAAGCTATGGCGTTATTCAATTTGATAAAATTTTAGTAGCTTTAATAAATATTTATATATTAAAGACATTATAGTCTGAAGAAAAAATTTCGATTAACAATGAATTTTTTAAAGAATTGTTTTCATTTTTTAATTATAATATTTTATAAAATTTGAAAAATATTTTTAAAATACTTCAAAGATTTGCTGTCATTAGTATATTTATTTATTAAATCAAAATTTTATTTACTAAACGAAAATTAGAAAGTTTCATACAAATCGTTGTGCCTTCGTGATTTTAAAATAATTTAAATTTTGTATTGTGTATTTGAATTTTTATGGTAATTTCTATATATACATTGAAATGTCATCGGTTACACGGTTTTTCCCTTACAGGAAAATAATTGTACAATTATGTCACTTGTGATGGCCACACAGTTATCGTATTTCGCATCTGTCGACCTGTCATCACATTTCAAACACGGTGAAAAGGTCAGAAAATTCAACTCTGTTTAAGAAATAGTTTTATATTAAATTTGATGCTATGAATAAATAATAATTGTGTAAATCAGATTAAACTAGCATTAAATTTGCTAATTTTGAAAAATTTATGCGTCATAAATGTATATTTTATTTTTGCAAGACCTTAAAAACCCAGAATTAACTTTAGTTTACAAATGTGTTGATTGCTAAAAAATGGTCGAAATATTAAAATTTTAAAAAAATATGTAAAGTTTAGATTTCAATCAATATAATGTTTTTGTGAAATACACCAGAGTATTTTGCTTACTGGAAATAGTAAATGTAATCCTTTAGCATTCAATTAAAACTAAAATAAAAGTTTCAAAGAAAACTGTTTTATTTTTAAAAATTCAATTTAAAAATGTGTGAAGGTATCTAATTCATATATATATATATTTAAAATAGTTTAGAAAAATACTGATTGGGTTTTAAATTAATGTGAATCATATCGATTTACATGAATTGAAACTTTTAAAAAAAGAACTTGTGAAAATTCCTGAATGGGCTGTTAATATCTTTTCGCAGCAAGGGTTGGTTTATTTCCGTGATCGTTAAATTTTAAATGCTAATCCTTAATTTTTGTAATTTTTTGTCTTTTATTTTTATAAGAATTATATGTTTATATTTTTATTTATATTTTTTATATCTTTTATTTTTTATTTTTTATTTTTTACCTTTTGTTTTTTTGTTTTTCGTTCTTTATATTTTTATAAGTATTATAATTATATATCGTTTTACATGTTTTGGTTGATGGAATGACGTTTTTGTTCCGAATTTTGATTTCCCATTATCGAAATGTTTTTATTGTTTTCAAATTTCTGTTGTTTCATTATAATTATAGATTACGAACATTATTATAAATACTTAAGGGTTTTCGTTCATTCTTATAAATTTCCTTAATTATCTTTTCAATTATTGCTTCAGACTAGACATTATTATTGCATCCTTATTTTAAATAAATTACATTGAATTACCACTAATGGTCACATTGTAATTTACAGGAGGAGATATGACCTTTGATTTATTTTAACTGAAAATATGCAGTAAAATTCGTATATTTTAATTTATAAGGAAATCTCATATCGTGTTCCTAAGAATGAATGCTAACATAGTAGACGGTTCTTTTATATATGAATTTTACGGCAAGCCATTTGAATTTAAATTCTTCCCTATATCGTTTTAACCGTTATCTCTTTCTTTTTAATCTTTCCATATCCTCATACCCCTTATTGCGATATGTCTAACGTCCCTTCCAAGGCACACTTCTGGTCGGGGAAGAATTATAACGTAAATTAAATGGGAAAAGCGATCTAGGTAGGGTGATATGATGATTAAATGAGAGCGGGGTTGGGAGCTTATTCTAAGTTTGTCAGCCGCATTGTAGTCTTAAAGATATGGGCGGGGTGGGGTAGCTCGCTTTAAGACAGGTTCCTGAATTATTTTGTCTAGAAAACTATCATATGTGGTTCACGGTTTTCTTAAGAAACGTAGACAGTTTATTAATTTTTATTTTAATACTACCCAAGTGGAGTGAAAGTTGAACGTCAAGTCGGGGTTGGAGAAATACACGGTAACTTAGTTCCGAATAGGTCAGTACCGAGAGTTTGTTATGCAGCATCGATAGCTTAATTTACCACCATAGGGAGGTGTGGGATCTAGTGTCTGTTAATTTTATTCCTAAGGTCCTTATTCTTGGGATTCAGAGGATCGATTATGTGCAGTTATGACAATTTATATACCGTATATACGTAGGTATGCAGAAATGTCTTATCTCTTCATTATTTAATTTGTTATTATTATTTTCTCCGGTTTAACATTATCTATTATTAGTATTACTCGTATCTTAGATAATCTTTAAGATTGCAACTTAATAGAGTATTTTAAGAAAATACAATGTCGAGTGATAGCTATTATTTTAAGTATGGTTGGAATACACTGCGACTAGGGGTATAATGTACATTAAGCGATTTGATTTATTTTCACCATAAAGACTCCCTATAGCGGACCTTAATTTATAGTTATAAATTCCTGGTAAATTTTCTTCTCTCCCGTTTCATTAATTACATTTTTAATTTGTTTAATTTTGATAGTTTCAATTGTTTTTAAAATTAGTTTAAATTAGAATCAGCTTTTAAGTTATAGCGAGAGCAATTATAGTTTCAAATAGCATTAAAATTACGATAGAAGTTCTTTCCGTATCGCAAATATATCCCAATAGATTTGAAATTAAGTTTCATAGATAAAATTTTCCCGTTGTTTTCTATGGGAACGGGTGGGGACTTTGAAACATTGTCAGGAGAAGTGGCGCCAATATTTATTTCTTGTGATACAGTATTTCATGGATTGGTATCTCTTCGCCCCTTCTTTATTGTGCCTCTTTGTCACTTCCTTTCTCGCATCTTGCCTTCCATTCCGATCTTATCTACTTCCTCTCGTTTTTCTTTTTCTTTTGGCTGGTTCCCCCATTTTCTTCCTAAGTTTTTAACTTTGTCTCTTCCTTGCACGTATCAATCGTCAACCCTCCCATATCCTCGCCTTCCCCTTTCTTTGGGGCTTCTTTTCGAATGAACAAGAACCTTTTCGTATATAAACGTTACAAATGTCCGTCCTAATATGGACATGTGGGCGTCTACGGAAAATCAAATAAAAGTGAATTTTTTTTTTTTTTCTTGTGGGGTGATATTTCGATTGCCTACTGTTGTATCATTTGGATCTGACGAGCCGCGCTAAGAACATCAAAGTGGTGAAATATGTATTATCCAAACTAATAATCAAAAATCCGTTATAAAATATTACTCTGTTAAATAAATGAATTTAACATTGAGTTCTCCCGAGTTCGTCTCCTTTGGAAGTTAACCCGGATTACATAACAAGTGTACTACGCTATTATTATTATTATTATTATTATTATTATTATTATAAGAAAGTGAAAGCCATTGCTTTCTGCGGTTATAGAACCTAATCTGTCCTATTATTTAACCCATAACTGGAGGGAAGAGACGGATTAATACCTTTCCCAAGGGTATTTGTGCGTAAATGAATGCAAGAAATTCGACTGGAATGTTGAAAGTACTTGAACAAAAATAACAAAATATGGACTTCGGACATTTTATTCACAACTTCAAGCACAATGCTCAATACCTTATTCTAACATTAGAAGAATACAATGAAAAAGTAAACAGACATAAGTTCGGGTTCATTTTAATCAGACTAGCTTGGGTATATATATATATATATATATATATATATATATGATTGATAAAATAGAGTTTTAAGGTATTCAACACTGGTTTCTTAACCGCTACTACTAGTAGTATGCAAAAGTGTCAGGACAGGGGTGTTTTTGAACTTTATTTTGATGCCTCATAAAAGATAAAATAGTTCTTGTCCTAATACTTTTGCACAGTACTGTATATATAAATATATCTTACGTAGAATATTTTTAGCTAACGTAAATTTTATACAAGATGTGTGTGTGTATTTGCATATCTATATATGTCTTAAATTATTAAGCTTATTGCAGCTACACGAGAAATACTTTGTTCTCTAAGTAAAATGCCCGGGGACATTATATATATTTATAGAATTCAAAATATACAGCATTGATTGCTATCCTTTATAATTCTGTTTACTCCTGCGGTGTGATGTAACTGCTAAGATGGCTTCAAATTTTAACGAAAAATACATTTTTTGATCAAGTAACAGATTTACTTGTATAAGATAACAGCGAAACAATAGATAATTTATACAGATAACAAGATCAAATTTAAATAAATAACCAAACGCAGCTCGTAAACTATTCATTTTTAAAACTGTACATGCAAATTTATTTATACGCATTAAACTAAAACCACCATGTTGGGGTAATATCAGTCAGTTAAGTGCCATACGTGATACACGCTTGGGCGATCATGTCTTGAAAGAGCCATGACTGACTGGGCAGAAGATTATCCCGCAGTAGGTTGCCATTGCTTTCTGCGATAGACTGGTTGCCGACTAAGGCTATAGAACCCAATCTGTCCTGTTATTTAACCCATAACTGGAAGGAAGTGAGGGATTATTACCTTTCCCAAGGGTATTTGCGCGTAAGTGAATGCAATGAATTCAACTGGAATTTGAACTAGAGTTGATATCCACTGCACCACATATACAAGTCCCATTTTCACATTCCCATCTGCCTAATAAATTTGATATTATATAATCGAAAACTAAAGCTGAAATTACCACTGCCATTAGGTAGGGAGTACTCAGTGCTGTATCCCATACAAAACCCGATTTTGAAAAGCACCAAAATGTCCATAAGCAAATAAAAATAAAAGTGTGAAGATGAAAGAAAATGTCAAAGATACTGTAGATGACATCGATTAATTATGTACGAAAGTGTGGTTTTGGTTGGCATAGCAGGAATTGGTTGCAACCCACAGTTTTGATGGTCAAAGGAGATCGCAGGGAATTGAAGTGGTTAAAGAGATTTGCTACGTTGAGGAGAGTATGTGTCTTGCTATATCAGCATAGCATTTAACTCAAGAATCATGGGCACGCGGGGAAGCATCAAATGAAGATAAGTTACATACTATAATGATGAACTCGTAAAGAACAAAGGCATCATATCTCCATCCCTCAATCTCAAATTGTGTGAATATTGATACGATTTTACCGATGTACTGCATGTGAGAACACGGCTAGAGAAAGACACATCTTTAGTTGTGAATGTTTGCGAAAAAATTAGACACAGCGACACCTGAGGCTACAAAATGTGTAAAACTGACTAGATGTTCTGGGTATGACAATAAACTACATTTGGCAGCAAGGAGGTTTAGAGGAGCCTGTAATCCTCTCTAATTTGCTATTATTCCCAGATCCATCCTGACCTGGGTGGTAACATCTGATAGGGACCCAGCAACGAGCAAATCGTAAAACCTAAAACAGGGGTCAAGTCATTATGAAAGTATAAATTAAATTTCTTAAATAAAAATATCAGTAATATATTTTGAGTAATTATTATCAGCAATATATTTAAAAATATTACATATATATTAAATACATTTTCGACAAAAATTCCTCTTAAAAATACATCAATGAAACCTGATATACAAATTGGTTTTTCTACAAAGAATACGTATTCTATTCATAGGAAACTATCCTAAAAATATTAGTTAATGAGTTGAAGTTTATATGCCGTAAAACAACATAAACCAAGTCAAACCAAACCAAAACTGACTAGAAAACTGCAAACACAGCAAAGAATTTTAATTTCGAAAGTGCATTTCTGGGAATATAAGTCACCTGACACGCAATAATTAAATAAGGAAAAGGAAATGTACAAGAAGTTCCATATGTATGCACTTACGCAGAGATAGAGTATATTTTAAAATATGAGTATCGATTAAAATATAACGTTTAAACAAATAAATTGAAAATTTGCTGGATCTTGTCCATTTTGTAAATAATAACTGTTTTATTATTAATCAGTATATTTATTTACATCTACTAATCTGAATAATCGAGGAAACTTGTTTGAAAAATATGCGTCCTCTGACAGGATTCGAGTCTTCGTACCCTGAGGAAACCGTTGTTAGATCTGACGTGACTTAGACCGCTCGACCACGTAGGACCTCTTGATCAGAATAGTGCTTTTGAATACCCATCTTTCCCGATTTTTGAAATACTCATGTCTGCTCTGTTTCGTACCCTAATGTAAACAAAGACAATTTATTTACGAGATTTTACGAAATGCAGTACGAAATGGATATTAAATCTGGTATATGTTTTTATGTATTTAAGTTTTATTTTTTATACTCATTAAAAATAATGTTTTAACAAATAAATTTGCATATTTTCCAAGCAAAATTTCTCGATTATCAATTAAATAATATTTGAACAAATAAATTAAAAAATATATAGTTATATGTATGTGTATAAACATTAGTTGCAAAACGATACCAAACGATATAATATTTATACCCAAAATATATTTTTAGAATGTTACATTTTTACAAAAGGCAAAGAAAAACATAGAAAAATGAAAGAAAATAACATTTGCTTGTAAAGAGAAATTGTCCTGGTGACAAATAATGAGAGATTCACCGATGAAGTGGAGAAAAGCCGTTTTATGAGAGTTGTTTGCTATTGACTTTGTCCTCTTTGTATATCTGAAGAGGTAGAAGGTCAAGGTACAACATTCTGTTATTTTGAATCGATTTGTTTATAGCTAAAGTACAGCCGGATATAAAATGTGGTTA
The DNA here is from genome assembly GCA_037127315.1 of Ascarosepion bandense. Taxonomy (NCBI): domain Eukaryota; kingdom Metazoa; phylum Mollusca; class Cephalopoda; order Sepiida; family Sepiidae; genus Ascarosepion; species Ascarosepion bandense. The sequence continues at coordinate 2,498,322 of JBBBDQ010000310.1, forward strand.
ATCTTTTCTCTTTGTCTTATGGAAATGAAGGAAGGAAGATAGAGGAAAAAATCAAATTAAGAAAAAAAATAAATGTATTTAAAAAAGTTTAAGAGGATAGAAAGAACAAAAAATATAAAGAGAACCAAATAAAAAATGGGAAAGAAACGAATTAAAAAGGATGAAAGAAAGAAAAAAACAGAAAGAAAGAACGTATACTTTCCAACGCCTAAGAGATGTATAAGGGCTTAAATAACCTCTGACTGGTCATCAAATCTAAGAAGAGGTAACTCAAAGAAACCGGAGATTTGAAAGGGATGGTAATTATTGAAGGATACTAAAAACGGCGTGAAGAAAGGAACTAAAATGTTGAAAGATAGTTGAGTATTGAAGAAAGAACTATTACAAAAAAGGAAGCTGTCGCAAAGCAATTGTCATTATTGTTATTGTATCTTCAAATAATTTAAGACTTTTACTTTTTTAAGCATTAAGCGAGGTAATAGCGCCACTAAGACACAAGAAGTTAGTGAATGCTATAGAATATCAAAAAATACTATTAAAGAGAAAAATCAAGTAATTTATCAAAAACTGTTAATGACTACAATTTAAGAAAATGTTCGATGTTTTACGTTTGAAAGAAAAAAAATTAAGCTCTTTTCCAACAAGATATGATATAAGCCGATATTCCAACAGCAATAATTCTTTTTCTTAATTATATCAGAATCTTTTTCCATGTTATAATTAAATAATAGCGTAAAACTGAGCTCCGTAGTCTTGATTGCTAGTTGGTCTAAACAACCGTTAATTTCAAAACCAAGAGAGGATTACTCATTTAGGAATAATACAAATAAAAAAATATAGTCTCAAATGAATAATGGTTAACAATGAGTGACTGAATGAAAGTTCAAGAAAGTACCAAAGAATATTAGCAAACATAATATATATATATATATATATTCAGAAATTATAACATGGATATGTTACAATACCACTACAAAAGTAGCTATTCTTGTGTCTTGTCAAGTGATGCGGTTATTTTAAATTGAATGGTCTTAAAAGGTTAAAAACAAGACACTTTCTTTTTTCTTTCTTTCTTTCCCCGCAATATTATTTTTAAAAATTATGAAGTAAGCCCTTTTATTTTTGCTCCCTACATTGTTTAGTTCTTAATTTTTAATTTTATTATCATTTTTTAATTTATTTCATTTTACTTGAAATTTTAAAATTTTAAGTTTTTATATACATGTAATATTAGAATATTAATACAATATAATTAGAAAAGGATGTGCGTTGTGGTGCAGTGGATATCGGCTCGAAACGAGAAATCGGGAAGCCGAGTTCAAATTCCAGTTGAATTCATTGCATTCACTTACGCGCAAATACCCTTGGGAAATGTATTAATCCGTCTCTTTCCTCCAGTTATGGGTTAAGTAATAGGATAGATTGGCGTCTATAGTCTTGGCTGGCAACCAGTCTACCGCAGAAAGTAATGGAAACCTACTGCGGGATAATCTTCTACCCAGTCAGTCATGTCTCTTTCGAGACAAGATCGCCCAAGCGTGTTTCATGTATGGCACTTAACTGACTGAATATTTATATTTTTACGTTTCATGATTTAAGCCCCATTGATTTGTCTTCCCTGAATTTTATTGTTTTTAATATTTTTTAATTAAATTTTAGATTTAAAATTTGTATCAGCATGTAACCTTAGAATATTTAAAATTTTAATTTTGTAAATTTTAATCTTGTTATTAAAAACGCAGTAACTTAAGATTTAATTGCGTTGAACATCGAGTGAATTTAAATTCAAATCTATTAAACTGTCAGTTTTAATTATGCACCTGATGATTGCATAACGCATGAAACTCCCCGTCGTGCCATAGACGTAATATAATATGTATATTTATTAATATATATATATATGTGTGTGTGTGTGTGTGTGTGTGTGTGTGTGTGTGTGTGTTTACGCACCTTTCTGTCGGTATGTGTTGTGCGTATTAATTACTTTAAGAAAAATAATCCACGATCCAAATTAACTTTAAGCATAACAGAAGATAAAGAAATGCGCCATTTTGCGCATGAAATGCAAGCAAGTTGCGGAAATAATACTTAAGATGTAATGTTAATAACTGAATATTGTTTTCTGTAAATAACATAAAAGTCAACCACCTTTGACCTTTTCCGCTTAAGAATGTCAGAATAATGAGGATCTAGACGCAAGTGGAAAAAATGTGAAATTTTAAATAAAAAATAGATATTTTGAATACACCAAATGACAATGCGTCCAGCTTTTGTTGACAATGCTTTTATCTCAAGATAAGAGATTTTTATTTAATGTCTTCACCTAGCAATATTGATGTTTATTCTTTGATGTAAACGATAATTTATTAGATTCGAAGACAGAACTCAAAGGTTCTGTCAGTTATACGAAAAATTAAAAAAATATTGTTGTCTCTTTCACTTGAATATCTTTATTGCAATTATAATTTTAGAATATATTTTCCGAGTTGTGCGTGTTGTAAAATTTAGAAAAGTTTTATTAGCATTGTTTGTGTTCTAATTCTTTTCATTATCATTAACCACATTCTCCTATTCCAATCTTATTTACAGCTTTTATTGGTTCAAATCATTGAGTCTAATAGAGACCATTTCCTGAAAAAAGAGAAAGATTTAGGCAATCTGAGTGTTATTTAATGCATAATATGAGATAAATAAATAAAAAAGGACTTCTAGTTCATGGTTGGTTCAGGAGAAGTCTCGTCCTGTCTAGAAGAGGCTGGGCAATTCTAGAAGTGTTTCGGAACTGCCCGGTAAAAGAAACAACAAAAACGAAAAAAAGAAAGAGAGAAATAAAGAAACAAGATACAAACGTATATTACTATACTGCATGCATTAAGAAAAACACCAACTAGACTATTCTTCGAAGAACATTTTCTCTTGAATTCAACAAAAAGGAACTTTTGACATTTAAATCTAATTCTCAATGATAACAAAAATTCATGTTATATTTTGATCAATTATTCTCATTTCTATTTTTATATATAAAAAGATCTTTCTTATCTGTTGATGTTTGATCTTTTAATGTAGGGAGTTTGCTTATATTTGGCTTAAGGTAAAGATAACAAACGTGATACATACTTCCTACAAGAACAATGAGTGACATTCTTACATGTTGTGTTTTGGTGACTAGTGACTTCTATATAGATTGATCAATTGTGATATAGATTGATCAATCTAGAAGAAACCACAGCACAGTGACGTCTCAAACTCGGAGAAAGAAAAAAAATAGACTAGACAATCGGAAACAGCTCCCGACAAAATAAAAAAAAAAAGCTGACAAGCAGATACAGTCTAAAAGTTGAAAAAATGTTGAGGCAATACGAACTAGGCCTAACAAATATAAAGAAAGGAATACAGAGACCTCAACGGAAAAGAAGGAAAAAATTTCGACTGAAGTGTTGTAGGAAAAACAGGAAGAAAAGAGGAAAAACAAGAAAGAAATAACGATGAACTAAAAAGCTTACAAAATCAACGTTAGTGAAGTCAAAAACAATACTAGGGAATTGATCGACTCTAAAAAGGAGAATCGTTTAAAAAATTACAAAAACAAAAATTATAATAGCATAAAAAGTTAGGTGCTCTCTCTTTTCTCTTTCAGTGCGTTGTGCATTACTGTTTTTACTTCTAATATATATATATATATATATATATATATATATATATATATATATATATATGCACACAAAAGATTACAAATAATTCTTTTACAAAATGGAATCCCAAGTGTTTAAAGGTTTTTTTCGGGGTATGACAAAGGAGTTATTCGGTGCCTCAAAGTCGGCAACAAATTCACTAAAAAGCAAAGGATATCTGAAACAAATAAGATTTTTAGTTGGCAGGTATGGCAGTCAGTATGCGATTTGGAAGGAAAACATGGAGAAATACTTTACAATGAGTAAAACCAGCGACGAGGAACAGTGTCAGAAGACTCTACTCATGACAGATAGGGCAGTAGGTAGCTTTACTTAGGGAATTATAAGAGAAAACAAAAATATGTCTTAGGCAGACTTAAAGTTCATGATCCAGGGGGATTACAGTATAAATTCTAACCATCATGATTTTTTTTCAATTAGTAAGCATTAAGCAGGGCAGACATGAAGTCTTACAGGACTTTATGCAAAGAATAATTCATCTAGTGGATAAAGCATATAGTAACACAAGTTAAGAGGTTTTTTATAGAGGGACTAAGGGACTGTGGAGTTAAGTCAGTCATTCGGCCGGATTACGATAAAGTTAAAGCAATAGAGGCCTTTGCTAACCACAGTACCGCAAGGAAAGTGAGGAGGTTTATCGAAATGTATTCGTATTATAGAAGATTCATTCTGGATTTTTCTAGTATAGCTGAACCATTAATTAATTTAACTAGGAAATATGTCTGATTCCAGTGGAACGATACATGCTAGATAGCGTTTGATTGCCTAAAGAAGATATGGTTACTTACCCAGTCCTTAATAAGGAGTATAGATTATACAATGATGCGTCTGACATTTCCTTACCTAACGCAACATGTCTATGCTGAAGTAGAGAGTAAGAAAACTGATTCAGAATGATGTTCATATGAGTTTGCAGCTGTTTTTTTTTATCTGGTAAGGATGACAGATATTGGCCTACCCTATTAGTCGTTTTTTTTGTACCTATTGTGTGTGAGTATTGACCATCCTGAGATGAGGTGATCAATAGTTTCGATCAATTGATCACAGAATCTACATTTTCAGTCCGTACTATTATGCAAGATATTAGCTTGGGAGTTTAGTGTAAAGAAGACTCTGCTGCAGTGTAGAAAGTATAAACCCTTCAGTTTAGTCACCGGTGAATAGCGAATTGATATACACCAAATTTTTTGCTTGGGAGAAGCTACTGGTTATGTAAAGACTTTTGGCTGCAGCTTTCTTCTATTTGCTTTTGGCCTAATCTTTTTTTATTTTGTTTCCATTTTCCTGTTGGTTTTGCGACATTTGAATCCACGTCATCGCCATTTTCAAAAGTAAACCTGATTTTGCTTCTTTTTTAAAAAATCATATCACCCCGAGCAAGGCGGTAACGCAGGGGGCTACGTGAGAGTGAAAAGATTTGGAAAAGAGAAAGCCGGAAACCACATCCTAAACAGGGAACAAGGGATGAGCCTCTACACCTGTACAATAGACGTGGGTGGAGTGTGAACTGGGCAATAGTTTAGTCTATCTACTCCAATTGAAAAAAAAATGAAAAAGAAAAAAGTGAAAAGATTGGAAAAGAGAAAGCCGGGGCGTATTTATTTATCTACTTTTAATACAGAATAAAGTTTTTTACTTTTTCATACTTCATTACAATTTGTAACGTTCAATCTAGTGCAAGATACTCATTAAGTCCCGTTATTGAAATTGTGAAAGACTTTTCCAGTTTAATCATACCCTACTCCCACTGCTCCTTGGCAGATAAAGACGGTCTGCCTTAAATTGATGTATTCTTTAGCATGTGAGCTGGTTGTATACTTTTGCATTATTTTCTTGACTTCCATTTCATTATATTGAAGCTATAAGTTACAATTTGGACATCAAGAGTACTAATGGCCGTCATCTTAATTTTTACATTCAATTGCGTTTTTATTATTACTTGCACTCACTTGATGCACTTGCTTGTTATTTCTTTACTTTTCCAATACTGCATTCTATTATCTCCATTAAAATCCAAATAGATGTAAATGCTTTCTTGTAATAGGTGTAAAATACTTTCTTGTAATTACATTATCAATACCAAGAATAATATTCTCAATACTAATAAGTATTTATTGCTTGAAGGTGATTTTTGTACATTTCGCAAGCACAAATGGCAAGCATATATCATTGCTGAAAGTTTTCATAATCTTTGAATATAATTTCAAGTCATCTAGATAGATGCTTTACCATTTTATCTTCAATTTTGATAAAAGAATTAATGCCATACAAAAGTAGATAACGATCCCCTTGAAAAATGTTCACATGTAATTTTAATGTATTTACTTAGTAGCACACCATGCAAGAGTAACAGAACTGTCTTCAAGAATAAACTATTATGTCCTATGAAATTCACAATTGTTGATGAGATCTTGTATAATTTAATGGTTTTTATGATTCACTAGTGTAGTATGATATCAAAATCTTTTTGTTGACTATTCATGATGCAATGTAATTTTGTAATTTGTGTGAGTATTATGAACATTATTAAATAATATATTCAGTATATATTACATATAAGGTCGATGAAGTGTTAAGAGAATAATTATATGCTATATATCTGGTATCATATTCTTATTTCTAGTATACGGTAACAGAACAATTGTGTCTCATATTATGTACTGTTCTTTGTAGGTCATGGAAGGTATTTAAATCTCCAGAGATCCCTGAATGCTTTGGACTGTCTCCATGGGAATCACTAATGATATTTAAATGATATTAGCCAGATATGAACAAGAAACCAGACGATTCATTTATTAGCATCTGATACTGCGGAAAAATATTCCAAATAATCCTGGATTCAGTGTTTTGCTATGTCGACTTAATGTAATTGTATAAAGCAATATAAGCCTTAATACAAAGTCTACTACCGAATTGCGAGGCTACAGAAGAAAATCAAATTTAAAATTATATTCAAGCTAATAGTGTTATACTCTGTGGGTTTGTTTGATGGCAGAACAAGTACAAAGAGTTATGGGAATTGGTAAAAAGTATTTTGAGCAAAAATTAAAGATACATAGATTTGGAGGGCAATGATCAATCAGATTTTAAAGGAACTTGACATATAAAAGACACAATCAAATCCTCAATATTTATCAGTCTTGTTCTCACTATTTCGGGAAGAACTTTGATTATAAGAGTCATATTTTAATATTTTCTAGAGCGCGAATATTTAGGGCTTGAGTTCTGTGAATAAAGTTAGAATATTAATTAGTACGGTAAGAGAGAAATTTACATTTTGGAAACAAGCAATTTGAATAATTACTTCCTTGATTCTTGTCTCATTAAGAGTAATGGCTGGAAGAGTGAAAATTCAGTTTTATTAAGATGGTTTTCCATTTGAATAAATTTTTAAAGTGTTTTTATTTTTAATGTATCTTTGAAAGCAAGGAAAAAAAAAGAGAGCTAAGGCTTATGTAAAAATGTGCAATGTCTATACAAAGTGACCTAAACGTTCTCTATTTTCCACAAACAGGGTTGGTACCATTTACCCTCGGCACTTCATCCAACAATTGAATTAGGGCAAGCCTGTTGGTCGGCACTCGAGTTAAACACGTAATCAACGCTTTGAAGACGTCAGCTAATTTTATCAGCATTTACTTTTACAGCTTACGTTAAATTGTCAATCATCTATTATAATCATATATATATAATGTATCTTCTTATATTTATTTTCTGTTAATTCACTGAATACATGTGATGCTGTAATATTATTTAAGATCAGTTAATACTTGTTTCCTAAATAAATATTATTTTATATAATTATTTCCTTGTGGTGGCAAAAAAAAATGTAAAAAAGTAAAAATACTATCCCTTCAAATATATTAGTGTGGTGCCTTCAATTTCATCAAATCACAAAACAAGATGTTTTATCAACAGTAAAAATAAAATATTTCAAAGCGTCTACAGAATAAAAAAAAACTTTTCATATATAAAAGTTTTGACTAAAATTTATATTTTATAAGAATCCTCTTTTATGAAAATTGGCATAGTAAGGGTCCTGTATTATAGATTTAGTGGGAGCGCATGTACTGTTTATAGATAAAAAATAGGTCTGTTAAGAAGTCAGTTAAAGCAGAACTTGCTAAGAGAAATACATAACACCTTGTAAATCGGAAACTTTACCATAGTTCACACAATGCTGAATGTTTAAGTACTTGTTCTTTAAAATCAAACGAACAGGGAATCGCATTAAAGTAATTCAAAAAGGTTTTGTGGGACAGAAATGATTAATACCGAGCACGGTTAAAGTTTTTATTTTAAGCAGTGAATACATTTTTACCATCAGATACAAAATAGGGTGAGATATCTAGCACTGGGACAGGGTATTGAAAAAAATGAATTGATAGCTTCAGGAAAAGATATAAGTCGAAACAATATTTGTCACAGATTCCCATAAATTCAACTTGAAAATTTCATTATACTCTACTAATTACTTCAATCGGTGCTAACAATAACTTCGTATATTCTCCCTGGAGCACAGAGCTCTTAAACACACACACACACACACACACACACACACACACACACACACATCAGAATTGCAACTGTACATACATCAGAATTATGCTACCGATATATATATATATATATATATATATATATATATATATATATATCGGTAAATACAGATGGCAATCAAATCACCAGGTGCTAATTGAAAACTGACCGTTATATAATTTCAATATTGATATTATACCGTAGTGTAATAATAGTGGATCAATCCACTCATTTATGGTGGCGGGGTAATAAATTAACAATAATAATGATTATATAGTATATATATATATACAAATACAAATACAAATCTAAATATAATTTAAATGCAAATACACACATCTAATATGTAACTTCAAGTAGAAATGCACGCACAAAGAACATTACGTCAGACTGCAACACAACAGTCTTGTGAGAGACCTCAACCTGCAGGAAAAATACATCGTGAAAAACAAATACGAGGAACAAATTGGAAAATGAAACTCGAAATGGAACACACTAAAGTAAGCGTTATTGTCATCAGCAAAAAATATTGTCTCAAAGGAAAAAAGACGCACATGAAAAAATTAGTGAATAACTGATGAGGTTCTGGAGATAATGCAAAAGCGACAGAAAAATAATGCCATGGCCTTGAATGGAATACAGAAAACTACACAAGAAAATATTGAGCAAATGAAGATAAGCTAAATAGGAATGATTCAACAACAAATGTGCAGAAATAGAGAAATTAAGAACAACTAATACAGGTGACATGCATGAAAATAAGGGAACTGACAGGACAAAGACATGCTCCTCAACAGGATGTATAAAATCCAAGGATGGAACGTTCATATTAGAGAAAGAGGAAATACTTCAGCTATGGAAAGTATATATAAGAGAGCTTTTTCACGACAAGACTAAGCAACCGACAGTATACAGTGGTACCGACTGACCAGAAATGATAAAATCCGAAGTGGAAGCTGCAATAGATTAACTGAATAGAAACAAAGCAGCTGAACCAGACGGCATTGCAATAGATTGTACTAGATAATTTTGCATAGACAAAATTACAGAAATAATAAATAAAATCTAGAACAGTGGTGATATACCGGAAGAACTACGCTGATCGATTTTCATAGCACTGCCTAAGAAGCCAGGCGCAAATGTTAACTCCACCGAACCGCATAACATTATGAGCCACATAACAAAACTCATCATCCGAATCCTGATGAATAAAGCGCGCAGCAGAATCAAGCCAGAGATAGGCCAAGAACAGTGCGGATTCGTCAAGGACACTGGAACGATAAACGTGATATTTATGCTTAAGATATTATCAAAAAGTATCATACAAATGCAGAAGGATGTGTACCTATATTTCATAGACTACGCAAAGACATTCGACAAAGTATGACACAAGGACTTGATAGTGATGATCGACAAACTATATATATTCAGAAAAGACATTAGAGTAATCAAGGACCTCTACTGGCAGCAGTGCCATGTTCTCACGCATATACTCGGGTGTTATACCTTTCTTTTGAAAATACTTTATGACTGCTCGAACCTCTCGTTTGTCCATTTTTAAATTTGTCAGACACATTTTACCTGCACCTAAATTAAGACAGAAATCGGATTTTTTTTTTTAGTTTATTAGAAGTGATAGTGTGTTTCAATAACAACAATGTTCAGCTATGGCACTTCTTTCTGGATGAAGTTTAGAACTTTTTGAACGACCCATGTAAGATTTAGTTGTAGCAATTATTTTCCACGCAATTATATTTTCTGTTACAGTTTCTATATAATTTCCTGATTTAAATTTGGTATTTGTATCCTTTCATTAATGGTATTTTAGGAATAATCAATTTTGATGTCTCTTCAAAAGATAAACGTTTTTATCGAAATGAATAATTGATTGGTTGCTTTTTGGTTACCATGAAACGATGAAAAAATAAAACAAATGAGACTTTAGTAAATAGTAATTGCAATAGAATTTTCAAAAATTCATTTTTTTTTATGAATAATTATAATAATTAATTTTATGCTTGAAATCCTGAACATTTCTTTTTTATGCTTTGATTTTTAACACGTTTTGTTCCATACGAAAGATCCCTACAGATTTCGCTGAGATTTGGTGTGTAATAGCAGCAGTAATTCTAAGAAATTATTCTCTTAAATATTTCTTTCGAGAAGACAAATTTATAACATCTTTTGTTATTGTTAGAGTTTTTTAAAAAGTCTTTAAGTCATCATCGAAATTTTATAATTTGCATTGAAATTTAATAAAGGAATGTCATATTAAAATGCCCAGACGTTCTAACTTAATATGTCTTAGAGGAGTAGTGAACAGAAATATTATTGTATACGTTTATTTCCGATAAATGTTTTATTCCTCATCAGTCGCGTTGGTAAGTTGATAAATTTTGCTGCTACCTCTGTTAACTAATACTTCATGATTCTTCAATGGTAAAGAGACATGTTTTGAATATTCAGGAAGTAGTAAGTTCAAAAGAAAAAATGCAGAGCAACGTAAATTTTTTGACTGCTTATATGTCAAATACAATTACAAAATTACTTCAAAGTTTTCGTTATTTTTCACAGCACTGTTAAATTATTTATTTATTAACAACGAGATCATGTAAATATTCTCATGTATAAAACGCGATGTATATCTATCTCTAATGTACTGGGTGTGCTGGCAAAATAATACCACGTGACCTGAATCTTCATTACGTATTATTTTATTCAACTCATGACCTTCAGTTACTCTCAGCCAACGTGTTTGAGCACGACTCTTAATATCCCTGGTCCGATAGGTTGACTCTAAAATTCTCTTCCTCACGTATGAGAGACTGCTACACCTCTTCTATCCATTAGTTCAATATTCTCGTTCCATTCGTGCAAAATCGATGGTAGGTGTGAGGTCACGTGCTTCTCACATGTCAACCGAGAGTAACCCCAGAACCGGTTTCTTCGATGGTCTGCAATCTCGTTTTGAAATCCTACTACACATTTATATTCATATATTTAGTGCAATGTACTTTTCACAGATTGCACAAATATTACACTGATCCTGGAAGCTTTCATCGTACAGATATTCTGATGCTCAAATCGCCTATTCATATCTAATTACGCTTATTAGATTTTACGGTTATTATGATAATACTACGAATAAAATGCCACTAATAGATGACTGTTTCAAATTACTCCAGCGCATGTTGAATAAATTAGCAAAGTTATATATTTTTCGCTAAAAACGATGGAAACTATTTCACAAATACACAAAACTTTGACATATATTAAGAGAAATGTTAAGAAAAGTCTGCCGCCAGGATTTTGTAATGTGTTGTTGGATACACATCGTGTTTGGGAAAGACGATATCTAAATATTTGATAATCTGAAGTTCAGAAGATTCACCAACATGTTAGAATGTTTAGCAAAAGAAAGATAAACAACGAAATGCCAAAGAACCGAATCTTTTATTTCGATTACTGGGGCAAATTGTTCTCGATCCATGAGCTATGCTACTTTCGGATGTTTTCGTTATTTCCATTTGACACAGCTCTCAAATATTTTTCGTTACTGCTGTCGCTAGGTATTGAACTCCCAACTCTTTGGGTTAAGTCACTGGATTCAACCAACGCTTTTACCCATTGGGCCACATACCCATGAGCAAAAGCATCCAGAAGTAGCATGACACATAGCACGAGAACATTCTACACAAGTTATCGAAATAAAAAGATTCGGTTCAAAATTTCAATCACCCGAAGAAGGTCGGAGCGCACAGTGGCTGAAACATCGTGAATATGACAGTAAAGGTGAGGACAATACTTCAAAAAATGTCAATAATATAAATATTTCATCTCAGAAATATAGGCAAATAAATGGTAAAGAGTAGAAAACAATTATCACTGTATATCAGAATGAAACAGGTTTGAGTGATTTGATAGCGTCAGGGAACGGTTGCACTTAAGTATTATTTTGCGATACGGGTGTAAGTTCCAGAGCAGAAATTGCCATCGGTGACCATAAAAAAACGTAAAGATAAGAAAAAGAAAAAGACATCGTAGTAGATTTAGCAGGGTTCGGTGATTTTTATTCAATTATCTATTGTTAAACATAGCGAATTATCATTGAGGGAAAATTGAGAGATTTCCTTAAAAAGAGACACACACCTTAAAAATGTACAGTGAAAAGTTTTACCGCTTTGTAAACACGCGAGCCTGAATCTTCTAGAAACTAGAAATCACTCTTTCAATCTCTTTCTCTTTCTTTCTACATCTCTCTCCTCCTCTCTTCTTCATTAACAAGTGATAAGTAAAAATGCCATACTTAGTACAATAAAAGCGTTAAGCTGATTAACACCTCAAAAAGGAAATTCTTTCTTAGTGAAAAGAGATTTAATTAGATTTTCTGCAAGAAATCTGAATTAGCTTTGCCAGTTTTATAAAAATTGGGAGTGTGTTACCACAATAAAATTTTTAGCTATGGTTATTTTTTCTGGATGATACTTAAAGCTTTTGAAAAGAGCCACGTAATATTTAGTTGTAGCCGTTATTTTTCACATAATTATATTTTTGTTACAGTTCTTCAAATTTGGTATTTTTATTCTTCCATTAATGACGTTTATGAAGAATCATTTTTGATGACTCTTCAAAAGATAAACGTATTATTTTTTATTTTTCAAAATGAATAATTCATTGGTTCTTATTTAGTCTCCATGAAACGATGCAAAAACAAACAACCGAATGAGAGTTTAATAAATAGTAATTGCAACGGAATTTTAAAAATTCCGTTTTGTTTATGAATAATTAAAATAATTTATGTATTGAATCCAGTTAATTTCTTTTTAGGCCTTGATTTACTGCGTTTCGTTCCCTACGAAATATCCCAGCGGGTTTCACTAAGATTTGAAAGAGTAGGTCCTTAGAAAAAGACATACTCCTTCAAATTGTACAGTGAAAAATTTTACCTCTTCGCGAACACGCGAGACTGAATCTTCTAAAAACTAGAAATCACTCTCCCAATCTTTTTCTCTCTATTTCACTATCTCTTGCCGCCTCTCTTTTTCAGTAACAAATGAAAAGCAAAATTTCCATACTTAGGGCAATAAAAGCGTTGTTCTGATTAACACCACAAAATGTAAACTCTTTCCGTGTGAAATACTCCTCTCTCTTATTTTGGACAGGATTAGAGGTTCATACCTTGTTTCCTGTTTAGGAAAGGGTTCCCAGTTTCTTTTTCCTTCTTAGTTCTTGATACAAGCCTTTTGCGATGCGTGTGGATGTCAGTTTCCTGGTTGCTGCTTCCGACTGGTGTTTCCGACTGGTATTTAGGAGCCCGAACTCTTGCATAGCGTCTTAAGAAGTTTCTCTGATAAACCGTTGAATAATATCGAGGTTTCCTGTAGTGACACGTCGCACATGGATGGATGTCCATGCAAGTGCTTCTGGCGAGCAACCCTGAGTCCACATTCTGCTGCCGTCTGCGCCTGTTTCCCTCCTAAACATGTTGCATTAATCTAAACCTCTCCTTATCGAAAAATATCACTAATTATGACATCACAGAATGTAAGAACTAAAACTAAACCAGGTAAACATTAATCACCTAAACTTATTAACATCTCTTTTTCAAACATCTGTGGTATCCGTACCAACTTTTGCAGCATTTAATACTTCATCAAAGTAAACTCACCTGTCATCATAGCCCTCTCTGAAACTAACTTTGATCCCTCTATTCCATCCTCCTTTCATTTCTATATACCTGGTTACCTTCCTCTCTTTAGGAAAGACTCCAGTGTCCATATGCATGGAATTGGGATTTATGTCAGCGATGATCATTCCTACATGTGTCTCCGTCTCTCTCTACTTAACTCGGTTAGTTACCTTTTCTTTCTCTACTACTACCCTTCATCATATAACTATGTACTTGACAGCATCTCTAAAAATATAGACAAGAACATTTCCTCTCATCCATTCCCCCATATATTTGTGTTTGGAGACTTCAATGCCCACCATGCCAAGTGGCTGGAAAACGCTCACAAATCTTGCTGGTGTCCATACTATGAACTTTTCAGTAACTTAATCCCTTACGCAAGTAATTGATTTCCCGACTCGTTTCTCTAATAGCATCAATAAAACTGACTCACTACTAGACCTCTGTTTCACTTCTATCTCTGATTCTTGCTATGCTATGCCGTTTTGAAAACTCTAATCATGTTGTGGTTTCCGTTAATATATCTTTTCACATACCCTCCTCCTAGAAACCCCAGACTGTCAGAATATCTTACTGCTACCAAAGAACAGACTAAGAGTCGTTCCGTGATTCCCTGTGTGACGTCTCTTGGAACAGAGATTTTAGTCTTCCCATTGAAGACTGAGTTCGAGGTCTTTTTCATGGGTGATATATTATATATTATTCGAAGTAGCTAAGTGGTTTGGCAAATGTAAGCGGGTAGGACAATCTAGAAAGTAGCCGTAATGGGCCGGTACTCGTCGTAGTCGTATGCAGTATGCTTAGGCGTAGGCTTATGCAATAGGCGAGGTCAATAGGTGTTCTAATAGGCGTAGTCTTAGGCATCTCCGCCTTAGTGTGTATTTATGGCTGACACCAGCCAATTATATTACTGAGAGGAGGAACCAAAGGGTATGCATATTCATTACATAAATGGGTTAAAGCTGGCTTCAATATTTTCATCCTAGCCAGAAAGTTACGACTTAAACCCCATTCGTCTCCCCGGTTCTTCCCAGATTGCTCGGCTGCTATTGCTCACAGTAATAACTTCTTCCGCGAGCGAAAGTGATGGAATCCCAATCATTTTACTGAAGAAATGTGCCCTTGAGCTCTCCTCTGTCTTCTTCAAATTGTACATCTACTGCCTCTCTGCTTCTTACTTCCTTGCCTGCTGAAAGTCCTTCTCTGTGGTTCCTGTATTTAAGAACACTGGGCAGCCCTCAGACCCCTCCAGTTATGATTATATAAGCTTCCTACCGATTTTTGGCAAAGTACTCGAGGCTATTATTGATGCTTCAACAAGTGCTTCAACATCTTACGGCCCATGGCCTCTTCTCTGATAAACAGAATGGTTTTCACTTCACCAGATCTACTTACTGATATGTTAACGACTATCACTAAATATATATACCAGGCTCTCGATAAAAACAGCGAAGCTCGAGTTATTGCATTAGATATCTCCAAAGTATTTGACAGAGTCTAGTATGCTAGCATTCTACGCAAGTCACATGGCTATGGAATAAATCGACGATTGATTGAGCTAATCCAGTATTTGCTTTTAAATCACGTAATGAAGGTGGTATTGAATGGGCATACTATCATACAAACGAGGGTGTTCCTCAAGGCTCTATTCTAGGTCCTACGTTTTTTTCTGATCTTCACCAACGATCTCCCTAATGTAATCAGATCCAAAGTAGGCATTTATACTGACGACACAACAATTTACTCCCGTCCCGATAAGACATCTGCCGGGGTTGATAAAGCAAACTTCCTTGAAAAGGATCTCTAATCTGTGGTGAACTGGAGTAATAAATGGCTCGTAAATTTTAATTCTTCCAAAATGAAACTGCTATCATTTAACCACCATAGACAACCGCTCCTATTCTCTATTAGAATGGATCAGGCTAGTCTCCCTGAAATCAAAACATTGCGCCTTCTTGGGTATAAATCTATCAGCCCACCTCAAGTGGAATGTCTACATTGCTAAATCTGCTGCTGGGAAGTTTGGTTCCCTTTGTAGGCCTAGAAAGTTTTTCTATTCTAAATCCATCTTACACATATATAAATTGTCAATCCACCCGTGCATTGCATACTGCTGTCACATCTGGTTGGGTGCCCCTGCTATTCATCTTGGGCTTCTTGATAAAATCCACCGAAGGATCGGTAATATAATTGATCCTAACCTGGTTGCTCACATCCTTTCCCTGACAACTATTGTATCATTTTCTTCTTACTTTCCACTCCACTCACATGCAGCCCTCTTCACACCTGTATTCTTGTCCTTTTTGTACTCATTTTCTGACTCCCATGTAACTTGTTCCTCTTTCTCATCACTTACTTCTTCTGTAACCCCTGCGCACTAGTGATAGTTCTGCCTTACTTGGGGTGAAACGATTCAAAAGAAAAAGAAAAAAAAGAAGAGATTTAATTAGATTTTCAGCAAGAAACAAAAACAGACCAAATTTAATATATTAGTTCCTCAGAATCTGTGGAAAAGAATGTGTCGATTCAACCGACTTGGTCAATATCTCGGACAACGGCAGCTATCACCAACCCCTCTTACAAGCTAGGAGGATCATCTTTCGTACAAAGAAGTTGGCCTTCGTACCACGGATCTGCACCCACATACCCGATCACAACACAATATATTGTGATAATAAATTACTACTCTAAAGGTGAAGAAAACTTCGTTGATGTAATAAGTGAAGTAGTAGTCATCAAAAACTTTTGTGGTTTGGGGTAAACTTCTGATATATGACGTTATAAATCTGGATTTTTCCTCTTTAAACAGCTTTTCTTAATGACACGTCTATTTGAAATTGAATTAATCATTTGTTTATTAACTACTTATGTGTTTCCATATTTTTAACATTAATCAAATCGCTAATAATGAAAGGTTAAACAATGGTGAAAAATTTTAATTAATTCTAACAAAATGCGAATATTTAAACGAGACACTTTTAATAATAAGCGATTTCAACCCCCTCAAAATCTTCTACACATATAATTTATCATTTCAAAGTTTGTTCAAAATTACAGTAATAGGGCATATTAGATTAATTAATCTATAAAATGAGCTTGTTAATCATAACATTCTTTTAAAATAGACAATTTCTCAGTAAAAAGCCAAGTTAGTTAAACAAGGAAAACAAAGGAAGAAAATATTTACACAATTTACATTATTCGGATTGTTGCCCTCATTTTTGTTGCATCAAGGGTACATGGTTCAGTGGGTAAAAGCGTTGGTTGAAGTAATTTAGTGTCTTGACCCAAAGAGTTGTGAGGATAACAAAAAATTGTGGAGTTCATTTAAAGGGAAATAACTGATGCTGATATATCTGGAAAAGACATGGAGCATAGAACTAGAACAATCTACTCTCGTGGACGAAATAACGGGTTTGGTTCGAAATTTTAATCACCTGAAGAAGGTCGGAGCGTTCAACGGTACAAACGTTGTGAATCTGGCCACAAATATGAGAACAGTCCGAAAATGTAAACAGTGCAAATAATTACAACATCTTATCACAGAAATATGGACAGAAAAGGAAGAAAAATTGTTGCCCAATTCTTACAAACGAGAAAGGCTTTTTTTATTTCGAATTTCGAATTCCGATTTTGAAGGAGTATGCATAAAATGATTTTTCCAGTGATGAACAAAAATACATTTTCACTAACTGAGGTGGCTCAATTTTTACTGAGACGCATTACCCACTGCCTAAATGGGCTTGCATTCACCTCGTAAAGCTTCAGCAAGTATCCAAGAAAGTCAATAGGTTCATTTTCTATATGGAGATATTCAATTTCAGTTTCTTTTTTACATAGATTGTTACTCCTTTGAATGCTGAGTCATCACACGTACCGTAATATTCTTTTGTTTTTTACTGTTTGTATGCGAAATATACGGATGGAAATATATGAACACTAATATTATTTTTCAAATTGTTTCATTAGTCTTTTCAGTCCAATATTTTTATTAGTCAGTAAATTAAATACCTTTTATTTTTCCTGTTGTCTCCAGCATATCATTAAAAATGCACATCTTTCAATTTTCCAAACCCATTTCAATATCTGTTATATATTTTGAAGTATATACTGGTAAATAAATTTGTCGTTGATTTAAATAATATTATTGTTTTTAATATTCTTATAAAACCATTTTTTCGTGCGTGCAATTGTAACATCAACAGATGAACAAATGAAAAAGAAATGGTATGAGGAGGAGAAATTTTATGACGTATGATAGATGGTCCTGACTGTGGAACATCCAGTGAACATCGAGTTTATTACATTAACAACGCTTCCCGAGACTTGCTTTTGTTTTTCATCGTTCCACACAGATACATACTCGATGTGCAAACCTTCGTCATTATTAACAGAGAATTACCTCCCTGTGATGTGAAGGCTTGCGGTTTTTTAAAAACTAATAAACAATTAATGTCATCAGCCGTGGATAATGTGCTTGACATGATCACTATTTACCCACTTCTGAATACACAGATATCCATATAATAGCATTTAAACATATAGCATGGAACTTTTTGATTCTTAATCGTGATTTTAACACTTTTTAACTTCTTTATTATGAAATCATTATGTTTAAGTAAAAAAAAAATAATAATAAAGTAGCTACTATTTACAAATTAAATATGTTGGAATTCTTTTGTAATTGACAAAGAAGTGTTGAAAAGTTCTCGTCTTTATCCACTTTTGAAAATCAGTATTTTGAGATTTGGGTCCTTTTGAGAATTGAGTCCAGCTGAGAGCGTTTCAATATCCCATATATTTTTTCAAATTATGAATATGTGAGTAATGAGGAAGTTCAAAAAAATAGAATCAAAATCGACTCTCTCTCTCTCTCTCTCTCTCGCTCTCTCTCTCTCTCTCTCATACCGACTTTAAATTAATAGTCGATATAGTTGAAAGTACTTGAACAAAAACTAGACAAACGTTCAACTTTGGTCAGTTTATCCACAGTACATCATCTGATTAGAAAACTGGATAAATTCATGACTGTGTTTGGCGTTTTTTCTGTAACTACAGACCAAATGGGCTTTTTGATAAGTTTTTTTTTCTCATTTACAATCTCTCTTAAAACCTCTCAATTAGAAATAGCTACCACGTTTTCAGAAAGTGTAAAACGTCCTTCTATCTTGAGCAGTCTGTCATTTATCTTTGTTATTCCAGGAAACGGTATAATTTGCTTCGTAATCAATGTAATCAGTCTGTGACGTCAAGAATGTCTAACTTGAGACAGATTCAATTTAACCACATTGACTGACGTTCATTATACAAATTTCATGTTGATTTAGAAATAGTTGTAAAGATCAAAGCGAACAATAAAAACGGATATGGCGTAAAATCCGAGTAGAAAAATACAAGGCACATTCTGTGATTACCGACAAGAAAATCCAAGCCCACGGATTAATTTCTTACATTAAACATAGTATATATATATATATATATATATATATATATATATATATATATATATATATATTGTTTAATTACTTAGTTTCTAGTCATAATAAGATTAGATCAGTGCACATTTGTATGAAAAAATGTTCAATGCAGTTAACTTTTGAATATTTTCCATTTGTAAACGAGTTATTAGGCGACCTAGGTTTCACCTATGAGTGATGTCTTCAGGCGATTTTCAATAACTGATTTTACCGTTTACCGTTTTTTTTTGTTTTTGTTTTTTTTAAGAACTCTCACGTAACGGTGTTTTTTTTTGTTTTGTTTTGTTTGTTTGTTTGTTTTTTTTGAACGCTCACGTGGCAAGGAAGTTTTTAATGCGCAATTTTTAAAACTGCAAGAAATTATGACGTTTTCATCCATGGTTGTATGAACCTAAGAGGTATTTTTTAGTATAGTTACACTTAGTCATAATTTCCGTTCTTTCATTCAATAGTTCATTTTTGTTTAAGAATAGCATAATCTCTATCTTTTCTTCCTGACAGTGTCTACATATTTTGCTACCGTTGTAAGGCTTGGCTGTTTTTACTATACTCCATCTCATGTCTGGGTCTTTTCCATATTTTGATTTTAATTTCCACACGAGGCTACCCAATTTTGTATAGTTTTTTAAGTTTTTTTTTATTTTGAACCACCTGCTCTTAAATATAAGCATATATATGTATGTATGTGTGTATGTACACATATATACCGAGATAGATAGATAGATAGATAGATAGATAGATAGATAGATAGATAGATAGATAGATAGCGTGTAGTTAAATAAGAGTTAAGACCATTGGTAACATGATTAATGAATAATACGAGATTTAACATTACATTTCATACTTAATATTACATTTTATTTCACTCCAATACTTCGATAGTTTGTATAAGTTAAAGTTTGTAAGCAGTGCCGATTCGTCTGAAACGGGGCCGTACATTCTCGTCTGCGATATCTGAGGCTCTCGATCACTTATCTGATATGAATATTTAGATATTCATTTGTTCAACGGATTTTCTTACGAGGACATATAACAATGGTCAACAAAAACATTTCTTTGGGATGGTGTCGAGACACCAAATATTTTCTTAGCCAATTTGAGAGCGTTGAATCTGAAAATGACCTTACTTTTTTTGATTAGCTACCATTTTTGTTGTACAGAAATGCCTTATTTTTTAACAAAATTTTTTTATTTGCTTTCTGTATATACGACTCTGGCCGATGGCAATATTTCTCAAAATAAAATCGTAGAAACCTTTTAATTCGTATTTAAATCAACAAATATTGGTCCACTTGTTGAGAAATACAATTTTTTAATAACAATCAGACATTAAGCCTTTAAAAATAGCACGATTAAATATACCAAGATAAAGTATTTTCATCAAATCATTTAATAAACTAACAGTAAAAATTTAAAAAAACTTCGTAAACATAAGAACTATGGTAAAAATGTTCTCTTTCTTGAATGTATGCCATGTTCAATGTTATTTAAGTCCCTTTTGATACTCCAGCAATAGTCAGCGACCATTCGTTTGTCCAACCGTCTCTGGTAGTGGTTTTACATAGTTTTGATATATTGATGGAATCGTTCTCCTTGCTTATCACTCACATCACAGCATTATCCGAAAATTTATCTAGATAACTATGTAAAATATGAACCTTAATCCTCATATTAGCGCCAGTGTCTTGTAGATTTTCAACAGCTTTTCCACTAACTCCTTGTAGTTTTCGGTCTGGGGATTGCCTAAGAATTATTTCACCACGCGAACAATGTCCAAACGCGTAATTCTAAGTCATTCATTGAATTAACAAATTCGTTAACCACAATGAGTTCCCAGACATCACATATTCGTATAAATATCTACTCCGGCAAATCTCAAACTGGAAACACTACCTAATTTGAACGCATTCGAAAAGCAGTTTCAAAACAGAGAGAGATTTCAAAACAACAGGATGATTTCAAAACAGCGGGAGATTCTAAATTAACGACACAAACGGCGCTTTGGTGATTTCAGGTCAGGGTGTGAAAACAAAAAACTCTTAATGTGCTCGATTTCTTTCCGTAGTGAGGTGATAAAGTAATGAGTTAGGTTTTAAGTTTTCACTTTTTTATGTCACCTTAATTATCAGGTTTACTGACAGTTTATCAGTTAATTTGAATTTTGGCAATAAATTTGAAAAATTCGATACTTCATTTTTAAACGTTT
Organism: Ascarosepion bandense; assembly: GCA_037127315.1. Lineage (NCBI taxonomy): Eukaryota > Metazoa > Mollusca > Cephalopoda > Sepiida > Sepiidae > Ascarosepion > Ascarosepion bandense. The sequence continues at coordinate 2,519,925 of JBBBDQ010000310.1, forward strand.
TGACTCAATAAGACTTTTTTTCTTATAAAAAATAGTTTATTTCATGTGGCTGACATGAATTTCTCGGCCTACCCAGAAATTGATGGGTTTCTACGAGAGTTATTAACTAAATGTTAAAATCAGCTACGATCGTAAGTTAAACTTTTTTTCCCAAAGATTAGCATTTTCAGTACGCAAAAATGGTTACTAAATGGTTAGAAATCTAAGGTCATTTTCAGAATCAACACCATCAATTTTGCAAAAAACGTCCTTTATTTCTTGGCACCAAAAATCGTGTTGAACAGTGTAATAGGTGCAGATAGAACCATAAAAATTCGCTTCGAGATGTCACCACTGACACCGGGTGAATAACGATCAACCTATCTTTCATGCTTCTTTCGGCTTCTTTCATGCTCTGGTGGAAAATTGAGTGCAATATCTCTTCCGGTGGTCTTGTGTGAGACCAATGCTTCATGTATGTGTGTGTGCGTGCGCTCGCGTGTATGTGTGTGTGTGTGTGTGTCTGTGTGTGTGTGGATGCAATGATTTATTACAGTGTCTGAAATCTGGGAATAATACAGGGTAAAATTAAAACTGAAATCTAAAATGGATGAAAATCAGAATGAGATAAAAAGAATAATTTCTTATTAGCAAATCAAACAATAAGTGAAATTATTTTTCCAATATATGAGCGACTATAATCATTGCAATTTTGTAATATCTCATAAAGACTTTGAGTAGCATTTTGATATTCTTTCAGTGTTATATAACCAGCTTCTTTATCAATGAAATTATTTAAATCCAGAAGTTTTAAACCTAATTCTTAAAACTGTCAAAAAAAATTATAATGTTATATCAGGGTACCTTGCTGCACAGATATGTCAGACCTCTTTTTAAACGATCGATTTGTTAATTTTCAATTCATAACTATCCAATGATACGTGAGCAATGTGAAAGTGCACCGTCCATTATTTTTTAATCGCTTTAATCCAAGTAAGGCATGACTGCCACTGGTGCACGGATGGCTACAGCGAGAGAAAAGAAAGAAAAATAGCAAAGTAGAGGGGTTGCCGAAGAAAAGATAAGAGAGAGTTTAGAATTAAGGAGACAGAAGATGACAACTGACGTTGCATTGAAACTTTTGAAGATTGTAGCTATTAGGGAAGCAAGTATACTGAAGGGGGGGTTCGCAGTCGGGAAGTGAGAAAAAAGAAGCTGAAAGAGTAGAAGTGTCGGTTACATTTGACTATTTTAACGGTAAAAGAGTGAAACCTAACCGCCAAACTTGTAGCACGTGTAAACTCATGTGGTCGGGGCAACAAGATGAAGTATGTGAGAGCACAATCTGTAAAAATATTTATAGAAAAGACGGAGGGAAGCTACTCTCGTCGGTGAGAAAGTGACTGCTAAAAACTTGTTGCTTCCAATACCCTTAAGGAGAATTATGGTATAAAAAATGTTTCAACAAGTTCAAATAAATTTTCTCGACAATGAAATCTATGTAAACTCTTGCTGATAACAAACCCAGGCAGATAATAATTTGAGGATTTGCCAGATTGACATGTGTAAAAAGAAACAAAGAATACCCAGCGCAAAATCAATCTGTCTCATTTTACTGATAGATACGGTAAAGACAGGGCGTGTCGCATTTTTTTTCTGAAGACTTCTTCTTCTCTAGCAAACGTGTCGGATTTTACGCAACACAGCTGAAAATGCTCCTAGCTGAAAACGACCAAATAAAAGAAAATATTTTCTCAAATGTAATTTTTTCAACATTTTTACAAAACACACACGCACATGCATGCGCGCACATTTTACAACACACACAAACATCCATACGATGCAAATATTTAAAATTTTCTTATTTATACTAAATTATTATTTATATATCATTTATATATTTACATATCATTTAGAACCTTAACTATGAAATCTTTAAAAATAATATTTTTTAAGTTCTTTTTTATTAAGCAAAATAATTTAAATGCAACAAAATTGCAAAATTTAACAAGACGTGACTAAACGACTGTCACAAATTAACAAGATGTAAATAAACATAAAAAAACAATGAGTTTTTTATCATGGTTCATCTATTAACATAACATTTGTAAAGTTAAAAGTTGAAAGCAAATTTTAATTATTGGCCTCTTGTTATTGTCACTTGAATGAAGACAAACAACAAATACGAAGGAATTCGCTTCGACTGATATGATGAACAAACACTTTGTGCAATCAGAAATGTGTATGACCGATATAATAATGTCAAATTGTTAAGATTCTTCGATTATTGTTAGAAAGAAGAAATCAAAGATACAAAAGTGAAAAATTACAATCTTTCTTCAGTACTCACACGGAGAAAAGCGAACATTGATATTTATTTTATATAACAAATTTCGTTACTTGTTAAAGTATCTAAAGCAATTCAGTAATAAATATTAAAAACAAAGCATTATACGGTGAAACTTTACGATCAAAATTCAGCTAATAAGTACATGTCATGCTAGAATAACTACATGTCTGTTAATAACTACATGTCATGCTATATTGTATGCACGTATGAGCCACCCTCATACGTGCATACGATATAAGTAAAAACAGTAGAAAGTTAAAATATGAATGAAATACTGATGAATATTAAAAAATCTCCAAGAGTCCATGTTGTTTTGTGAAATGATAAAATAATTTATTCCGGTAGAGGAAATATTGTGTTAATTAAATAGATTTATTTCGCCTATATATTTTGAATTTATTTATAAAACAATATTATCAATATTGATATAACGTGAAACTATATTTTGCTTGTATATAAGTGTATCACGAAAATCATATCGGCATCGATTGGTTAATGGTAATTGCATTATGAAACCTTTGGCTTAAATAATAACATCTAGCTGTGTAGAGGGAGAAGTTTCTTAGAATGCGTTAAACAATAACACATTAAATCTCGTAAAATTTACTATGTGCACATTACTTACGTACGCACTGATTACCAGTCGTAAAACGTAGTAATTTATTTTTGTTAAACTAGATAAAACTCTTAAAAATATCAGTGTTTTCCAGAATACGCATAAACTCCCAAACCTCTCTTTCTCTAACACTCTGCACCAATTTTGTGAAATCATTCTTCTAGGAACACTCTGAAGACATCTTAGCTCTCTGAGAAATGAATCAATCATTTCCACTGAATTATCTGTTCCTGACTATTTTCCTCTCTTTCGAAAGAACTCAAATACCCACGAGTCTGGCCTTGGTGTCTATATTCAGGAACATCTTCCAGTGGCAAGAGGATTCTCTCTTGAATTTCTGAACTCTTCTTACATGTGTCTCCAACTTTCAATACTAAACTCAGTCAATTATCTCTTCTTTCTTTTATCATTCCTCTTCCTCTCATGTTGCGTGATAGATAGAATTTTCGATAGTATAGATAAGACCCTCTCTCTACAGTAGTCTCTAAATATATTTGTTCTCGGCAACTTCAATGCCACCATGTCAGCTTAAGCACTGCAATGCAACTGACCTCCCTGACATTCGGACCTTGAACTTCCCAATTGCTCAATTTTTTATTCAAATAGCAGACCTCACTACACGTTTCTCCAGTAATTCTGACGATCATGCTTCTCTACTTGATCTCTTTCTTAACTCCACCCCGGATTGATGTAGTCCTTTTGGCAACTCTAATCATGCAGTAGTATCTAGATATTTATTTCCGCTTTCCCATAAGTCACAAACATCCTATTAACAGAATATCTTTCTATTTTCAACGCACTGATTTTGACTCGTTTCGTTACTTTCATCGCGGTGTTCAATGAAATTATATTCTTATTCATCCTGTTCAGAAATGTGCCACAGAGGTCTTTTTCTGGGTGAAATCGAGCATTGAATCTTTCAAACCAACACGAAAACACTAAGTGAAACCGCAATAATCTCCTTGTTTCTCATCTGCCTGAACAGTCGCTATAGCCCACAGCAATCACTTATTCCAGCTATACTCGAGTGACAGGTCTGATAGTAATAGACGTATCTTTGTCATTGCTTGTAGTGAGTACAAGCGTGTCCTAAAAAAGGGTTGTTAATCGCTGATAGAATTGGACACCAAAAGTTTGTTTCTAGAGATTATTGTGATTCTGCAAGAGTATGGTGAACGATAGAAAATCCCCAGTCTCACCTTTTTTCAGTCAATTTGAAGTTCTCTTCCGACTCTACACTCGTCACATCTGGGGTACTTTTACCAGATTTTCCCTATTTAAAATACTCTGCTGTGTAATATTTACATAACCGCTTCACAGGTTTCTCCTATCATTTCTAAATTAGATCCCCAACAATACAAGCGGATGTGATGATGTTCTTGCAATGGTCCTAAAGAAATATGCTCCTGGACTGGCTCCTGTTTTCTCCAAACTTTGCAGAAAATACCTCATTGCTTCTTGCCTTCCAGCTTGTTGGAATAACTTATTTGTAGTTCCTGTTTTTAAGAACTCTACAAAATCCTCAAATTATCACCATATTAGTATCTTAATTATTCTCATCATATTAGTATCTTAGTTATTTTTTGCAATCTACTCATGACTCTAATCAATGCTGAATAGTTTAAACAACTTACTTCATACGGCCTCTTTTCAGACAAACAATGGTTTTCCTTTCACCACATCTACCACCGACGTGTTGACGACCACCACTGAATGTGTTTATCAGATGATCTTTAGATAAGAATGACAAATCTCGAGTTGTGGTTCTAGATATCTCAAAGGCTTTTGACAGGGTTTAGTATACTGCCATTTTCGGAAAGCTCAATGGCTACGGTGTCACAAGACGAATATTTAGCTTCATCCAATTGTTCCTAAGAAATGCTGTGGTAAACGTTGTGTTGAACAGGCATGCTTCCAGATCATTTCATACTAACTCCCATATGATTCTATCCATGGACCTACGTTGTTTCTGATTTCCTCAAGGATCTCCCTGGTGTCACCAGTTCCCAACTAAGTATTTCTGCAGATGGCATAATTATTTACTCCTGTTTTAGTAGAAAATCCAACAGACACCACAAAGTAAACCTGGCAACTGCCCTAGAAAATGACCTTCAATCAGTGGTTAACTGAGGCAAGAAATTTCTTATAAATTGTAATGCCTCCAAACAAATCTGCTTTCATTTAATCATCACAAAGAACCTTTTCTAATAATCGTCAGAATGGCTGATGATAATCTCCAGGAAAAGAAATATTTCGCATTCATATTTTTCCCTGACATGAAGTGGGGCGACTTTATTGAATCATTTGCTACTCCTACGAATGTTGGGTCACTATGTTGTAGAAGAATTCTTTCTAGTCAGAATCCCTATTTCACATTTATAAATTCTTCCGTGTATTGCCACATCTGATATGGTTCTCCTGCTGTATATCTCCAGGCTCTTGACTTAAATTCTAATAAAAGTCTGTAGTGTGATCAATCCTGATCAGGCATCTCGACCTCAGTCACTTTCTCACCAATGTAACGTAGCTTATCTCTGTCTTTTCTTGAAATATTTTCCAACAGTTCTGATGTGTTTTTTACATAGTACCCCGACTACATGAATTTAATCGTGCTACTCGATTGGAAACCAGGTGTCACTGTTTTCTTGTTGAACTACCTATATGCAACCGTCACTTCTACTCTACCTGTTTCTTTTCTCGTACTTCTTTCGATGTTTTTGCTTCCCTGATAACTACAATTTTCAAAAATTTAAATGCGACGTCAATCACCATCTTCTGTTTTCTTGAACATTGTTTATTTAATATCATTTCCTCAATTCTCTTGACTAAAATCTTTTCATTCTCTTTCATTCACTACAAACGATTAAGAAAAGAAAAGTAAAAGCACTTATCACCTCTAAAGTTAAATGCAGGAATCAATTTATTTATCCATATGTTATGCTAATGACTGTTTTGAATTAAAAATGCACCAAGGTCTTCTATTTATGATTTGATACCGGAATAAGAATCCAAACGCACTCTAGTCGCAAAACTCGTTAATTCATACCGTGTCCAAACATTTCGCTTCAAATGATGCAGAAGAAATATTCTTGTTGCAATTATAAGGAAAATTTAATTTCAATAACACAATATAAACCATTTGCAATTATAAATGATATCGGCTTCACTTGTAAATGTATTAACATAATGAGAAATTTAGTTGATATTTCAGTCTTAGAATCATATATGACCCCAGGGTCAGCATCTAGTTATGGCCTGATTAGAAACACTGCGGAAGAGATCCAAGAAATTATTGAAAAGGACTTTTATCTTCTGTAGCTTCAACCATCAGCGGAAAGTAGAAACAGTCGATAGATTGATGGTGGCACAAGATCTATCAGACAGCTTCCCTCGCCGAATTAAACCGAAGAAAAGAGGTAACTGTGTGAGGCAGGAATGTTTACCGGTTGCCAAAGCCTCTTGTTGTGGATAAGCATGCGCTTCCAGTTTAAGCCACAAAAATCAAAATGGGAGTTTCCAACAGATGTGAAAAACCAAAATATTCGTTTATCTACACAAGCTATGGCTGTATTTGTTCCTTCTGAAGTCTATGATATTAAATTTATCAATTTCAAGAATATAAAATTATCTGATAAATGCACTTCTTTGGGTTTTATAAGAAAATAATATTTATAATGTTTACTAATGAAACGATAAACAAATGCCTCAAATCAAAGGAAGATAATATAATTATTTTACAGTATATATTAAATTTGAAAAAGATAAATGCTACGTAATACATTAAAAGTGAAAGTGAGAGAACTCAATATTTTGACGTCGAGCTATCCTGATGCATGACAACATTGTAACGCTAATAGAGATTAACGAATAGCATTAGAAATGGTTTATAATACCATCACGATATGCGCGGAATCTTTCAGATGAACGGGTGGCAATTGGTGAGTATCATAGAGTGTTATGGGAATGATATATTTATTACCACTGGATGATGTAATTATGGCCTAGCCTTGAAACTACCTTACCTGACATACATCATTTGTAAAATGACGCATTTTACAATTAGTAATTACTTTAGGTACTACCACTGATTCGCTAAAAAGTAGCATACTATCATGAAAAATACCTCAAACTTAATAAAAGCAAACTTTTATCATCAAAAACTATATGTTATTATTAAGTGGAAAGTTTAAAAGAATTTTTTTATTAAATTGTATTTTTATCGTTTTTAGAAGGTTAGAAATTTTGTTTAAAAACTCTTGTAGTTTTTTCTTTTAGCGCGAGGTCTAAAATTTTTGTTTTTACTGTGAAAGATACATCGATGTGTAAATTCTTGAAACAATCAAATAATTATCTGATTTTAATAAAACTTTCCAGATTATTATTAAATGAATTATATTATTTTAGAAATGTTTCTTTTTAAAAAAAAGTCTTGAAAATTGTTTTAGATCTTAACAACTTTAAAAATTGCGCACTTATTTAATTTTTGAAAATTTCGAGAAATAAAATTTTGCAGAGCTTAATGTTTATATAAGTTGAAAGGTGAACTTATTGGAGAATTTAAATCTTTAATTCTTTTTTGATAAATCGGAACACTATTTAACAAAAATCTGAAATAATCGTAAAATAATAAATGCAATAAAAACATGACATTATTTAATTAGAAAGGATTTTAGTTGCTTATATGAATAAGATCTATTATGGACTATAGTGTCTACATTTTTTAATGAATATTTATACACATTTGTTTCAAATTTAATTGTAATAATTTCTAAAGATTTAAATCTTTTAAAATTAAATTAAAAACAACCAACAAAACTGCAGGCAAGAATTATGGAAACATTCACAAACTTAAACAAGGATACTGTCCAGAAGAAGTTCGGAAGTCGTCTGGAGGCTGTTGTTGAAACCAATGACGATTTTATTGAATAAATTTACTCTTTAGTATTACAAGATATTTTAGTGCAAATTTTTAAATATATTCGTTAAAATGAGATGTCATTTTTAATTTGTGCATAATTTAGACGATAGTTTATCCATTGCTGTATATACAGGGTCTATCAAAAACGTTTACAAACTTTGGGGACGGGTTCCTCACATCAAAACCAAGATAAAGGTCCATATAAACATATGTCCAAAAGGCTATAGTTCTACCTCACCACAGCCACTCATAAAAACTGTTCAAAATGTCCTCCGCCTGCACACGTCGGATCATTGGTAGACTCTTTAAAATTCTCATGCATGGTATTGAATGGTCTCGCAGGCTTCTATAGACACGTTGATGAAGCCTCTCTGTATTATTAATATCTGCTACATAAACCAACCCATTTATGTGTCCCCACATGCAAGTTATGTAACTGGTTCTCTCCTACTTATCCATCTTTTATGGTATATGCCAATCAGTGCATCGCGAACAATGTAACTCAAACATATTAGCGCCATCCTGCATGAACCACAGAAGTACATCATCTAGCAAGATCTTGAAGTGTTCGAAATAAAGTGCTTGTAGACAGGTCTTGTAAGACATTCTCGGAGAACATATGGACTTATCAGGCATTTACTGCAATTTCAGGCTACATATTAATCTAAAACTGATGCTGGTACTTGCATCACAGTGAATCCGGTTGGTCATGTAAATTTTGTTATTCAATCTCTTTCAAATGTTGCTTTATCTGTAAATATGTCGGAAGAGACAAATAACGGTTTTTGAATGAAACCATTGGTAAAAGTTCTCCCGTGGTGTGTGATCAATTAGCAAAAGACATTGAACCCGTTGCAAATGATACGGATACAGGAGCTGCTATTAAAGTACCCTCCATGCAGTACTATGAAATGTACGACATGCTAGCGCCACTTGACGTTTGATGATACCTGGATCGTCAGTGACAGCCTGTAGAATGTGTTCATCGTGGACCGGCGTACGAGGGGACCTACGTCTTCCTTTATCCATAGTTTGTAATGTCATGGATCTTATCTCAGCAACGCAAAGATAGACAGCAGCAAAAGTTGGATGACTCGGATGCCTTCGTTCTAGAAACACAATCTGATAAAACCATTCCGCCTTGCGTTCATTACAATTTGCGCTTCCGTGTGTAAAAGTTCATATCTGCTTACGATATGAAAATCGTGTCATTGTTAAACAAAACACTTCTCATTAACTCATTACTACGTACACTAAACGTTGAAAATAGACTATCCAAAGATATAAACGAATGACAAATGTGACCTCGTCTACATAGCAACGCATCATCCTCTACTATAAACTTTCTTTAATCTTAATAACTCAAAAACGAAGAATTTAAGGTCATATGTTTATATGGACATTTGTCATTGTTTTGGTTTGTATAAGTAATTTTGATACATCTTGTATATATATATATATATATATATGGGGGTGGGGGGTGAACTTTGTCATGTATGAAGAGTAACTGTCTCGAAACAACACGTCAGCTTCGAGTAACAAAATTGATGTAATGAATGTTTTAGTTATGGATAAGCAGAAAGATTAGTTATTTCAATACAGGTCAAAGTGTTATAACTCGAGGACCTGGTCAGAACATTTTTGAAACATCACAGATTGTTAGATTTTCATATACACTCGTGGTGTGCGCCTATCGCATGTGATCTAAGTAACGTAAAATCACTAACCATCGGAAAGGTTTAGGGCGGCTAGGATAATGATGCCAGAAATTAACTGATTCTTTCCGGCCAAATACGATCTAACAGAAAAGCTAATGTTACTCAAATTGCAGGTGTATTTAACCTGCAATTTGTGCAGCAGTAGTTTTGCATGAAAGAAGCTACTCGTCGGTGTCGTATAGCCATAAGCCACTCTGAGTTCCCTACTAACCACCAATGTCTGAAAACCTTGTTTGAATGGAAGAAAATTATCTAATCTCATGTCTTGATTTCTTTTGAATAAGGTTGCACTAAGGTAAAACATGTTGAAATCATCAGAGTAATGGTTTAGGAAAGAACCTTTTCACCTGATCCTGATATTCATTAGAATAGGGCACCGCATAGAAGCCCCACCCGCTTCGCTACCATTAAAAACAAAGCAAGCCACTTTAAAACAACTTTTTGTAGGAATATCTATATTTTTACGGTCGAATGTATGCAATTTGAAGTCTTATTTTTATGCTGTTTTTGCTTTAAGATCTTAAACTCTTATAGTTATATCTACTTGTTTACATCGAAATAATTTGAGACCAAAACTAACTTTCAGATTTTCCTTTTTTATTTTTACTGTTTATATCTCATCTTTTCGAACGACTGTCAAAAAATAATACTTATGACTTTACAGCGTTTGTTAGTGTTTTCAGCAGTTTTTCATACCATCAACAAAAATGTTTGTTGGTGAAATTTTGAAAATTCTTTTTCTTTTCTTTTATAGAATGTTTTAGATTGGAATCAAGAACTGCACACTTAATATTATTGTTGTCGTTTTTATTTTCATTCTTGCGTATTTTTAAGATATTAAAATCATTATTCTACAGCTTTGCCCATTATCAGATAGCTGCCTGTTCGTATTCTCGTGTGGTTGGTGATAGCATCGGTAGCATGAAAAACACTGGCAACAGTTTATTTTACATTCGAAATTATTTTATTAATCTTAGATTCGATATTACTTCCACGAGAAATATAAATTATATTTAGTTTCGCTATTAAAACATCCAGTGCAAAAACTTGTGATCATCTCTTATTAGCATCTGACAGAAATTTACCGATTTTCAACACGGATATCATTATTGAAATACTTCTTTATATATATATATATATATATATATATATATATATATATAATTATTTCATTAAAAACGACTGACAAGGTAATGCTGTTTAGTTTTTATTTAGTGTTTTGTATCATAATTTTCTTATTTACTGGACATAAATTGATATTTTCCAAATGTTCTTTATGATATTCTGTGTGGCTACACGTTTTTGAGTTGTTATCCTTGTTTTTCTTATTGCTTTTTTTATCTTAAGCAAATTAATAAGAACCGGCCTAGATTGAGAAATCCTACTAAAGCAAAACTGATTTTTCAAACAGGAATCGTAACTGTATTCTCTTTTTCCATCTGGGAAACTACTCCTATGACCGATGCGTTCTGCCAGCAATTAGGCCACCGGAGATGGAAAAAGTGAGTACATGTTCGAGCCACGTCATACATTACATTCTAGTTCCGTAGTATTTGAAACTAAAAATCACGTATACCAGCTCAAACATGTGTACCCATTACAAATAACGTTAACAGTAATAAGAAATAATGTCGGGCTAGAATAGAAAAAGAAGCAGTCAAAATATTATCTTCTACCTGAATTTGAAAAACGGACATAGACACCCGGGACATATATAAAGTTACTTGTCATTTATCGGGCAGAAAATTGTCATATATATATAATATGTCCGAAATATGTATACTTGCATGATTACATACACACACACACATAGACACGCACACAGTGATAAGTGTATATGCATGCATAATTACACATACATAAATATTTCTAGACAAATTCATAAATTCATTTACAGCTGTTCACTGTGTTCAGATAAAACCATTAGTTCCTAATAATTCAATTTTGTTTTATGCAACCATTTATCATTTAATGTTTTTTATTGTTATACACGACCGTGACATTCTGTTTGAACAAAGCATATTAATAAATGTACCGTTTCTAACATTGTTATGTGTCTTTATAGTAGATGTAAATATGTGAAGAATACATTTAATGATGCATCAATAATTAAAATCTCGGATAAGAATCAAAATAATAACTACATTAACATAATAATTATACTATTCAAGTAATATCTATATTTACCTAATAATGTTACTATCCCAGTAATAATTACATTAACATAATAATTATACTATTCAAGTAATATCTACATTAACCTAATAATTATACTATTCCAATAATAACTACATTAACACAATAATTATACTATTGAAGTAATAACTACATGTTAGGCTACGAACTAATTCATCCATCTCATGAATTTTTAATAAAGAGAGAAACAATGCAATAGATATCCTGTTGAACAATTCAATAAAACCCATGTCACTAATTTTGAGCTCATCATTTTGTCATAACGTTAGAAGTTTCTCGTGTGGCAAAAGTCTGGTATGAGCAAATTAATTAGGAAGATATCGTCAAAGAAATTTTAGCAATGACGGCTCCGATGATTACTTTTTAAAATATTTAGTTCTACTGTGCCTTTGATATTTATGAAAATATCTTGTCCTAAGTCAGTCAATTAAGTGCCATACATGATACAGGCTTGGGCAATCATGTCTCGAAAGAGACATGACTGACTAGGCAGAAGACTTTCCCGCAGTATCTTGCGATTACTTTCTGCGGTAGACCGGTTGCCAACCAAGGCTATAGAACCCAATTTGTTCTGCTATTCAGCTCATAGATAGAGGGAGAAGGGATGGATTAATACCTTTTCCAAGGATATTGGTGCGTAAGTGAATGCAATGAATTCGAATGAAATTCGAACTCGACTCTCCGGTTTCTCATTCCGATCCGATATCCAAAACCAAAACTCACATGATGCTGATTCCACTTCTTCCACGTGAGTGTTCATTGACCTTCACAACTTTCTCGACTTCGCAGTTCAAAACAATTTTTATTTTCTTACTCTGCTATCTATTTACACAAGGTCTTTTAGTAGGTTAAACGCTGTTCCCTTTTTTCTGTCTTGCCTTCAGTATGTAATATGATCCTTTTTCTTCATATGCTCTCAAAATTCTTCTTCAAATGTTCTTAAAATGTTCTCGTTACTCAAGTGCTCCGTTTACATCAATCTCAGAATCTTTTATTCAAAAAACCACATCTGCTTTCTCAAGTGTCTTTTTCATCTGCGAGGAAATTGTCCAGAATTCACTGTCATATAGGACAGTAGCTCGACGGTCATTTCTTTCTTTCTAACGAATGTTTCAGCTTTTCTTTATTTAATATACCTACATGATATGCAAGAAATACTAAACTTAAACTATTACAAAGTTACCATCGCAACTGTCGAGAAAAATATAACGACTCTTTCGATTGTCAATCAATATTGTGTGCGGGTTTGTGTATTAGTGCGTGTATGCGTCCGTGTGGACGTGTGTGAGTACTGTGTATCTCCACCAACATGTCTCCGCGTGTGTCTGTATGCGTCTGTTTGCAAATTACGATGGCCTTCTTTTGAAAATCGATGGATAGTCTATTTGTACAAGTTCTCTTTACTTCAGTCAACCTTCCTCAAAACATTTTGATATTAGCCTAATGGCATCCATTGCAAGAACAAACACCATAGTAGAATATTTGCACAGTCACTGTCACAAATAACGACACTACCATGATGGCACTACGTATTAACAGCAGCTGTAAAAAACAATGGCTATGGACAATTATCACAATGGCAGAGCAAGTGAAGACAGTGAAAACACAATCAGCCAGGATCGAGAAAAGTATATTTTTCATTTAGTTATGTCATAGAAAATGTGACCCATAATATTTGCACGAGTTTTTTTGTAATCATTTCCTAACATGCATACGGGTGCAATGGTAAATGAATATATCACAAAATAGCTTTTACATTTCTGACAAAATGGGAAATTAAAAAATATATTTACAATGATGATTATGTGTCTGAATAAATGGCTCAAAATAAAGATACAAAAACTAAAATTCAAAAAATTGCTAAAATTCGTTAACATGTAATATAGTTCTTTTGATCTTGTAAAGTTTCAGTCAAAACCTGTAGTCTTCTGAAGCAGTAACGAAAACGGCGTTGAAGTAAGTGAATTAAGAAACAATCGGCAAATTGTATACAATTTAGCAGAATAACAGTTTCATACGAAGTGAAGATGGTGAAGATGTTACACTTAATGAAACTCTGGATGCCCATAACATAGTTTAATAAGCATAAATGAGGGAAAATAGTGTGAATTCAAATGATGAAGGAAATGTATTGAACAATTTTTATTGATAGAAAAATGTCAAACTGAGGCTATTTGTATTTCAGACGTTCTCATAGAGTCACATGATAAAAGCTAATTGAAAATTAAACAGTTTTACAATATTTATAAATTCAAGCAATGTAATAAATTCTGAAACGGATTCGAAAAATTTAAGTTTGGTTACTTTTATTTTTAACAAAATTAGTGCCCTTGAGTCAAGCTGAATAAATACTGACATAGTTCAAGATATTGAAATCGATTTTTATGTTGGATAAATGTTTAAAAACATCTCAATGTACGCTAAGAACAAAAAGTATTCGAGGTAAACCTTCGTATTATATATATATATATATATATATATATATATATATATATATATATTTATATATATATATATATATAAATCTTTAGAAATACAAAATTGGTATACTTTTTTAAAATCAAGGAATTTATCGTTAGTCTCAAAGACCATTTCGTCCAACATTTCATGAGGAGAAAAATCTTTGGAAAAGGAATTAAATGAAAAAAGCACCAACGACTAAAATGAAGAGCAAAAAGAGAGAAACACGATAAAATAGATATAGATATGCATGTATATATTTATAACGAGGTGAATTCATGTGTAAATAATTAGAGAAGGACAATTAAAATAAAATTTTTGCCAACAAATTTAGAGACTTTACAAAATCGTCCTGCCGGCAGAAAGAAGGTTTCCGTATTGATATAGAGACTGATTCCAAAATATTTAAATGATTATTGGAATCAGCTCTATGAATAATTTTAAAGCACTCCTTCTTATAAGACATGCTATACTGTCTACTAGATGTTGAGTGATAGCCGATTCTATATTTGTAGAGGGAAGGCAACACGTTACTTATTTTGCCAAGTCTTATTATCGATGGCACATGCAGATTAATCTTCGTTTCTAAATGTAAGGTTGTACCGCCCGCATAACCATCAGCGCACTGGTAATTAAATTCTTATACTAAATTACTCAATTTGATGTAAGGCAAACCATCCTTACAAAACGACGGAAATTCAAACCTAGTTCGAAAAATACAACGCAGAGCAATAGCTAGAAAACAATGAGAAATCGACTTACTGAACTGCTTAACTAAACTTTGGCCCTAATTTAAGGAACCTTCAAATATACCGGACACTTAGAAGGCCCCAAGACTTTAGGAGAATAAAATTCCTTAATCTTCTTATTAATAATAGAATTAATAAGTATTTCGGATAGGCATTACACAAGAAAATCTCCTTGATATTCTCCAATTCAGAGTCCAGTCTCGTAGAACAAATTTTGAGCGCTTTGTGTACGAATAAGACTAATGTTCTTTGATGTAGGTACAAATGCACACCATTTCATGTACAGGCCAATAAATATGGGTTTACGATAGATACTCGTAAGAAACCCCCTCTACTACGATCAACAACAACGTCTAAAAAAGACAAGGAATTATCCTTCCCAACTTCCATAGTGAAGCATAAAGCTCTGTGTAAGGAGTTATGCCTATTTAAAAAAAAAGTTTACAGTCGCACTTTCGGTGGAAAAAGTAGTAAAAGTGTCATCAACATACAAAGATAAAAGGTTTAGACACTTTTCCAAAAGCAACGATTCGTAGTAGCCCAAAAAATATCAGCCAAAACAGGACCAAGAGGACTAGCCATCTGAACCCCATCCACCTGGCTATACATGACATTATCGAAGCTAAACTCGACTGAACTATAAAAAAGTATCATAAGCTCGACAAATATTCCCTAGGGAAAGGAGGTGGAGTAAAGTCACTCTCAGACAACAAGTCGGTGCAAATATCAATATCCAGAGATCACATGAAAATTCGTATCAGGGCATGAAACGATGGCCGTAGTCGTAACCCCCGTTTCATGCTTACACGATTTGCAGACGATTTGCACACAAAGGAAAGAAAGGGGACCTGCTTTAAGTTTTGGCAAGTTATCCATCGGTTCTATCAATGGTTTTGTAAATAAAAAGTGGTCATTGAAGTCAGCACCCAGAAGCAATAGTCTGGTTCATGTTAAACGCAATCGTCAGGTCATATATATATATATATATATATATATATATATATATATATATACGACCTGACGATTGCGTTTAACATGATATATCTACATGTATATTGTTTATACACTAATTTAAATAAAAAACCTCCCTACATACACAATTACAATGACTTGGCCACATATTGCAAACTAATATTATTTGACTTTTGATGATAATTTTTATAGACAAGAATTTTTAATATCTATGAGGTCGGCTCTTTGTGATGGATCCACATCTTACAATTTCTAGAAACTGGTCATTTTTAAAATATTGTGCTTATGAAAAAACTTATTTTCGTTATATCTAATAACAAAACAATATTTAACTCATCTTGTAAATAAACATAATAGTGTATGTAAAAAAACACTATATGTAAATAATACGGATGTGTGTGTGTGGGGGGGGGTTGTTCCTTACTGTTGGCTTTCTGACGTTGCCTTTTGAATATCAATCATCAGAATGAGGTTGGCTTTGAAAGGGTAGGTATGTTGTCTTTATAAGGTCAATAGAAGGTATAGGTATATCGTCCAATCCTATAATAAGCAATATAGCCGTATTAATTTCACCAGGTGTTATTTTCAATGTTGAGTTAGTAATGAATCCTCTCAATGGAGAACATTGTAGTCATATTATATGAAACAACCAAATAACCAGAGTCGATTCTTAAACGTTAAAAACCAACATAAGCTGTTTTAATCGTTGTAAAAACCTCTACTCGAAGAGATATCTACTAATAAAAAGATCATATATATATATATATATATATATATATATATGTTTAAATAATGTAGAGAATTTTGTTACTTACTTAAGCAAAGTTATACCAACCTGACCAAAGTTATACCAACCTGATGTCATCATTCTTCAGGGATTTTGTTTATTCTGCTCTCTCTCCCTCTCTTTATATATATATATATATATATATATATATCAGTACTTCCAAAAAGAAGGGATATTTAAGGTCTAAAGTTTTTATTTCAGTTTTAATTTCAAGCTAAAAGATTAGATTAATATCATGCACAAGTTTCTAAAGACCTTTATCTAGAGAGATAGAAATTTATAAAGGGTATATCTATCTATCTATCTATCTATCTATCTATCTATCTATCTATCTATCTATCTAGCGCTATATACACTACACACACACTATATATATATATATATATATAAACTAGCCTAGCCTATATATATATATAAACCTAGCCTAGCCTATATATATATATATATATATATATATATATATATATATATATAAACTAGCCTAGCCTATATATATATATATAAACTAGCCTAGTGGCTGGTTGTACCAGCAAACGTTGTAACCTTCATAAACGTGTAAAGATACGCCGTACTAAAGTGTTCTACTGCTGGGCAGGAGCAGAGTCACACTTGTTTTCTGTTTTTTAGCATATAGAACACCCTCAGCTATTGGCGTATGTTTACATTGTATATAACGCGCTAAAAGTCTGCCTCCTTCTACCGAGCGCCCATATCTCAGAAGTAGAATTGCCGACTGATGTCAATTCGGTCGGGTTTCAATCCTGGCTAAAAAGTAATCGAATGTCTAAATGTACTGATGAGCGAAACATATCTGTCTGCGGATGACTATATATATATATCTCCAAATTGTTGTGGGGTTTGCCATTTTTCCAGGATTATAGACTCGTCTAGAGTATACATATACAAAAACTCCTGCATAGAAGCAAGACGTCAGATAAGGTGAGATATCGAGAGATCCGCGAGACATCGTCATATCCGAGAAATACCAAGAATACAGCGTCAGTAATTCATAGTAGCCCTGAGCTCCACTCAACTAGAATATTATTACACAGCACCAGTCAGTTTCCGACGTGGACATACTAATTCTACTACGGCCTCACTTCAGAGACATTGTATATATCCGTCTTACTAACTGTATTCCTGGATTACTAACCTGAGTTCAAGTTTGCATTCTTTACGTTTAATATACTTATTTTTTTATCTCACATTCTGTTTGTTGTTCCTTTATTTTGTGCGGTTTCCATTCCGGGATCCACAACACAAAAATCGAAGAATAAAATTGCAAAATTGCAATGTTAAAAACATTACTTTAAAACAGTGCTCAATATGAAAATAGAGCAATGAATATTAATTATTGATTATTACATTAGAACATATAAAAACTACTACAAAATTGTACATCTTGTTTCGACATTGACAGAACAATGTCTCATTATGTAGTTAGCAATGATGGTAGTTATCATATATATATATATATATATATATATATATATATAGTCATCCGCAGACAGATCTGTTTCGCTGTATCACAGCTCATATGCAGGTGAAGAAAACCAACAGGTTTAGAATCCCAAGTTCTTCGGGATTTACTTTTTCAAAAAGTGCACAATACAACAGAGAGCATAGAGCAGAATATAACAATAATTAAATTTGTTTTTATTTAAAATTGATTTAATTTACATTGCCTGATGACGAGCTAAAATCTAAAAACATACAAATTTCCGTGTTGCAGTGCAAATTAAATATATATATATATATATATTCCTAACAATCCTTTTATTTAGGTATCAGTAAACTAATACGGTGATTTAGAATTTTTTTTATTTTACTTAATGTAGTGGGAGTAAGAAACAAACTATTTCCAAAAGCACTTACGTCTGTTTTGTTAAACAAATTATTGACAAGCAAAAGTATTTTTCGCAAGGATTTAACAACTTTAATATTTGTTTAATTTTTTGTTCTAAATATTTTCAATTTAACAAAAATGAACATTTTTTAATATTATTTTCCAGCTTGAGCTTACTTTTAACATTAATGACAATGCGCATCCTCGTGCGTCTTGTGAGGCAAATGTCATGCGTGATAGAATGAAGAAAAGAAAAATATCAGATAACCATGTCTACTGTCTGCTGTATATGGTTATCTGATATTTAGGAAAATAAAAACAATGTATCTT
Organism: Ascarosepion bandense; assembly: GCA_037127315.1. NCBI lineage: Eukaryota > Metazoa > Mollusca > Cephalopoda > Sepiida > Sepiidae > Ascarosepion > Ascarosepion bandense. Next base: position 2,538,846 of record JBBBDQ010000310.1, read on the forward strand.
CTAAAAACAGGTCAGGTGAATCGCAGTATATCAGCTGTTCGGTTCTTAAACAAATGAACAATTGATGTCGCATTCATACTGTAAATTCTTACTCTAGAGTCGATACAATTGTTTCTGCCTAATCTCTATTAAGTTTACATTTCTTTTGGCCCAGTTTCAAAGACATTCATTGAATCAGGTAACATACACAAAAACAAATACATACACACATACATAGATATATATTAAGCAAATAGACGTTATTATTCAATCCCAGTAGAGAGAAAAAAAGAGATACGTTATAGACCAAGCATTTGGAGATACCCTCTGGATTTAATTATTAGTAGGTTTATTACCATCTTTGATTTAATTAACTCTTACTAAGCTAGTATGCTGAAATGATTTAACCTATATATGTATATTTTAGCGAGAAATTTGCCTAAAATCATTGACCTGACATTAATTAATGGCAAATTAACCAGCGAGGTAAATTAAGCAAAAAGATTAAAGATTTTAAGGAAACTGTGAAGTAATGGTTTAATTTTTTTAATCATTACTACCGAATATATAATAAAATTCTTCAGAAAGATAAAGTTCTGGCCGGAAGTGAGCTAGTAAATTAGTTTTGAAAAATGTACGCAACATTCATTTTTTAGTCGAGTCATCGAAATCAGGGTGGTAACTTTAAATATTTGGTCAGTAGTATATATATATATATATATATATATATATATATATATATATATATATATATAGTGTTGAGTTGTCATCATGCTTAGCGCTAAAATGTTTGTTTTTCAGTGATTTACTGACAAAAAAGATATTTTGGCAAGCAGGTTTTTTTCCCTCTAAACTGCTCTATATCGGGATAAAGCTAGATTGTTTATAGGATTAATGTACAGAAATTTGTCACTTAACTGAACAGAGTCATGCCGACTTCGAAGTTTCGTGGGGGCAGTGTTATGATGTCTTCACTTGTTGGGGTCAATTCTCGATTTTAAAATCAGATCGAAAATTTAACCTTGACGAAACATGACTCTACTCAGTTAAGTCACAACAAATGTCCCTACATTAATACTGTAATAAAATAAGTAAAGAGCAAGTAGGAAAATGTCAACAAGCTTCTTCAGATTCATTAAAGACAAATGATTTAAAAATCTAAGAGAAAGTATAATGATTGAAGTATAATTTGATTTAGGTACCTCCACTCAAATTTTCGATACCTCAATTTAAATTGAATTTAAAAATAAAGATTTCTTGAAGCTATAATGTTAGCTTTAATTGAAAGCCAAGAGGTTTAAAAAATCTTTTAAAATTTCAAATTTTCCACCATTTTTCATCGATTGTAAACAGAAGCCAGTTCTCGGTTTTAAAAATTTTACAAAAATAAAATGCATCTCGTTGACACATTATTTTAATCAAATTACCGAACTTAAATTTATCTTAACTTCACTTGATACAAGAATTACATGTTTACTGCCTGAAATGTTTCAAAAAGCGTTTTTCAATTACGTTAGACTTGTTATCACAGCTGTCATCACCTTATCAGAGGTGATACTGGATGATTTACAGTAGCCGGCTAAAAGTAAGGAAGACGAATTTGGTATAAAAAGGTTTATATACGGATTTTTTTCATGTAAGGGAGGACCACCCTTGTGACCGTTTAATGATAAATATCGCGTACGGCCACCGTACAAACAAAATACGAGTAATCAACATGCAGAAAATTAAAAGGTTTTAATTATTTAACAAAACATGAGCACCATTATTTATAGAAAGCTTTCAGATTTTTCGATTAGTGAATATATTCGCCACACATTAATTTAAAAAGATCGGGGAGACCTATGAGGAAGAAATTATAAAAAACAATTTGAAACTTTTTAGAAATTACTTAATAAAAAATAATAAAAATGAAAACAATTCTTGTAAAAATTCATTATTAATAGAATTTTTTTCTATTCAGATTATGATATCATTTTAATTTATGTTTATAAAAGCAATTAAAAGTTTATCCAAATAACAAATGGCATAGTTTTATTGCATTTATGTTTTCGCAAATCGGAGCAGATTTTCTAAAAATGAACAGGTGTTGAAGAAAAAAGACAGCTGATTAGCATTCCCCAATGACTCGTAAATTTAAGTAAAATTATCTATATGTTGAGACCTAGTTGCATTTTTTGACATTTCTGGAAATTAATTGGTGGGGGTGGGGTAACATATGTAAAAAAATGTTTTTACTAATTTTTTCTAAAAATAATTATTTGAAAACTGATTTCAGTTAATTATGAATAAGTTCTGAAATTTTCATCAAAATTCGACAATCATTTGATTTTTGCAAGAATTTCCAAATTAATGTCTTTCACAGTCAAAAATACCTTTGCGTAATATTACGTTTTGACGTAATAAACTCTGGTGTCAGTTTAGGCTTCGCACTGACGAGAGAAAAAAAGGATTTTCTACCACAAAATAAACCTGTTATAAACAATTCAAATTTTTCTGAAAAATAATTAAAAACTACTTTGATCTATCTTCTTAATGACAGCATAAACATTTTGCCGAGAAAACTTTGTTTTTATTTAGTTTGAGGCCTTTTCCTTCAGACTATACTGTTTTATTCAGCTTTTCTTCTTTTTTTTGGGGGGGGGGATCAGATATGTGTCACTTGTAATAAAGCAATGGATGAGTTTTAAATGTAGAAGAAAAAACTTGTGTCTGTTTAAGTGTGTGTACCAACACGTAATGAAAACATTAGGTATTTATTATGAATGTAAGTATATGTAAGCAAAGATAATGTGTGTTAAGCGTATTTAAACTATAGACGAATTAAGTGTGTATATGTCAGTAACGTTAGTATGTGTGAATTTACAGCGACGAAATACATTTGCGTTCAAAATACGTAACAAATATTGTACACACGTGTCAAGTGATGAAACGAATTTTCTTTTTAAATAAAATGAGTGAATCAGTTATGAACGTATGTGTTGAAAGAAATCATATGTGAATGTATGCTTTTATGAGTCATTAAAGTTAATATGTGAAATGAGGTATACACGTGTCAAGTGATGGAACGATTTTCTATTATAAATAACGTGAGAGAATCATGTATGAATGTACGTCTATGAAAGAATCATGTATGATCATGAATCATGCGTGCGTATATGAGTATAAATCGTAAACGAAATACATTTCCGTTTAAAATTCTAGTGAAAATAGTGCATAAAAGTATTAAGCAAACTTTTTTTTAAATAAAAAGTATTTTTTAAAATAATGAAATTATACCTCAGTCAACATACTTAGATTATTAAATCATTCGACTTTAATAAATCTCTGAAGAAGATAATTTTTTTCCTACTTGTTCTTTACTTATTCTATTCAAGCGAAACAGATCTGTCTGCGGATGGCTATAGTATTTACGCTCTCACACCCTGATTGAGCACTCTGGAGGAGTGGGAGACTTTGTAAACAGTAGCTACTCCGGCATATACGAATCGCTCATTCGATAATGAATTGGAGCATCCTAGCTATTGGGCGTGTTTATACACGCTAAAAAGCCTGCCTTCTTCTGCCGGACGCTCATGGCCTAGGGGTAGAATCGCCGACTGACGCCGATTCGGTCGGGTTTCAATCCTGGGTTAGGAAGCGATCGGAAGCGTACTAATGAGCTGTGATACAGCGAAATATATATATTCTGACATATAGATGGCACTACTAATAAAAAATCCATATGATTTTTATGAAGTACTAACCCTCAAATGACAAATTATTAGTTTACAAATTAGTTATTTAAGTGAAGCTACTTTTGCAAAATTTCAAATCAATGGAAAATTCTGAATTTTGTTTGTAGATAAAACATTGCTTTCTGATGAGAAAAATGCTGCTCAAGCAAAGCAAGAGCTTGATAAATGTTATTTGGACACTGCTCAGTCGGAAACAACGGTTAAGTGGTGTTATGCTGACTTTAAACTCGGACGTACAGACACAAATGTTACTGAACGCTCAGGTCACCTAAATCTACAAACTCGTTTTATCCAATCGTAAATTAAAGTTGCGGGAGATAGAAGAGAAACCGAACATATCAGAAAGCACTGTATTCACAATTTTTCATAAATATTTTCCAATGAGAAAGCTGTGTTCAAAGTGAGTGCCGCGTTTGCTCACAGTCGATTAAAAACAACAACGTGTTGATGATTCAGAGCATTATTTGCAACTGTTTCAACGCAATAAGATAAATATGTGACAGTGAATGAAATATGTATCCACCACTTCACTCCGGAGTTAAATCGGCAGTCATCTGAGTGGACGGTATCAGGTTAAATCCAAGAAACGCAAACACATCAGCGAGCAATGTTTTGGCATCCATATTTTGGTATGCACAAGTTATGTTGTTCATCGACTACCTTGGGAAAGGAAGAACCATCAATAGTAAATATTATATGGCAATATTGGTGCGTTTGAAGGAAGAAATTGCCAAAAAACGGCCACAAATGAAGACGAAAAAGTCATCTTTCACCTAAACAACGCACCGTGTCACAAGTCGATCGCATCGATGGCAAAACTACATGACTTTCATTTCAAATTGCTTCCGCATCCACCCTATTTTCCAGATATGGCCCCCGGCAACTACTTGCTGTTTGCAGACCTCACAAGAATTCTTCATGGAAAGAGATTTGGCTCTAATGATAAAGTGATATCGGAAATTAAGGCATATTTTGAGGCCAAAGACAAATCATTTTACAAAACGACATCGAATTGTTACAGAAGCGTTGGAATCAGTGTATCACTCTAGAAGAAGAATATGTTGATGAATAAAGTTGAATTTTGCCAAAAAGTTGTTGTTTATTAGTTAAGCCCGGGATTTATTGAATGATGTGTTATATATATATATATATATATATATATATATATATATATATTAATTCAGGTTTCATTGAATAATATAGACAAGTTTTGTCTATTAATTTTGTGTAGGATCCGTTCATACCGTCTGATATACTTGATGGTGATGTCGTTGAAAGACAACAAAAAATCACAATATTTGTTGAATTTTTTATCGGGTCTAAGCTTTCGGCTCACATAAGCCATTATCAAAGAGTAAATATTAACACACAGTAAACATAGAACATTTAAGCTATTAACAATAAAGATAATTGAATTGAAAATATAAGTCCATCCCTACCGTGGCGGATGGCCGAAGACAGTGACAAAATAGTGGTGTTGTGGTCCCTGGTCTGATTACAGACATTTGAGTACGTTATTGGAAATATCGAAATTGATTGTATTCAAACCAGGTTTAAATTATTTAATGTAGAGTGCTTCGAGGATTTTTAGTTTCTGCTTATTATTTTCTTGTTTGAGTATGTACGTGTTATCAACAAGCGTTTTTCTCAGAAGTGTACGTTGATAACCGTGTTGTTCTAAATGACGGAATATATTTGAATTTTTATTTAAGTGCAACGTCAGACGCCGTGAGAGCGAATTTGTGGTGTGGCCGATGTAGATATTATTGAGGTTGTTAGAGATACATTCTCTAAATGGACATATGAATTTATATACTACATTGGTTTTTTGCAAATCACTAACGGTGGGGGAAGAGTCGTTGCGGACAAATGAATTAGATGTAGTGGATTTAGTGTAATATATAATGAACTTAATTCTTTTGTTAGAGTCTGTCGGAGAAATATTAGTATTTATGAGTTTTTTAGGATGTTTTCATCTAGTTGGTAGTTGGAGTGCATCTGGCTACGGTATAAGCGAGTGATATGTTTAGGATTGGTTGGGTTAGTATCATGTGTTGTTTTTTCCATGTTAAGCTTTTTAAGAAAATAATGTATTTGTTCATCAACTATGTAGTTGGGAAAATTATTATTGATGAGTGTCTGTTTTATGTTTTTTAGTTCACTGTAGAAGATCTGATTTGTAGATGAATTGACTTTTGCACGATATAATAGATTTTTTATGATGGCTATTTTGTAATAGTGGGGGCATTCACTAATATAATTGAGTGTGGCGGGATTTTTATTAGTGGGTTTTTGATACGGTGAGATAGTAAATTTATTGTTGTCAATATTTATTAATATATCAAGAAAAGGAATTTTATCTTTGCTAAGTTCATAAGTAAATTTTAAAACTGAGTTATTTTGAAACTGTTTTTGAAGTTGTAAGATTTCATCAGTATTTTTAATTGATAGTAGGATATCATCAACATATTGTAGATATATTGATGGTTTTGTAAATTTTGCAAAGGTAGTATTTTCAAGGTTAGACATGTAGAAATTACTAAAAATCGGACCAAGCACTGAACCCATGGAGACTCCGTCACGTTGTATATATATAGTGTTGTTTAGATCAACAAAAGGCACTTCAGTAGTACAATCTAGTAGAATTTTTCTTAGGATGTTGGGATTAATTTTGAGTGGGGGTAATGAAGGATTACTGTAAACATTTCTTATAATTATATCAATAGTTTCACTGACGGGTACATTAGTAAAAAGGTTTTCCACATCAAGTGAAGCTATGATTTCATTATTAGGTTTTTCACTCTTGAGGATTTGGATTGCCTCTAGGGTTGACTTTATGCTGTATTTACTCGGAAGGTAGGGTGTGATAAGCTGGTTAATATGTTTAGTTAACTGGTATACAGGAGTAGGAATTTGGGATATGATAGGGCGGAGAGGATAGTTAGGTTTATGAGTTTTTATGGTTCCGTATATGTAACCAGGTTTATAGTCACCAATAATTTTAGGGAGTTTTAAGGAATTCTGATCAGCGTTGTTGGCACTAATGAGTTTATTAAGTTTAGATTTTAGTTGGTGTGTCGGGTTTTTGGTTAATTTTTTTAAATTTTGTGTGGTCATGGAGTATGTGGTTGAGTTTTGTGTTGTAATCTGATTTGTTAAGTACAACAAAGATGTTAGCCTTGTCAGCTTTTTTTACAATTATGTGAAGGTGGTTGCGTAGAAGGTGGTTGCGCAAGAAATGGTTTGATAATTTTTACGCCTCAAAAACAAAGCTGCTCACTTGAATAATCTCAGAGAATCTTTTTTCTCCTTCCATCAGCATTTCTGATGCTAGCATTCATGAGGGTGACCCATTGTGCTTTCTCAGACTAACGTTTTACGCTGACATAAAGTGGAATGATTATACTGAGTCTAATGCTAAGTTTCCTTCTCAGAAAGTCGGTTCACTGTTTCGTGCTAAACAATTTTTTGCTCCAGAATTTAGTTTGTAAATTTATAAATCTACCATTAGTTGATTATTGTTGTCATATCTTGTCTGTTGCTTCGACTATGTATTTGAGAAAATCAAAATATGACATGTTATTGGTCTTGATCTGACATCATGGGTTTCAGTCAAGTTCCCAGCGAAATGACGTAGCTTCCCTGTGCCTTTTCTATAAATATTTTCATGGTAATTGTTCTGATGATTTTTTCTTCTTTGATAGATAGATTTTGCAAATGTAGACGCAGTACTAGATCGGTAGCTTCGTCTCATTGATAAATGTAACTATAATGTCTATGTTATGTTTCTTCTCTCGTAAATTCTCGCTTGTATAATTTTCTTCCGACTTCTTGCTTTCAGTCAACTTTGACCCACAAAAATTTAAATGCAATAAAAAATCTTCAGCTTTTGTCTCCATAATTTCTGTTTTTTTATTGTTATCTCTCCTCAATAATATTTTTCTTAAGTTCTTTCACACTCATTAATAGCGTACTGAATACGTTATTTTATAAGAAAGCTTCTTTCCATCAGTTACCACCTCCATTTCGATACATCGTTAACACTTTAAATTGCCTGGGTGGGGTGATGACAAATATTTTTTATTGTTATCTCTCCTCAATAATATTTTTCTTAAGTTCTTTCACACTCATTAATAGCGTACTGAATACGCTATTTTATAAGAAAGCTTCTTTCCATCAGTTACCACCTCCATTTCGATACATCGTTAACACTTCAAATTGCCTGGGTGGGGTGATGACAAATATTTTTTCATAAAGAAAAATCCCTGAAGATATTATTTCAGTAAATACACGATCAAATGTGAAAATCTTGAGATTTGTTCTGAAACCTTACAAAACAATTCAATAAATCTAAAAATAAGTAATATTTTCGGAGTTGGTTCTTGAATTATGACTTTTCAGCAAAGTTTGGAAATTCTTCTTCTTGCCATTTTCAAAGGTAGAATATTTTAAAAAAATCTATTTTCTTTTTTAAACATTTATTTTGTACGGATGATCGAATAGAAAAACTTCAACAATTCTGAGTTATCTCCTTATTGTTCATATAAGGTTAAAATTATGGCATTAGTAGCTCAAAGAAATTATAGTGAAGACAATCAAATAGCAGTATCAATTCAATTAATCTTTATCAATTTTCTTAATTTTATTTTATTGATGATTTTTATAATAGCATTTTCTTTTAATAATTTGAAATTTAATTTTTCGAAATTTGATTAAATTAAAAAAGGGGTAGGTAACTGATCTAAAAATATATTTTACCAAGAATTTCTAAAAAAATAATCCTAAAATAATTTAATTCATTTGTAAATAAAATCCAACAAATATTTGAGTTTTGCAAGAATTTCAAAATCAATGTGTTTTTCACCCCCAAAATACGCCAAAATGTCCTATACTAATCTTTGACCACCACGCTGACTAAAAACTGAATAAATAAAATAAAATAAGAAATTAATTTTGAATGTTCCAGAAAGGACAAAACTATAATTTAATAATAAAAACCTTTTGATCTTTCCTCTTAATAATAAAATAAATATTTTGAAAATAAACCTTTGTTTTTATTAAATTTGGTTTCTTTCACCAATGTATGCTAATTGCCTAGCGAATCATTGGTAACACCTACATGATATATTTGAATTTTAAGGAGTTCTAAAATGTGCTGAATTTTCTGTTACCTTTTTCAAATAAAATGTCGTATAAATTGAGTATAAAAGCGTTTGAAATCCTTACAAAATGCTTATATTATTTTTGGAGATTAGGTTTACGGTATTATCTTTCACATAAAACGAAACTTTTAATAAATAGGAGGTAGATTTTAAATGTGTTTTTAAGTTTTTTCAGCCCAAATTTTGGCAGTAATTACAAAAGTATTTTGAAATTCTTTTTGATATTCTATTTTTAAGCCATTAATTTTAAGAATGTTGCGTTTTTCAAACTTTTGATAAGGACAGGATTTGTTTTTTGATACTTTTTCACACTCTTTGGTTTCAAAGGATGATTATGTAAGACAATTTTTTAGATATTCAACATTTTATATTGTTAAATATGTGCTGGTTCTTTTGCACTGAAAAAAGTTAAAATCGGTGCTATATTTAAAAGCGCACGTAATTCAGCCACGTGTCATCTGATGTTGCTGAACGAATCTATAATCTAAATTTTATCTGATCTAAAAATACTTCACGTAACCTGAAGCCAAAGTTAAAGAAGCATATGTCAAAGTATCTAAAACTAAATCTAAACCTTTCTTCCCCGCCTCTAACACAAAATTGGTCTATGCATTAGTTCATCTGCGCCATTTTTTAAACTCAGTAATTTTCTGTCAGGGCCTACGGTTAATTTTCTGCGATCATTGTGGATCTTCATAATTTTTTAACTGTGCAAGCCTGACTTAGACTAAAATATGATGTCTTCAGCTGAAACTTTAAGAATGAAGGTCAAAGTTGAGACTTAAGAAAACAACTACAACAACTCGAAACAGACTTTGAAATTCTGTCAAGTCGGTTAATATCTTATCACCTAATCTTAAATCGTGTTTAAGTCATTGATTCCTTTTTCACGACTTAATGTGTAATTTTTATGCTTGCATCAAAAATATATATGAACAGCCTTCTTTTGGAAATTGTATATGTACTAGCTGGCATCCATTTTATAAAGCAAATTTCTTATTTCAATATTATCTTTATTCAACAGCATTATTTAAAGTTACCTTCCACTATTGTTTGCCATCTTGGAACTTCCCAATTGCGTTCTTGAAGGAATTTTCACCTTTCCTAGTACAAAACAAATATATATGTTGGATTTACAACAACTACATTAATAGACCTCTTACATTACAACAATATTTCTGTCTACATTCACAGTATAAAAAATAATGATTGATACTACAATTATCCTATGCCAAGAAAACAACAAAAACAAACTACAGATCCGCGAGGCAATATTCATTAAAAAACCTTAAGCCGTCAGTTAATAGAATCAGCTATGAATAATGTAGCAATGTTCTAAAATGTTTATAAGAAGAAGTTTTTTCATGTTTTCACACTTGAATGACCATAAAATTACAACATAAACTGTTACATGCATGAAGAAAATTTACAGTAATTTTCAGCAACACAGTTTTGCGGTATTTTCTGTGACCACAACTCACACCCCTGATGATGATCTTGGAAGGAAATTAAAGTAGCTTAAAACATCGAAAATTAATAATAAGATCAGCTATCAAAGTTACAGCTCTTTTTTTTTTACATATTTCAATTATAATACTCGAAAGATTATCTGTGAGTATCAAAGGATTTATTAAAAATAAGCATACACAATGTTTGCAATTTATTTAATCTGACATAATAATACCGAAAAGTTAAAGATCGTGGAAGTAACACTTTTCCAAATTATACATATATATATCCTGTCACGCTCATGATTATGAAAGCTTTTGCTGTATTTAATTTAGCGGTGGATTATTGTTTCATTTTTTGCAATAATTATAGTGTCGAGAGGTGAAGAGTGTATATATATATATATATATATATATATATACTTAGTTATACTATTTACATTATTCGGACTATTGTCCTCATCTTTGTTAGCATTTGTAAGACGTTTCGGCCGTTGTACGCTCCGGCCTTCTTCAAGTGTTAGGAATTTCAAACTGAATCCTTTATTACAATCACTGGGGAATATCATTCTCATTCCTTGCGTAAATACTCTTTTGGTAGTCATGAGTTGTAGAATTTTTAAATATTTTAATTTTTAATTTTTATTTAAATCGCCTGAATATACCTTTCGGTATATTCAGGCGATTAGCACACACACTCACATACACACATATTATAAAAATGGACTCTCCTGTCCGATGCGGCGTATGAGGATCTGACAGCGTAATTGTTTCAGTTATGAAACCAAGGTAAACCGCCAGAAAACCCACACAAGTGATTTGATTAAAGTGATGAAGTTTTGTTCAGAGCCATCCACATCTTTTCGGAACAATTGAGACACTTAGTCGGTGCACATAAATGTCACAAATGAAACAGACAATAGACCTTAGGCATTTAATTATTTCGCAACAGGTTGCCACTACCTGCAGAGGAAGACTGGTTGCCAGCCAAAGATATAGAACCCAATCTGTCCTGTTATTTAACCCATAACTGGAGGAAGAGGCAGATTAATACCTTTCTCAGATGAATTAGTGCGTAATTGACTGCAGGGCATTCAATTGTAATTCAAACTCGACTCCTCGAGTTCTCGTTCCGATATATATATATATATATATATATATATATATAGTTTTTATTTTAATAAAGACCGTTGTGTATTTATATATGTATAAATCCTCTCAAACATTTTGCCGTCATTTTTAATGGCAGAGGTACACTCATATATATATATATATATATATATATGTGTGTGTGTGTGTGTGTGTGTATTTCCCTCCTGCCACGTTCATGGGGGTAGACAGAGTGACAAAAGCGAGGCAGGATCAGTTCAGTTCATTCTCTTTACTACCAGATAACTACAATTTATGAGAGTATGTTTGCTTTATAACAGTGCCTTATTATTTTATCCTCTTTACCATAATAAAAACTGTTGTGTCTTTAATATAATAGAGATGGCATACATATATATATATAATTTTTGTTTGGTAGCCAGATTTTAAGTGAACCTTTGCACATTTGTCTGGTGTTGGAGGATTGTTATTTGTTTCTAGCTCCTCACAGACGTTTTGAATTTACACTGACAGGCGATGTTTATTCTTGCGAAAGACTTATGCGGAATTTCAATGTAGTTTTTTTCTTATATTCTACGTTTTGACACTAGTTATTTCTTAATTTTTTCCAATTTTTCTGTCAGCCAATTTTATTTTTTTAGTTTAGTTCTTTTTCCTTTGATCTTCCTGTATTATTTCGGCCATTTGTTTGATTTTCCTTTCTTAAACAAAAATTTCCTGTGAAAGCTTTTATTAATTTTTATTTAATTTTTCTTACGTTCTATCGTTAATATTGGCATCATTTAGTTTTATTTTCACCAAGTCACTTTAACATATGTGGGCTTTTTGTTTCATTTATGTATTTGTTTGTTTGTTTTGTATTGCTAATTGTGGTGGAATCTGAGCCAATGTGGCTCAGCCTCATGTAGAACTCACATTTGCAAGGCCATGTGCACGAGCGGCAGACAGGCCTAAAAGAAAGGGTCTGAATATTACTCTGGTGAGTGGGCTGAAATAGTGAGGAGGGGAATAAAGTCTACAGTTCCTTCCCCCAGTACAACATGCCCCTCGAAAAAAGGCTGTATCGCCTGAAAACGGCAGTGGAAGCAACAACGACCGCCAATAACAGGAACGACAGCTTCAGAAACAAATGAGCTCTACCACTAAGAGCAAGAGCAGTTTGTACAATAGCAGCAGCTCAAAAAGCCACAATGGCTACTGTAATTGGTGAGTTAAGAGAAGCTGGAGTCATATAGGGAAACGGAAAAAAAAAACCTCCACTTCACTGAAAAGGCGGAGAAAGAAAGAAGAAGTGGGAAAAGCAACAAAAACAAATAAAAAATCTCGTCAAAGTAGGACGGAAAAGGCCTTGGTAAAAGCCGAGACCCAAGATGCCTCTACTTCACCAGCAAGAACAGACCTACTAGAACCGCAAGGAGCCTCCTTCCTTCACATTCCAATGTGCCGTCTTCTCTTTACCCCAATTCAACCAAAGGAAAAAAGAGCCAAAAATTCTCCAAGGAGGAGAAATATGTATTGTAGACCAGCAGGCTTTCAAAAATGAATGGCACTTGATGTCACTTTTTAAATGTAAGTGATGTAAGTTCATTTTTGAAAGCCTGCTCGTCTACAATACATATGTCGATGGAGGACCTAAGAATTTTACCAAACGCACTTGATGTATTTACTCTCATCAGGAGCACAAAGAGCAACCTAAAAGTGTGGGACTTTTTAACGGCAGTAAAAGAATCGTTCCCAAAAATCGGGATAGCCCAAATAGTATTGGAAAATGCGTCGGGGTTCTAACCCTAGCAGATTTCTGTCCAATCTACATATTAGTATTTCAATTTAAAATGTGTCTATCAAGCTAACCAGTTTGAATGCGATGAGATTGATTGATTGGAGTAAGGCGGCCCGCCTGCTTCGTGATCTCTCGTCTTCTGCGTGGATGTTGCAGCGGTCCTGGAGACACAATTGGTTTGAAGTTGATGTCATGTGCTCTCTGGCGACTTTGTTGTCTATTCAGCATAGGGAGACCAGCGGACCAAAGATGTTTCTTTGCTGGTGAAACGTACGCTGTGAGCAAGGGTGGACTTTGTCGATGCGAAGTGGGACGATTAATTGTGGCTGATATTGCTGTGAAGAGTGGTTCGTTTTGGATGGTTACAGTTTATGCGCCCAACGATTAGTCGGATCGCGTCTCCCTTTTTCATCGGTTCGGGCCGCTCTTGGTGAATTCGTCGCGCTTAGTCTTAATATGAGACTAGAATGTCATTCTGAGCCCCAAGATGGACATGGAACGGAGAACTAGCGGAAGATCAGGCGATTGTAGTTTGGTTGATTTGATTCGTGAGTTTAGTTAGTCGATAAATACCGGGTCGATTTGCATTAGACGATAGACATAGAATGACCATACAGTAGAAGTTCAATCTGTCCCTACTAGACAGGAGGGACTTCCGGCAACAGCTAATTTGATTAGTGCAGCTGGAATTAGTGGGGGTGGTTATTGGAAATAATTGATGGGAGCGGCTTGAAAAATTATGACTTTCGCTGTCGCATATAGTCAACGCCTTGCCCTAGATAAGGCTGAAAAGTCTGCTGTGTCTGGCAAGAAATTTCTAGAGATAGGCTGAGTTAGGCATAGGTTAAACATGATGTCTACTGAAGCCGTGAAATGGACGCTGAACTGCGCGGGAAAGAGGTCCTTTGAGGTTCCAATCGTTACATTCTAGTGGTCGATACACCGGATGGGCCTACTTTGAGGTCGTCTAAGGTTATGTACCAGATGTCAGGGTTGTTCACTGTCGTCCTGACTTTAGGCTTTGGAATTGAAGTCTCTCCTTCGCCAGCTGAGCGACAGGGCAAGCAGTCCGGCCTTACGTGGAATCGCTGTTCCTGGTGGATCTTGAGCCAGGGTTTCCTCGTATGCTGATGACGTATCCATTTTCATGACGTGCCGCGATAACACTGTGGTGGCACAGAAAGCACTTAAATGATACGAAAACATCACGCAGATTAAGATTAGCCTCAACAAACTTCCGATTAGGTGCCTGGAAGGGGGTCGACCAGTTGGACTTACGAACACATCCACGTTCTCACAAGAGGAAGGAGTGTGTTCGATTGCCCTCTAACAAGCCTTACAGTGAGGGAGTACAGACAACCGGTAAAGGATGAGAGGAAAGACGTAAGTGGCACACGCCTCAGCTTTACCCTTCACAGACAACCGCGTAGGAGCCAAGTCTGGACCGCTGCTCCGACATTTGCCTATACCTCAGACCAATATTTCTTCAGTTGAAGCCGGGGCCCGAACCACACTCGAGGCATAGGCAGATATCTGTGCCTAATGTCTGTCATAGGGCCCTGGGAATGCCACACTTGGCGAGCCACTGACACGCTTCGAGGTTATGCCGCGCTTCTTTCCTATGCCGCGCTTTGACAGAAGAATCGATCTTATAAGAAAATGTTAGGACTGCCTTTTCTAGCATGGCCAACACTCCTTCCGTTTCTGGGGTTGAGCGTCGACGTAATCTCCGCAGTCAATCGAGATTCCTCCGAAAGTGTCGAGTGGCTATGAGAGCCTCTCCTCGGTTTACTGATCTTTCACGGCCTAGGAGGCTGTTGTGTTGAAAGTTTGTGAACGAGAATCCACTCTGTGGATGGCTCGGGTTGTTGGCGACTGAGTTGTGCTCTCTTTCTGGCCTTGAGCAACCATAGAAGAAACCATCTTTGGAATGGATGGTTTCTACTGACATCTGTTATTTTTCGTTTAATTATTTTCTCATATTTTGGTTTCGTTTTGTTTGTTCATCTTATTTCTACTCATTTCATATCGCTGTATATTTTAATATATTTTGAAAAAAATGCAATTGGTCAATTTGTTTATAAATTAAATTATCATGACATGGGGCTTTTGTAGGTTCCCTGTTAATATGTGGTTTTGGGATATATGTAAGATTAAATGGTGATGGATGAGTTTTTGTGGTGGATGATCAAATTGTAATGGATGAATTGTTCATGACTATGATTAGCTATGTCTAGAACAGTTAATGTTGATTAGCCTAAACTACTTCACTTTCGGTCGTTATTGTTCAATCGTTTGTGACAAAAGCGATACTGAAATTCTCACATTTAATTATATCTTTCGCATATACATTCGAATATACAATATTACAAAATTAATTCTTATCCATATTTTGTCTGCATGCGTCAACAACCGCAACTTCCCTGCCTTTATTTCATGCGGCTGACTGCTGAAATTTCATACACATAATTAAAATAATGTAAAAATTTGTCACATACATCTGCACACATATAGACACATTTCCGTTTATCCTCTACTAACGCAATTCATTTGGTTGTAGTGTAAAAAATAAACAAAATGTTTTTTTGAAGTTGTTCACAAAAAATCTTTGCAATTTCAATTTAAAAGAAAAATAATACTCAAATGAATAAAACTTATTGAAATTTGTAAATCCACGACAAGAGAGAGCGACCAACAATACACAGATTTTTTTTAATCATATCACCCAGAGCAAGGTGGAAACGCCACTGATGCGCAGGGGGCTAGGTAAGAGTGAAAAGATTGGAAAAGAGAAAACCGGAAACCACATCCTAAACAGGGAACAAGGGATGAGCCTCTTCACCTGTTCAATAGACGTGGGTGGAGTGTGAACCGGACGATAGTTTAGTCTATCTACTCCAATTAATACCGACGGGCCAATAATATTAAAGTCAAAAGTTGAAGCTGCACTGGTCAAACTGAAGAGAAAAAGGGAGCAGAATCAGACAGCATTATAATAGAGATGTTGACAGCATTAGACGATTTGAGGATGTAGGTAAAATCACAGAAATTATAAAAGAAATCTACATCAGTGGCGAAATCCTGAAAGACTTAAGCAGGTCAATATTCATAGCACTGTCTAAGAAGCCAGATGTAAATGCATGGGAATTCTACTGAACTATCAGCTTAATGAGTAACGAAACAAAACTAATCATCCGAATTCTGATGAACAGAGCGCACAGCAAAATCAGACCGGAAATAGGACAAGAACAATGTATTTTTGTAAAGACATGGGAACAAAGAACGCGGTATTTCTGCTTAGAGTGTTATAAGAAATGGCAATAGAAATGCAGAAGGACGTGTATCTGTGTTTCAGCGACTATGCAAAGTCATTTAACAAAGTACGCCACAAAGACCTGATAGATACGCTTGGCAGCCTCGACATATTCGCAAAAGACCTTATAGTAATCAAGTACCTCTACTGGCAGCGAACTGTCTGCATACGCGCAGGAAACGAATTTAGCATATACAGAAAGATAGAAAGGGCTGTAAGACATGGATGTGTATTCTCACCAGATCTATTCAACCTATACAGTGAGACCATTTTGAGAGCTCTAGAAGTCCTACCAGGACTTGTCATTGGTGGCCACATTCTGAACTATATAAGATACGCAGATGGTACAGTGCTGATAACAGATAGAGAAAGGAAACTACAAGACCTTCTACATGAAGTAGTTAAAAAAGCGAAAAAAAGGACTACACATAAACAAGAAGAAAATTGAATGCATGGTAATCAGTAAAAAGTGGAGCCCAAAATTCCAACTACAAGTTGGGGATACCAAATCAAACAAGTGCAAAAATTTAAATACCTGTGAAGTGTTATAACAGAGGACGGAAGTGCGATACGGAGACCCGAAGGCGTACTGGTATGGCCAATGATGCATTTCAGAAGCTGAATAGAGTATTAAGAGACATAAGAATTTCCGTGGAAACAAAGACTGGATTGTTATGTGATGTCAGCCCTTTAATATAGCAGCGAATGCTGTAGAATCTCATTAAAGATGAGGGAAAGCAACCGCAATACAGAAGGATGCTGAAGATACCATGGACGGAAGCAACGTCGAGGTTTGGGACACAAAAAAAATTGATATTTAACATCAGAAAAAGACAGTTGAAGATTCTGGAATATGTAATGAGAAAGGACGGCTTAGAAAAACTTATTGCTTCCGGGACGGAAAAAGGGGGAAGAGAGATAAGAGAAAAAACGCATTTGAGCAAATGAATAATGGTGCTGGGATTGAGTGAGAAACTGGAGAATGGTATTAAGAGCAGTAAAAGATAGGAAGATATCACCTACGTTCTGAAGGGACACGGCGCATAAGAATAAGAAGATGCGTGTTTGTAGATTCTTAATTCTTTGTTTATACACGCATTTTCCGATATATATATTTTTTACAGATTTTGGAGGCGGGTTTTTCACACCAAAACAAGAACAAACCTTTATATAAACATGTGTCCGCAAATCCTTCTGTTTTCACTTATTAAGTTTCAAGAATGCTTACGGGGAAATGGGGCTATGTTGCCCTATAGACTAGGTTACATTTTCTGTTAGTGTAGATTAGATTTGTGGTCAGTCTGTCGTCAACATTTAACGTTGAACATGCATAATAGTGAGTTAATTAAGAATTGTAAGAAGGATATTCATATCATGACCAGACATATATGGATTTTACAAACGGACGTGTGAATTGGACGGGAGGTTGCACTGTTGTATCAGATTGCATTTACGGTTGACGGTTGTTTGTCTCTTCAGTGTTGTTTACGGATGAAGGAACATTTGAAAGAGATAGAATAATAAATTTGTACAACCAACATTTGTGGGTGAATCAGAATTGCGATGGTACTATACATGCCAGACCCCAGCATCAGTTTACGATTAATGTGTGGGCTGGAATTGTAGGTGACTATTTGGTCGGTCCATATGTTCTTCCAACACGTCTTACAGGATTTTTCTACTGGGACTTTATTTTTTATTTTAAGACTTGCTAACGAATGTAACCCTGCTAATACGAAAAAGTATGTGGTTCATGCAGGATGTGGGCCCCAGCATATTTTAGTCACATTGTTTGTGATGCACTGACTGACAGCTACCATGGAAGGAAAGTTGGATAGGTAGAATAGAGCCTGATACATGGCCTGCTCTTTTCCCCGACCTCAATGAACTGGATTTTTATCTGTGGGGCCACCTAAAACTATTGGTTTGTGCATCAGACATTAATAATTCTACATACGCATGAAGAAGGAAGTGGAGGACATATTGAGCACTTGTTATGAGTTGCTGTGTTGAGGTACAACGTTGGCCTTTTAAACATATGTGGCCTTTTAAACATATGTGGATATTTTAACTTGTTATGGCGTCAGTAAAGAACTCGCCTTCAAAGTTTGTAAAAGTGTTTTTGATGCAACACACACACGCACACACACACACACACACACACACACACACACACACACACACATATATATATATATATATATATATATATATATATATATTAGTCATCCACATACAAGCCTGCTTCACTGTATCGCAGCTCATCAGTGTGGCTAGACACATCCACTTGCTTCTGGCCGGGATCGAAACTCAACCGATTTGGTGTCAGTCGGAGTTGTTACCCCCTAAAGACAAAAGGAAAACTTAGCCGACAAGTTTGGACTTTCAAGTATTTATAGACAGTTTATAGAAAATTGCAGAAATCATAAAAAAACATATGAACACGAAAATGATTTTATGTAAAACAATTTATCAAATGAATTTGTTAAACATAGAAATAAATTCAACCACAACTTTGATCAAAAGAATACTGCATTTATTAAAAGAGAAAGTAACTTATTTAGACAGAAAATTCTCGAGAGTTTTACACAAACACTGACACACATATTTATATGTGTGTGTGTGCGTGTGTGTGTATGTGTGTGTGTGTGTGTGTGTGTGTGTGTGTGTGTGTGTGTGTGTGTATGTGTGTGTGTGTGTTTGTGTGTGAGTTTGTGCTTGTGTGTTTCAAGAGATAAAAACAACAGTTCTATTCTTCCATAAATTCTTAACTTTCCCAGGAAACAACTGTCCTTGGTGCATTGAACAATCTCTCAAAGAATTGATTTTCAATCACATGGTATGGGCGGGGAATACTAGCCTCATGCTGTGGTTTTGTTATGCTACCAATAGCACTGTTTCTCTCGCCAAACTGAAAAAAATAATGGAGAAAAAGACAGCATGAAAATCTCAGATGCAAAACTGAAGTCTTTTGTAAAATTTTCAAGCTTTTAACAAGATAACAATCTGCAGTAGACTTCGAAATTATTGTTAGGCTGACTGGATTGTCACATAGTCTTGATCAACTTCTGTCTGAATTTGTGGGATGATGAGTTATCATTATTTACACTATTTACATTCGGACTATTGTCCTCATCTTTGTTGTTGTTATCACAATGTTTCAACCAGCCTTCATAGGATGTATATCGTTCTGGGTAATCTAAAGGAGAATTCTGAGATGAACCGTTTATTAGATGTGTTGTTCTCCCACTGTCATAGACATATCTCGTCTTGTTCTTACTTTTAGTTCTGCTCAGTAATTGGTCGTTCGTTTTCCATTGAGTTCAAGTACACACTGCTAGGCCCAAGGATTGAACTCACAATTACTATTTCACCAAATTTACGAAACAACACTTTAATCCTCTAGGCTATTGTGCATTCTTGGGAACAACATAAATCGTTTATTACCTGCGAAGGCAACAAAAGGACACGAGGGATAAATACTCGACTAATGTTTGAAAAATTTTGACCAAGCCTTATTAAGTTGTATCACTTTTACGTAGTTTGTATTATAAATATTTCAATTGTCTTTTTTTTTTAATTCTATAGCTATCCAAGTTCGTTTGTATAATTCAGAATAATTGCAAACAAAATGAAAGTCATAGCACATTATGTTAGCTTATGTATTTTTAATTTGTTTATTTAAACATTATTTTTAATGGATATTCATATTTGAGTAGATGCTCTGTTTTTATTATTAAGCAGTATATTCATTCACTGACCTGAATAATCGAGAAATCTTGTTAGAAAAATGCTGAGGATGCATATTTTCCTTACAAGATTTCTCCATTATTCAGGCCAGTACATATAAATAAATATACTGTTTAATAATACAAAAACATTGCATCTAATCAAAAATTAGTATCTATTTAAAATAATATTTCAACAAATAAATTAAAAATACGTCGGATTTAATCCATTTCGTAACGGATGTCGTAAAATCTATAAATAAAAATAAAATAAATAAAAATAAAATCTAAATATATATACATGTGTGTGTTTGAGTAAGACAATCAGTGTTCGAAAATGATTAAATATTTGAAAAGTTTAGTTTTAAAAATTCACAATAATATTTCAAAAAATCTAAATAGAACTGAAAATTATTCCTCTGAAAATAAGCTTTTGATATTAAATGCAGAAACATATCGATATGTTGCACCAACAGCATTAAATAGTGTGATTGTTTCAAAATGATACCGTGTAATTTTATATTATATTCTTCCCTTTTTTCGTAGATACTCACTTATGCATATGCTACTAACTTACATTATTGACCTTTTTATAGAATACATTTCTTTCTTTTTTTTCTTACTTTCGTCACCATTCTTTTCTCTTTCCTGTCTTTCTTTTCCTTTTTTCGTTTTCTCTGAGCGAAAATTGGATACTATCTCTTCGAAACTCAGAGTAGGAAAAGATAAGTTAACATAATTCAGCTTATTTTAAAACGCAATGAAAATACTGTTTGCCTAAAAAATCTTTCAGAAATATCTTAGTCGACCATTTTCCTCTTTTTTTTTTTAATGAAACATAATCTTTGTTATATTTCATACAATCGATTGCTAATCTATAATACATCGAATATGCATGAGGGTTTTGCGTCCGCTCAGCGCTAGAACTGTCGCTATGAGTAAGATGATACGGTGTCCAAGTTCTTTATTTACAAAAAAAAAAAAAAAAACAGGTTTCTTTCTCATTTACTCACACGCAGAAAGGCACGCGCGCCTTTCTGGACGTACCCATGCATATTTAGAAGATCAATTTTCTTAAAAAAATAAACAAACCTTTTACCACCGAATGTGTAAACATTTCTTCCTCATACACCTCCGCATTCTTTAAAATTTTCTCTAGTCTTTCTTTGGCGTTTTTTTTTTGTCTCTTTCTATCTGTAGTTTTCTTTTCTTTTATATTCGCATAGAACTGTTTTTACTCCTGTGAAAATAAGTTCTATTCATAGAGGGAAAAACGTGAGACTAATATTTGTTTATCTATTATTTTATTAAAATATTTTTTATTATTTGTGATTTATTAAATTCTTTGGAAATTCGAAATTTATGTTTTTGGTATTCCTTGGCCTATGAAATTCGTTTTTTCCTATAACTGTAAACGATTCTGAGACCAGGAGAGCTATATTCTCTGATCTTGTAAACCAGTGAAGAGCTTTTTCTATCTCCGTTAAGAACAAGCAGTTTTTTTTTTTATTTCAACGTTATAACTGTTTGTTTTGATGCAAAAGTAAAATAGTTTAGGAAGTCTTCATAGTTGAAACATTCCTTATATTACAACGATTTTAATTTTAAGGATAGTAATTTTAATTTATTTCTTTTTCCTCATTTTTCAAAGGCCGAGTAAAACTTTCAATCCTCAATTGCATTAGATGCAATAATAAAATGATACAAAACTTGCCTGTTAACAGATCTGACATTGATGAGCAAAAGGAATGCTGAATTTCCTCTGATAACACATTCAATAATCAATGGTAGGATCATCTAGAAAGTTGTCCTTATTAAAAAATAAATAGAGGAATATCTGCCTATACTTCTGAGATGAGGTAATGGAATTATTTACACTAATTAAAGTGTTTGGACTATTGTCCTCATCTTTGTTTACATATTCTCGACATTTCGGCGTTATACGATCTGGCCTTCTTTCAAACCGAACCCTTTATTTCATTCACTAGAATAGATTGTTCTATTTCCACGCGCCATGCATCTTCCGGATATCTTAGCATCAGTTATTACACTTTAGCTCGGCTATACAAATTTTCTGTTCACCTCTGATGTAGCCAGAACTTGTACTCAGAACTCTTTGGATCAAGTCACTAGATTACTTCACCCAATGCTTTTATCCACTGGATCATGTATTCTTGAGGACCTGAAGAAGAGCAGAAATACAACGGCCGAAATGTCGTGAATATGGCAACAAAGATTAGGGCAACAGTCTAAACATTGTAAATAGTGTTAATAAATAGAGGAATATTGTGAAGAACTGATTTTAATATAACAACTTTGTATAAATTGATATCAAAACCGGGAGTGGAAGAGATAATAAACATACGAATATATCTGAGGGCTACAATGGATGAGAACGTGTAGAGAGCTGAGATCTCCCACGCCCTGAAGAAGCATGACGCATAAAAGAAGCAGTCTATGAAAAGAAGTTATAAATACTATTCTCCAACTGACTATAAACCAAATGCCCAGGTACAGTCGATAGTATTTACTTCTCCTAATCACTAATGATTATCCTCCCTAATAAATCCATAAAAACAAACTTAAAATGTTATTAAACAGAAATATGTTAGTTTTCTATATAAATACAAAAGTAATCAGGGTTATTACTGTCGTCAAAATAAAATCTTTATATACATTTCCACAGAATTTGCCTCATACTTTCAGAGTAAAAGGAATAAATCAACAGTACATAATAACATCACAATAACATCACTTCCTGCTGAACTCAGATCCTGAGCAAATGAATTCTATTGGCAACAATAACAAATATACTGTCATCGTCATAAAATCAAATACGAAACTTCGGCTAAAATTAACTAAAACAAAGCGTATCTTAAATTTGAAACAAAGCCACGCGTATGCAACATCCAGTAAGGATCGAACTCACTAACCAGTAATATTCATTTATGAGACCAACTAGTTAAAAATCAAAACAAGACCGACATCGCATCATTCATTTTCTAATAATTAAAGTTCTCCTTTTCCATTAGAACTTCATAACTTTTTTTGTCCGATTTTAGTAAGCAAACAACATAAAGGCATAACTAATAAAAATCACCAAACAGGCAGTAAGCGCTGCTTACAGCTGATATTTTAACTAAAAGTTAACAGAGTATCAGATCTTATTGGCAGATACTTTCTGCCTGATCAAAAGTTGTCATATTCTATGAGTATTTTCATTGAATTTAGCAATCGGAATATTTCGAGATGGATTCCTTCTCTAAGAATGTTTAGATATTTCATCACAGTTTCTCATATTTTATCATTATGATTCAAAACTTCACTGTTGAAAGTATTTTCGCATCAGATGTTTTTGTAAAGACTTGTCTCAATTAGTGTAGGCCTGTTCAAGACCAAAGTTTAGTCATAATATCAAAAAGACACAGAAAAAATGTAAACCATACGGATGAAGCTAGGTTTTTCATGTCAGGCGACTGCTGATAACAGATTTGATTAAGAAGAGAAACATACGAATAAAGATACAAGATTGTACATAAGAAGCGTAAGAATTATTCTTAAATTTAAAGTATGTTCAATTAGATATTTATAACTCAATTTCTGTTCACATTTAAGCAATGAAATTAATGTTGACAATTATCTTCTCTAGTTCCTGTCCTCAAGAATTCGGTCCTATTTGCCTTCTACATCTTTTAGGCACAGTACGACAGTTCCTAATCAACTCCGAATTGGTTAATCACCTCTCTCGCAGGTAGGTTCTTCTTTCAGATAAGCAATATGGCTTTCGCTTCTCTTGGTCATCTATTGATGTATTACGGACTATTCTTGAGAAAGTCTATCAAACTTTAGATAAAAAAACGGTGAAGTTCAGGCTGTTGTTTTGGCCACCTCGAAGGCATTTGACAGGGTTTGGCTTGCTTTTTCAAAAGTTGAAAGGTTATGGTATTTCTAGGCGAATATTTGAACTCATTAATTCATATTTATCAAAACACGAAATAAAAGTTATCTTGAATGGTGACTCTTCTAGCTCTTTTTGTATTAATGCAGGTATCCACGAAGACTATATCGTTAGACCTACGTTGTTCCTGATTTTCATCAAAAACCTCCTTGACGTCATTAGTTGTGAACTCGGTATCTATGCTGATGACATAACAATTAACTCCTAGCTTAACTTTAATAGGTTCGATATGGTCAAATTAGCGAATTCTAAAATGATCTACAATCTGTTAACAGGGCAAGGAATTAACGCCACGAAAACGAAACTATTCTCTTTTAATCGCCTGAGAGAACTTTTTTGCATGGCTGATGCGCCTTCTCGGACTAACAAATTCCGCTAACATGAAGTGAAAAGATTATATTGAGTCAATTGCTAGGTACGTCGCTATGAAAGTTGGTTCACTGTGTTGGGCTAAACAATTTTTCTAACCAGAATCTATCTTACATAATTATAAGCCTACCATTCGTCGAATGCATTTTTTTTTTTTTTTTTTTTGCTGCTGCATCTGGTCGGGTCATTTTGCTATATATATTAGGGATTCTTGATAAAATATAAAGACTCTGCAATGTTATCTGTCCTGACCTGGCATCTTTGATTTAGTTACTTTTTCCGCTGCTGTATCGTAGCTACCTTGTGACTTATCTATAAATATTTTCATGGCAAATGTTCTGATGAATTTTCTTTCATTTCCTTGAATTTAAGTGGAGTAAGAGAGCTACTAAACAAACATGTTAAGAGATGTGTACTTGGATACTGGCAACTGTCAGAGAGAGTCCTCTTGGTTAAACTGCGGGGAAGGTCCCTCAATATAGCTATTATAGTAGTCTATGCGCCAACAACTCAAAGCTCAGAGGACGAAATAGAATCATTCTATTCAATACTGGACAGTGCTAAGGCTCAGTGCAAAAGCCAAGAAGTCAGGATAATAATGGGGGACTTAAATGCAAAGGTAGGTAAAGATAGAGAAGGAGACACGAACGGCAACTTCGGTCTAGGAGAGCGCAACGAAAGAGAAGAAAAATGGATCCAATGGTGCTCAGCCAATGACCAGGTCATTACTAACACCTGGTTCCAAGAACACCCACGATGTTTATGGACATGGAGAAGCCCAGGAGGGGACACGAAGAACCAAATAGATTATATAACAATAAACAAGAGATTCAGGAACGCAGTAGTCCAATGCAAAACGTACCCAGGTGCTGACTGCGGAAGTTACCACGTCCCAGTCATCTGCAAACTAAAAGTGAAACTCCGAAGACTGAAGAAACCCAGCATAACACCAAGACTGCAATACGACACACTAGAGGATGATCTCACCCTGCAGAAAGAATATAATAACAGCGTAAAAAAGAAATATGAAGAACAAATTGGAAAAGGATACTCAAAATGGGAGTCACTAAAAGAGGCAATGGTGACCTCAGCGAACAACATAGCCCCAAAGGAAATCAGACGCAGAAGAAAAAATGAGTGGATGACCGAAGAGATCCTCCACATGATGCAAAGGAGACAAAAAATAACGCCAAGACACGGAGCAGAGTACAAAAACTTCACAGGGAGATAAGGAACAAATGCAGACAAGCCAAAGAGGAATGGCTCAACAACAAATGTGCAGAAGTAGAGAGACTGAGCAGGAACAACAAAGCAGAAATGCATAAAGAGATAAGAGAACTGACAGGACAAAAAACCTGTTCCTCAACAGGATGCATAAAATCCAAGGAAGGGACAATCATAGTAGAGAAAGAAGAAATACTCCAGCGATGAGAAGAATACATAAAGGATCTCTTTGGCGACAAGAGAGAACAACCGAGAATACACAAGGAGATGGATGGACCGGAAATACTAAAATCCGAAGTGGAAGCTGTAATGGCCAAAATGAACAGAAACAAAGCACCTGGCCCAGATGGCATAGTGATAGAGCTGCTGACAGCCTTAGAAGAATATGGCATAGAAAAAATTTCCGACATAATAAACGAAATTTATAGCAGCGGAATAATACCAGACGACCTATGCAAGTCGATATTTATAGCACTGCCGAAGAAACCAGGTGCAAACGAGTGTGAACTACACAGAACTATCAGCTTAATGAGTCACATCACAAAACTGATTGTCAGAATCCTGATGAATAGAGCGAGAAGCAGAATCAGGCCAGAGATAGGGCAGGAACAGTGCGGGTTCGTCAAAGACACTGGAACAAGGAACGCCATATTCATGATTAGGATGCTCTCTGAAAGGGCATTACAAATGAAGAAAGACTTGTACCTATGCTTCATTGATTACGCAAAAGCATTCGACAAAATACGACACAAAGAATTGATGGAAATGCTAGGCAACCTCGACATTTTCGGCAAAGATATAAGAATAATCAAGAATCTCTACTGGCAGCAAACGGCCTGCATACGGACAGGTAACGACCTCAGTAGATACACAAAGATAGAAAAAGGCGTAAGACAAGGATGTGTCTTTTCACCGGATTTGTTCAACCTATACAGCGAGAATATTTTGAGGACCCTAGATGACACACCAGGATTTATTATTGGAGGCCACAACCTGAACAACATAAGATACGCGGACGATACAGTACTGATTGCGGACACGGAAAGGAAACTGCAAGATCTCATACAGAAAGTAGCAGTGGAGAGTGACAAGAAGGGACTACAAATAAACTTTAAGAAAACTGAGTGCATGGTCATCAGCAA
Source organism: Ascarosepion bandense (assembly GCA_037127315.1). Classification (NCBI taxonomy): domain Eukaryota; kingdom Metazoa; phylum Mollusca; class Cephalopoda; order Sepiida; family Sepiidae; genus Ascarosepion; species Ascarosepion bandense. The sequence continues at coordinate 2,565,796 of JBBBDQ010000310.1, forward strand.
AAGATACAACCCAAAATGCCAAATACAGGTGGGGGATAACAGAATCAAACAAGTCCAAGAATTTAAGTACCTAGGAAGTGTTCTAACAGGAGATGGAAAGTGCGACACGGAGATCCGAAGGCGAATTGGCATGGCAAAGGACGCGTTCCAGAAGATGAGCAAAATACTAACACACAGGAAGATCTCAATAGAAACGAAGAAAAGAGTGCTGGACTGCTACGTGATGTCAGTTCTTCAGTACGGCTGTGAATGCTGGACAATATAATCGAAAATGAGGACAAAACTGGAAGCGGCCGAAATGTGGTTCTACAGAAGGATGCTACGGATATCGTGGACTGAGCATACAAGCAACGACGAAGTGTTAGAAAGAATGGCAACAAAAAGGAAATTGATGCTGAGCATCAGGAAGAGACAACTGAAGTTCATGGGACACGCAATGAGGAAGGAGAGCCTGGAGAACCTGATACTGACTGGACAGATAGAAGGAAGGAGAGACAGAGGAAGGCAGCGGATAACATATCTGCAGAGTCTGATCAGGTGGATGACGGAACGGGGGTTGCCAGGAGCAACAGGAGCAAACATACTAAGAGCCACAAGGGATAGAGAGACGTGGAGATCCATGATCGCCTACGTCCTGAAGGGACAGGGCACATAGAAGAAGAAGAAGAGAGTAGCCGAAAGGTGTCATCATTTCACAATATGTAAAGAGGATAACATACACTCAAAAGTAAATATGTCATATAATACGGAATAAGACGAAACAATACAATTATAAAATTAAAACAGATATATATATATATATATATATATATATATATATATATATATATATATATATATACTAGCAGTATATCCCGGCATTGCTCGGGTGTAATGAAAGCTTTTAAACTAATCCATGGTCTTGGAGCTCAGACTCTTTGGACGTTAGCACGAAAGACTAAAAAGCAATAGTTGTTTCCAGTTAAAATAGCAATAGTTGTTTCCAGTTAAAGCAAAACCGTAGACTGAAAGAAAAATGAATGGATGTAAGTCAAATTTTGATTTCCTGGTATCGATATCAAATAAGTTTTTTTCGTCGTAAACGGAATTTTGAAGGCTAAATATGTCCTCTGAGTAAATGGTATCATGGCTGAGACTAAGAACTACAATTATACCTACTTAAATCCAAACCCGACGCAAAAACTAAAATAAAAGGGCTGAAAAAATACAGATATACAGGTAGATAAACAGATACACAGACACACACAAACATCTTACCATATATATATATATATATACATATATGTTATCGATTTTCTGCACTATTGTAAGAACTGCAACCTTGAAACTTCTGAATATCGTCTCTTATGTCTTTGTCTATGAGTGTATCAAATTTGATTAAAATCGGACCACTCCTTTTATAAACCGATTTTTTCGATTATTGATTTTCGATTTTTATCGGGGGTACCTCGACACAAAACCTAGCTAAGAACACTCGCAGACGCTTATAGTACAACTGTGTAAATTTTCAAGAAAATCAGTTCAGCCATTTCGGAGTCTATAGGTAACGGATACACACACACAGACACACACACACAGACAATATTCCATTTATAAATAAGTTTAGATTAGATAGATATATATACACCCATATTCATACGCATATATACACACATACACGAACATACATACATATGCACATATATACATATTCCATATATATTTTTCATTTACATGTACACATATATACATATAAATACATACCCACATATGCATACATACATCTGCATACAATATTACATTGCAATAATATTAATATTATATAACTATTACAATAATACAATATAACTATTTAAAAAATGGATTGGTATAATATTTTCAACGGGAAATTCCAGATTTTTCTTCAAAAGAAACCAAATTTTAAAGTTTAATTTTGATCTGGCTAAATGATTTTAAACATATTCTTATGCCTGCTTTTAAATATCATTTCAATTCAAACAACAGTTTCTTCTATCGAACTTTCTTCCGGCTTTTTGCTTTCCAGTAAACTTTTATTTTTCAAAATTTTAAATTTTTTCAATCGTTATGTCTTAATTTTTGTTCTTTTATTGTCTTTCCTTCATGGCGTTGTTTTTATTTTTATTTTTTTGACTCTCCTTAATGAAGTCTTTTCCCACATTCATTAAGACTCATAAACACCTTAATAGCTTTACTGCTTTGCTTAGGGGGAAATTATAAAAGAAAAGTTACAAAGCTTATGTGATAAAACTTATTTTAAAAAGTGTTCACCGAAAAGAGAAAGAGTCAATATAAATTCGGTTTGAAATACACGAAAATATTTTGTTCATCGGGGATGATATTTTTAATCTATTGCTTGGAATTAAAACTAAAATTAAATCGTTAAAGATCATTTTTAAATCCATTTTAAACGTAGGTATAGTTTTTATTGATATTTCAAAAAGTTAATTTTATAAAAGGGAACTTTTGAGACCCCATTTCTTTTTCATTTATGTTAATACGTATATGTTGCACTAATAGCAACACAATTTGGAATGCATTTAATCTATTTGGAGACTAAGCACTTGAAAGTGTGTAATGCATGTAGACATTTAAATCCTGACTTTTCTTTTTAAAGAACTAAATATTCAATCTAATCTTGAAACTCTTTACTAGATATTTAATGACGAGTATTGTTCCTCTAATTATCACCAGCTTAAATGTTTTCTGCTTTGTAAATAGTACGGATGAACCTTAATTTATTTGGTACTCAGAAATTCATTCCTTTTACACCTGTAAAATATTTTGTTATGCAATATATCATATATTGACACTTAATGTTAATATATGTTATATTTTGTGCTACGTTTTACGTTGTAACATGTTTGTTTTGTTATGGGTTTTTTTGTCAGTTTTGTTTTTTTGCTTTTTTGTTTAATTCATATGTTCTTTCCTTTTATGTTATTTTATGCCATCTCATAGATTTTTATATTAATTTCATGTCATGTTTTGATATATTCCTCTTTCATTTTTGTCGGTTATTTTTAATTTTTTCTTTTATTTAAAAAAATCTAATTTTCTTCAATTTTGTTATTTCTTTTTAGCTTAGCTTTTGATTGATTAATACTTTTTTTTATTTTTCGCCTTCTTTTTTAGTTCTTCTCTTTTTTTTCTATTCTCTTTTTTCATTCATTATTTTCTTTATTATTTTCTTCGATGTTTTTCTTTCTCCAACCATTTTAGCTTTTTCATTTTGGTTTTTATTTTTTATTCCACACTTTAAAAAATATATGGTTACGGCTACAATTCTTTTGTTTTCTTTTCTTCATTGATTCTTTTTTTTTTTTTTTGCTACTATCTTTATACTTTTCTCTAGTTTCGTGAACTTATTTTGATTTAAAATGTTTTATCTATATTATTATCATAATTCTTCTTAAACCTCCTAATAATCCCCATCTTCGTCATTTCTTCTTCCATAAAATCCCTTCTTTTACATGAATCTATCTTTTCGAAAAGTATCAATGACGATGCAAATTCTCGAAGTGCTTGTTAGAACTACCATTTCCTTTCAGGTTACAAAGAACTTTGACAAATCTTTTATCGAAATGTTTTATTTTATTACTCCTACAAATCAACAGTAATTAAAATTCCTATGTTCGATCAAATGAACGAATCTGAAAGCTTTCAGTCTTAAAACCGGCAACCGTTGTTTTGCTTTTCTTTCACGATTTTCACAAGAACAGATTTCTATTGCACTGACACTCACTCATTCTTCTACCAACAGCTGAAAGGAATTTTCAAAATAAGAATTTTTAGAAATAAGAATTTACTTAGGGAGAATTTACTTTTCACACTTGCGAATTTTCCTCGCAAATGTATTTGTAGATACGCGAGGTTCACCTCGCGTATTGCTTATCGGCGAGGAAGGTGAGATTGGTGGGTCGAGTTCAAACTCCAGCTAGGTTCTTTGCGTTCGCTTGAAAATGTGTGACTCCACCTTTTCTCTTCTTCACCCAGCTAGACTCGATTCTCTGCTTATGGCTAGCAAGCAGTCTTAGTGAATTCAAAACTGGCTGATCCCACCATTCTATAGAATCTTGCTTTCTAAGGAAACCACAGTATAAAAATCTAATGCGGCGAGGCTCTGATCCTATACTCCAAATCACAAATATAAAAAATTACCTAAAAATAAATGAAATGTGTGGAATAGTTTCTCTAAATTATTACAAGTTTGCCGTGAATTTTTATCCAATCGACTTCTTAGGAATGACCACAGTGTTGTTGACAATATTATCACAGAAAGAAGACAAGTAAATAAAAAGAATACATTATTTACATTGTTCAGACTTTTCAGAGTATGTCTTGCGCTGCTCTCCCCTATCTCTCTTTCTGTCTATCCTTCCTGTGAGTATTAAATTCTCCAAGCCCTTTTTCCTCATTACGTGTCCCAGAAACCTCAGCTGTCTCTTTCTGATGATAAATATAAGTTTATTTTTTGTTTGCATCCTCCCCAAAAACCCTGTCGTTGCTCACATGTTCAGTCCATGCTATCCTCGGCTACATTTCTGTTGTTCGAGTTTCTTCTTTATTGCCATATTCACGATGTATGCTCCGGCTTTCTGCAGGTGACATTCCGAACCAAACCTTTTATTTTGATCAAGGATACATGGCTCAGTAGATAAAAGCGTTGGTTAAATCCAGTAACTTGACCCAAAGAGTTGTGAGTTCAATACCTGGCTACATCAGTGGTGAACAAATAAATTGAGTTAAAGAGAGATAACTACATGCATCCAGAATTGAACGAGAACATTATATCCTAGTGATCGAAATAAAGGGCTAGATTTGAAATTCCAATCACCTGAAGAAGGCTGGAGAGTGCAACGACCAAAATGTCGTGAATATTGCACTAAAGATTAGGACAACAGTTCGAACAATGTAAATAATACCACATCTCAGAAGTATAGACAAATAAAAAGAATAAAATTGATAACTTTTTAAAATGTAAGCAATCAGAAGCGAATGAAAATGAGGAAAAAGGTAGATGAGAGGAAGGAAGTAAATGAACAGAATACAGAAGAGAACTAAGAGAGAAGAAAACAGTAAAGAATTAATAGAATCTCAATGAGAAATTGAAAGAAGAAAAGTGTAAATGGAGAAGAGAAATAAGGAGATAACTAATAAACAAAACGAATAGTAAATAAAAACAGAAACTGCGAAAGAGAACAAATATCAGACGATAAAATGAATGCAGGTAATGAAGGACTGGCTAAAGAAGACAAGTTAGGCATAAAAAAGCAGATAAGAAATAAAAAGAGTAAGATAGGTAGTAAAGAAAGAAAATAAGAAAAAAGTAGAAGAGATATTAGTCCAAGCTAGAAAGAAAGCAACGAAGAACAAAACGTAGAAAAAAAACGAATCATGAAGGATGGAAGAAAATAGATATGAATGCAATGCTCTAAAGATAAATATCTACCTGAGTTTACTGACGAGTTTTAAAAATTCATTTTCGAAAAAGAAAAGAATAAGCTGTACACGGAAAAATAAGGAAAAATAAGGAAGGAAATAAAAAAATTAAGGACAAGGAGAGAAAGAATTATAGTTTAAAAAGTAAACCAAAGTTCATTGAATATATCCATACTGTTACCCATGAATTAATTTCCATGATAAATATTGCTTAAAATATTTTGTCTTGCCTGTCCAATTGAATTACATTTACAAAAATAAATCGTAAACTTCTTAATCGTTTCGTCGTTGTCATCAGCTTCATTGCTAACTAAATTGAACAAGCCCTCATGTCGCCAGTTTTATACGCTTGGGAACATATCTATAATAAATTATTTGTTTGTATTAAGCATCTCTGTTTACTTTAGTCGGACAATTTGCTGAAGCAAGTGGTTGCCTTGCGTAATGTATGGATGCATGAATTCTAAAACTATTCAGGTAGTTCAAATAATATGCGTTGTGTAATTTTATAAGCGTAGACCAATAGATTCCCCAGAAATAAAACACACTACAGAATTGTGCGACAGGCCGTCGAATGAAGAACTGAAATTGAATGAACATTAGTGCTTGCTGAGAAAAGCAAATTTTAAAATGAGACAAAGACATTTATTTATTACTGACAGCTATGGATTTTAGGTCATTGTTTAATTCTTGGGGAAGGGAGAGTAAGAGGATCAGTCTGTTAAATACTATGAACTCAAATTAAAAAAAATAAGCCTCCTTTTTTATTCCCATATTTTGAACGTATAATACGGTGACAATTCAACATTTCCGATTTAACTTAGCACGTGAATTTACTTTATGAATGTCAGTTTTATACCTGCGAATGAATTATTGCCAGGGCTAAGGCAGCGGCGTAACTAGCGTTTGTGCCACCTAAACAACATTTCAAAATTAGGCAACACCTACAAAATATAAACAATGCCGACCATTTACAAATATAACAACAGCAACAACAAACTCAACGAGAAAAGATGAGAAAACATTTAAAACAATTATAAAAAATATTTTTTATGAAATAAATTGTTTTGGCATAAATGTGATTATTAAGAAAAATCCGGCTAACATTAACTGACTCATAGTGTCTCTGTGCCAGATTAAATGTCCAGTGTATTCTTATTCTTTCCTCTTTATATGCCGTGTCCTTTCAGGACGTAGGTGACCATGGACTTTCACTTGTGGCCCTTAATACTTTTTCTCTCGTCATCTCTTCTAAACCCCGCTTCGCTATTCACTTGCTCAAGCCCATCAAGTATATCTCGCGCTTCTTTTCTCTGTCTCTCTTTTCCTCTATCCGTCCTGTGAATATTAGATTCTCCAACCAATCTTTCCCCATTACGTGTCCCAAACATTTCGGCTGTCTCTTTCTGATGCTAAGTATAAATTTCCTTTTCGTTTGCATCCTCTTTAAAAAAAAAAACTGTCGTTGTTCACATGTTCAGTCCATGCTATCATCTGCATCATTGTGTAGAACCACATTTCTGTTGGTTCGAGTTCCTTCTTCATCTTTGAGGAGATTGTTCAGCATTCGATGCCATGAAGGATGACAGATATCACTTTGCAGTCCCTTATGTTTGTTTCCAACAAAATATTTCTGTATCTCAATAACTTTTGAAATCCGTTCTTGGCCATGCCAATGCGCCTTTGGATCTCAGTGCCGTACTTCGCAATACCTAACAATATAGAGAATATAAGTAAAAAAAATGCTACAAGCGGAAAAAGAGTAAAATAATTACAAGTAATTTTGCTTTCTACTTCATTATACAAATTCACCTAAATACCGCCGGCAAAAATTTAACTCCCAGGTGAAAACAAAAGCACCAGCTTTATTTCCAGCAATGGGAACGTAGGCGATCATGGTTCTTCACAATTTCTTACCCTTTGTAGCTGTTAATATATTTTGTTCTTTTTTTTTATTTTTCCTAAACTTTGTTCCGCCATCGCTAGCTTTGTTATGCGTTGTTTTAATCAGTCTTGCCTTCAATCTGTGAATATCAAATTTTCATCATTCCTCATTATGTGCCTCAGCAACTTATTCATTTAATATGTGATTCATTTAATCAGTCTTGCCTTTAATCTGTGAATATCAAATTTTCATCATTCCTCATTATGTGCCTCAGCAACTTCAACTGTCACTTCAATTTTTGTTTCCACTTTTTCTAAAACTTTTTCTTCTTCACATGTTCAGTCGATGGTATTCTCAATATCCTTCTGTAGAACAACATTACTGTTTCCTCTAGAACTTTTCCTCTGCGTGAAGCATTCACTGACACAATATATATCAGTTTAATACTCTTTTCACTATTATTACATAACAGTTGAATACTCTATATTTTTTCTAAAGAATTTTTTTTGCATTTAATAACTTGCTTAGATTTTGGAAAACATCTTTCGCTATCCCAATATTCCTTCAGATTTCAATGTCGCATATTTCCGCCCTGTATTAAAACACTTCCCAGATATCTAAAATGTTGTATTGTTTGATTTTGGTATCTCCCATTTGTAATTCGAAAGTTAGGCTGTTCCTTTTGATTACAACCACCCATGCAATCATTTTGTAATTGATGGTTAATCCTTTCTTCTCGCTCTCTTTTACTGGCTCTAATTTGTAATTCACAGCTTATGTTGCTTCTCTTACTGACAACTATATATGCTGTTCTATTACAATTAATGATTAGTTCTGTCTTCTCGCTCTTTTTTACTACCTCTAGTTCGCAGTTCGTAACTTGGAGTTTTTCTCTTGCTAACAATCATACATTATGTTTTATTATAATTGATGTTTAGTCACTTTTTCCCACTCTCTTTTACTACTTCTAATTAGTAGTTCACATCATCGGATATTCCTCTTGATGACAACCATACATCCTCTCCTATTTCAATTGATGTTTAGTCCTTTATTCTCGCTCAATTTTACTAGCTCCAATCTGTAATTCGCATCTTGGAATATTTCTCTAGCTGACATTCTGTTCTATTAAAAATGATGTTCAGTCCTTTCCTCTCGCTCTCTTTTACTAGCTGCAATCCGTATTTAGCATCTTGAGATGTTTCTCTTGATGTCAACCATACATTCTATATTACAATTGATGTTTAGTCTTTTCTTTTTCTTTTCCTTCACTATTTATTATTACTTAGCATACGACACATTATTTTTGTGAATTTTGTCTATTAATCCCAACAACTAATCTAACTCAGTTCACCGTGAAGTTTAGTTAAAATGGAACTGGTATCACTTTTTAATACATTTTTTAATCGTATCACCCCGAGCAAGGCGGTAACGCCACTGATGTGCAAGGGGCTACATAATAGTGAAAAGATCGGAAAAGAGAAAGCTGGAAACCATATCCTAAACAGGGAACAAGGGATGAGCCTCTTAACCTGTTCAATAGACATGGGTGGAGTGTGAACCGGGCGATAGATATATTAGCACATTAAGTGTACCATGTGCAGGAAACAAACATTTAGTGATACATGTGTTTAAATATATTGTAACATCAGATATTCAGTATTTACATTATTCGGACTATTGCCCTCATCAATGTTTCCATTTGTACCACGTTTCGGCCGTTGTACGCTACGGCCTTTTTCTGCTAGGAATTTCGAACCGAACCCTTTAATTACAATCACTAAGGTATAAGAACTCCATTCCTTGCCTAGTGCCTCTTAGGGAAGTCATGAGTTATATCCCTCTAACCCTGTACGTTACTTGTTCACCTATGCTGTAGTTTTTATTGAACTCACAACTCTTTGGGTCAAGTCACAGGAAATTAACCAACGTCAACTGGGCCATGTGTCCTTAAGGACAAGAACAACTGAATTTTTGGGACTTATAAGACTAATTTCCAGTGACATTTTTTTACCAGAGCTCATATTGCAGTTTTGACACTAATGACCTGGCACTCCGTATTAATGGTTCCTATAGTGTGTTCATCTCTATGCTTGGTCGGCTTAGGAGATTTTTGTAGCCTAGCATACGAGATAAGCTTCAACCCATAGGGGGCGGTGGTCCCCTTTCTCCCTCCTTATGTGGTCAGCTATATCTAATTTTTCTATCTTCCCTCGTGTTACGACCTTGCGATATTCTTGTAACCTTACCTTAAGTGGGCGGCCTATTTCTCCTATATATTTCTTTCCACAGCTACATGGAACGGCGTACACACAGTCCTTAGTCATTTTCTTCTCTGTGAGGTCTTACTTGGGAGAGGTACCTACGAAATGTAGAACCACTTTTGAAGATCGTCCTGATGTTACAGGGAGCAAAGATCCTTTATATTTTCTCCGAACCCCACCCACATAGGGTAGACAAACCGACGCTGTTTTCTGAGACTTGTTATCCTCGTGCACTCTCCCTTCCATGTATGTTGGAGTTGTTGTCATGTAGCCTGGATAATTGTTTGGTTGTAGAGTACTGCTTATACTGATCATTTCTTGTTCGTATGAGTCTGGGTCACGCTTATGGCCTTTGCTCAATGTTGAAGGTAGCGGACGATCCCTTTCTTTACATTGTATGGATGGTGATATTTGAAGTTGAGGTATTGTCCGGCGATGTTGGCTTGCGGCATACGGATGCATTGAACCCCACCTCTGTTCGAGTTATTAGCACATCCAGGAATGCCAGTTTGTTGTTACTATCTTTTTCCATAAAGAACTGTATTGAGTTCATATGGTCCAGTAGCGTCTAGACTTTCTCTTGGTGTGGCCAGAGGATGAAGGTGTCATCAACATATCTCAGCCAGTGGTTTAGAATTGTGGATTGTAATGACATCTCTTCAAAGTATTCCATGTATGTATTAGTCAGTGATGGTGATAATGGCGAGCCCATAAGTCTTCATTCTGCCGATATATGTCTGATGCCATTCTGAAGTGTGTTGTTCGTGTGCAGAAAGTCAGCGTCTTTATCAGGTTATCTAGTGGAACAGTGGTACGGAGCGTACCACGGCCAAAATGGCAACAAAGATGAGGACAATAGTCCTTATAATGAAAATACTGTAAATACTACATCTCAGAAATATAGACAAATATCAAATATTCATTTAAACACGTTTCAGTGAACTTTCAGCGTTAGACAAGCTTAACATTCACATATCATTCCTAAACCCACTCTATTGCCTTGTATTTTAATTTGTTACTTATTTAGAGAAAATGTTAATAGGCACAAATAACCAGAACATAACATTAGCACTGAAGATGTTATATGTTATGGAAGAAGACACGACTCAAGTATGACAGATTGATTAAACAAATGTTTCATTTAAAAGGTCAGATCTCCCCGGATATAAAGAAATAGATATCCATCGCTGGAATCGGTTTTGCAGTTTCGCATATGATTTGACATCGCAGAATATTTATTTCAAAAGAATGCAATTACTTTGATATAACTAATATTAGAATAACGGAAAAACGAATAAACTTCATAACACAATTTTGGAACCAAAATCTGGACTTATATCTTATGACAGTGAAATTAATTAAATTAGTTCTAGGACACAGTACACAGCTTTTATCCTAGGTCCCTGCATAAAGTAAATGTCGCTGCACGCTGACAATTTTCAAAGCATTTTAAACGTATTACATTGGTATATTCGATGTTGTGCGTGTGTGTGAACGCGCGCACCTGCTGTCCAATTTCATGACACGAAGAATAAATAATCAACATCTAATAAAATTTATTGCAAAATAGAGTAAATATATTTAAAGGTAGCTTTGCATACATATATATATATATATATATATATATATATATACCTGTATTTGAATAGATGCTTCATTTCATTCTATCCAATATTTATTTAGTCTACCCGCATGCACACTTGAGAATATTTATTTTTAGAAATTGTGCGCTGCGACAGGATTTGCGCCTATGTACTCCTTTGCAGGAGAAACTATCGTTTTATCTGGCCTGATTTAACCGATTGGCTATGAAGAGCTTCGCAATCAAGCAGGATTTTCTTAGCATTAAAGGACAAATTGTCTTTAATAAGTTTTCAAGTGTCTGCGTGTCGGTAGACGAAACAAATACTTTTTAAAATAATAGTGCCTATTCAAATACGGCTATTCATTAAAAATAACGTTTGAAGTAAGAAAATATGTCCGATTAAAACAATAATTCTATTAATTTCGTTTTAGAAATTTCCTTGTTTGCCTTCTAAATAACAAACTGAGCAGGTATAGATTTGGAGAAAATGTAAACGAGTGAATAGGCTTTAAACAAAAATATTACTTGACTGTGAAATTTTGTGTCCTCGGTTCGTATTGTGTCATTTTCTATTAAATTATATTTAGTATTTTTTCAATTTTAATAAGATTTGGTTAATAGATTATGTTAAATAATCCTAGTATATGTAGTCGATTTTTACATTTTATATTATGTATGATTTTTGGTAAATATTTATCAGATTTCTTGTGCGTGTTTTTTGCTCATTGGTGATATGCGATTTTATTGAACTAATATTATATGAATAGCGCGTTAATCAGCGCGATAATGTAGTGATCATAAAATCAGTACCTATCTGAACTATTATTAAAGAAACATTTCTAAATCCAAAACAACTTTTGTTTTGTAAAAGTTTTGTTGTTTCTTTTGTAACGTTAATGGTTTTTAGTTTTTGGTAAGAAGTGATCAGTTTAATTTGTTTGCTTTCGTTGTTAGGTAATATGTATGCATTGGGGTTGGAAGTTACTATTTCACTTTAATTCTTAAAGATGTCTTAATTTGAGGATCATCATCCTACTCATCATCAGCTACATAATCGGATGTGATCGTACAGTCGCAAAGCGGCTGGACACCATTCCAGCTCATACCATATGTCTCGGTTGTATGTTAATATCGGAGTCTCTACGAAGGATCTTCCACACATCCTTGATGCTTTGCACTTTTTATTTTACTGTCTGCCTCTTCTTATTTTGCCCAAGGTTGTAGGACGTCAGTGGAAACATAGATGGCTATCATGACGTACCCTAACCATTTTAACTTTTCTTCTTGACGATGGTATTTCAATAGGTCTGTTTTCTTCTCTCTACCTCATCTTTTTTGTCCAAGGTCGTACCTTGTAGGATGACAGTGTAAAGATGGTTTGCTTCTCTAGTATCTCATTTCTAATGCTTGAATTCTTTGCTGTAATCACCGCCCTTGAAATCATGTATATACTGGAGTTCTTTTTGCGTATAATTAAACCAAATTACTGTAATTGTCTTTAAGTAGTAAAACTGACCACTGAATTTTATCTTGCTTGAAATTTTTTGTGTGACAATGATAAGTTTAAAAACAGATTTGGTTTAACTTTCCATTTAGCTATTTTTGCATTCACTTGTTTAACGTTTTTTTAGTCTGCTATAATGGCATTATTTCTTAGTCTGCTATAATGGCATTATTCCTTAGTCTGCTATAATGGCATTATTCCTTACAACATTACCAAAGAATTATGGAGATCAACTTAGAAAAAGTGAATGTACAACGTATGCCTGATAACAGGAAGTCGAAAAGAATTCGCGACAACATTACACAGAATAAAGCCAAAATAGGAGGATCGCAATTGCAGCCTTCATTTGTCGATGATTTGTTAAATCTTATCAGTAAAAATCAGGACATATAATGTGTAAAGAGTGAAAATGATAAATTGTTATTAAATGAAATAATCATTTTGTCATTCAATTACCTACTATATATATAGTGTTGTGTCGCAATAGCTTAGTACGATTGTTGTTGTTTTCGGTGGTTTACTGATAAAAATATATTTTGACAAGCAGATTTTTTGTTGTAAAGTACTCGATATCGAGATAAAGATGGGGGCGTTAATAGGACTAATGTAGAGAAGTGTATCACTTAACTGAGCAGTGTCATGCCGACTTCGCAGTTTTTATATATATATATATATATATAGTCATCTGCTGACTGATTTGTTTCGATGTATCACAGCTCATCAGTACGGTTAGACATCCGATTGAAACCCATGGTTGAAACGCGACCGAATTGGCGTCAGCCGGCGATTTTACCTCTGACCTATGGGCGCCTGTAGAAGGTGGCAGTTTTTTGTGTATATTGTATCATACGCCAATAGCTAGTGTGCTCTAATTCATTACTGAATGAGCGATGCGTAGATGCTAGAGTAGCTCCTGTTTTTTCAAAGCCTACCCTACCAAGTCTTAAAGTCTATATATATATATATATATATATATATATATATATATATATATATATATATAGCGTATGATACATCATACGCCAAAAAGTCTTTCAAAAGAAAATATACATTATACAAAATATTTTATATTCCCTTCGGATTCAAGACTCTTGAAACTGGTATTTTGAATTCACATTACACGAATGTATTTTGTTTGCTAGATTTCCCCAGTGATGGCGTTTTGACGAACGAATATTCTATTTAAAATTTACACTTATGAATTGTTATCGCCAATAATGGCAAAAGTCTCTTATCTGTCGAGCTAAAAACTGTAATTATTTTCTTTTCGATCGCAATTATTTCTAACAAAACTAGCCAGAAATGTCAGTACAAGTAAGCAGATAGAATGATAGAAAGTTATTTTTAAGTGACACATCTGATTATTTTGAAAAAAATAGTATGTTTAGAACTACACAGAGTTACAATATGAACGATATATCCTAACCTGAAAAAGAACAAAATTTAGTGCTTTAAGCCCACCATACCAAAAGTCAGCTATCAATTATGTATTTATGACCATTATGATCATTATATTTATGACCATTATGACCATTATATTTATGACCATACTCAAATCTCTCGCTCTATGTGTAATGTGTGATCATAAGTCTAAATCACGAAATTATGTTGGATATTCCAAATAAAAAGAAACAGAAATTATAATATACGTAGCTAATTGTTCTGGTCCAATACAAGATTTTTCTGAGTATGGTTGAAGAATGTATCGACTGAAACGTTAATAAAGTATTGAATAATTGTCAAGACTTTATCTTTGATATTTCACTCTGGAACTTGCACAATTCCCGCAAGCCAGGGTGTTTATGCGGCCCGGAGAATTCTCGTCTGAAATATGGACCTTACATTTCCGAGAGAATGTCCAACTCCTCTCTGGATGGGTGTTTATATTTTTTGTAGTCCTGTTCTTTCCCTATATTTGCAATCCAGGTTCAGTAGGCCGACCAAATAGGACTGGTGTGATACGGAATGCAAAGTCTTTTTAGCTTGATCTGGAGTGAGACATACTACAATATTAATGGATGTAAAAATGATAATATGACTTGCTTTTTAGTTTTCTTGCCTACTGCCTTTAACTTTTAAACTCTAAAATAACAAATGCTTGTTTATAAAAACGTTACTTAAGATTTTATTTCACGGAACTGAAGTTACAATTTCAAATTCTATCATCGACGGCTGCAATACCAAAACAATAATTTTTTTAGGAAAAGCATTTTCTTCCCTCATCTGTAACTGTAAATACACTTGGACAGTAGAAACATTTAAAGAGAAAGAAACACTAATTATCACACAGATAACTGGAAATAAATGAATACCATGTAGTTATCTCAACACAAGTACCGAAAGAACAGCATAGCATGGTGTTAAAAGGGCTCAAACTCAAAGGAAAGATCAAAGTTTGTTGTTATGATTTTTTAAAAGTTTTTAATTCTATATAACACGTTCGAAATTAAGGTTAATTTTTTTCGTCAGCGATTCTGCCGAAGCTTACTAGAGGTTACTATTATAGCAAACGTAATATTACACAAGTATTCTTTTTTGGGGGGAGACACATTCATTTGGAAATTCTTGCAAAAAATCAAATAATTGTCTGATTTTAGTGAAACTTTCAGGGCTTATTCACAAATGAATTAAGTTGTTTATGTAATTATTATTTTTAGAAAATCTTGGTAAAAATATATTTTTAGATGAATTACCCCCCTCTAATTACTTTCATGAAATTTCCAGAAATTGAGAATTGATCCCCAATTTCTTTATTAATCAAATGCAGGACTACTTGAAGAACATAAATCATGTAATTTTTCTTCTACGTAATAGTAAAAAAAAATGCATGAAAACTACGCCAATTCTTAATTGAAATAACTTTTTAATTGATTTTGTAAATAATATATATAAATGATATCATATCGTTTTCGATTAATAATATATTTTTATAAGAATTGTTTTCATTTTTTCTTTGATAATTATGATTTATAAAGTTTCAGCCATCCTTTAAATTTATTCCAATTATTTGGTGTCTGCGGTTATTAATTTATTAAGTAAATTGAAAAATAAATTTACAAATTGAAAAATAAAAAGCTTAATACAAATCATTTAAAATTAAGAATTTTAAAATAATTTTTTCAAACTTTTTTAAAAACTTTTAATGTTAAACTGAACATTTTTTTACTATGGAAAGTTATAGAAGACTTATCATTAAAACAGACACGCGTTTCATGGGTTGTTCTTCTTACGAAACGTTCACTTTGGTTATGTCAGTTATGGTCATCATACTTAGTGTGTAAGCTGATTGATGACAGGCGCTGTCATCGCCTACTCGAAAGGTCAGCAAGTCAGACCTCTGTGATTAAGAAATACTTTTATTCTAAATTTCATGCCATAAACAAGTAATATTTGTTTCAAATCATATTAATTTAACTTTAAATTTGCTAATTTTCTAAAAATAATGTGTCACAGATGTATATATTATTTTTGTAGAATTTTAAAATCTGAGAATTAACTTTTGTTTATAAATGTGTCGACTGCTCAAAAATTACTAATCATTTTGATATTGTTTTTAGTTAGTGGCATAAGAGATGTGGTTAGTGAAAGGCAGCATTTCAGTCAATGTATAATATTTGCTCGGTAAATAAATAAAAAAAATTAGAACATTTGACAGTTCTAACTAGCAAGGTCTATCAACGACTTCATTATGATCTATAATAACAATGTTGAAATCAATTCTTTATTAATTATTAGTTGATTACACATTTGCATCTGTATTAAACAGCACTTAATTAAGCGTAAAATTAAGGAAATGAGAAAAACACGCCGACTAAAAAATTGAAGGAAACATTGATTTTTTTCTAATTTTAATTTCAACAGAAAATAAATTAAAAAACGAACTAATAATCAATTAGTTTGCAAAAATTTTAACAAAGGCAAACATCTCTTTGGCGTCTTGACTATTCACAATTTGAACATTATTAACTTTCCGAAACATAAAAGAAAAGCATTTCAAGGTGACTTTATACACTTAACGGAAAACATTAAACTTTGATTATATATATATATATATATATATATATATATATATATATATATATAAAGATTAGTTACTTGTGTACCAATAGCATGTATAACATTATTAGCTCCCATAATTACCAAATCTTGAAGAAGTGTAGGGAATCCAATACAGAAAATAGAATGATATCCATCTGTAACTCTAGATCTAAAAATAACTTTCCGGTTGAGGGTAAGTGTAGCTCGGAAAATGTGATCTATGAAGCCACCATCCACTCTAAGGAAAATAAGGAGAGATGTAATGTTTATATCAGAATTTTGGCGGGAATTTGGATGCAACGGCTTTATACCCACTCCTTCACCAACCCTACTTTAAGATACCAAACAGCCCTTTCTAAAAATGATGAGAATTAAAAGAAAGTAACTTAGATCCCTAGATAAAATGGGAACTCATAGGAAAGGCTAGAACCCCTAATAGCTTAAGAGATAGGTGTAATCTATGTTTGACAGAAAATTTTAAATTTCAAGACCAAAATATACTCCTGAACAAACGAAAGAAGATCATAAGTATGTGTCGCCATAGAAATAAGTATAAATTACAATAATTATCCTATTCTCCCAATTAGTCCCAATAATTTATTTTTAAATTTTGGTCAAGCAGTTACTTCCCCACCACCTACCACTACTAACTCAAGGGTCAGGCCACATACCTCCCCCTACCAAGGAGAAATTACTACGAAATTCTTTCCCTCGGGCCGACCCAATGAAAACCAATACATCACAACCCCTTACTTTACCTATGCTAACCTCTGGTCTTAGAATTTTTCCTCATTCTCTGTTTATAAGGGGTCAAAAAATGTATGCCTTAAAATGACATGTTGAAAATGGCTATTTCCCAACTACGTTTTGTCTGAATTTACAGATGAATAAATAAGAAATTTATATATATATATATATATATATAAAATATGGAGAAATTTCTATTAATATTCTATCTCTATCTCAATATCGACCTCTTTATGATATATATCTACTTGCCGAAAATGATATTCTACTAGTGAGTCACTAAACAAAAACAGCAATCCTGGTACTAAGCATCATCACATCTTAATACACACACACATACACACACACACTCACACACACAAACATACACACACACATATATATATATATATATATATATATATATATATATAAGTAAAGTGGTAAATAGTTATATATATGTGTAGAAACATATGAATATATAAATATTCATCAAGTCTGAATAGAACAGTGCTCAATGCTATATAACAGTGCAAAAAATATACATTAATAAGTATTATCCTACGTTTAAGCACGACTCGGAATTTCATGTGTTTTAGCAATCATCAGGTGCATTACTGGACTTTTCTCGATTTGAATTATTTATTAGTTTTTCTTTCTTAAAGTTCGTTATTGGTATTAAATCAAACGTGCGAATATTTCTATTTATTGAATGTATAATTCTGTTAGGTTAACAGCTAAACATAAAAATGGAATAAGATACTAAAGCCATGGTAGGAAACAAAAACAGATTTAGAACTATAAATAGGTTCTGTTAAATTTAACACACGGTTGTAAGAGGCGTAACTAGTTTGTTTACGTTTACATTTTTCTAAAAATAATTAATACATTAGCGTAAGGGATAGGGATAATTTATACGTACATATTTACGCACTCATACATATGTATGTATTCACAGACACATAAAAACTTCAGGGCTTATGGATTTTCAGTTTGAATTATATTTAGTTTTTTCTACTGTATTATTACTGTATTAATAAATACTTAATTATTAAGCGGTCATGGTAAAGTAAAAATTTACATAGGTTAAATACGGAACTAAAAACTCAAAAAAGCGATAAGGATTACAAATCGTGGGGACGGGAAAAAGACAAAATAAGTCAGAATCTAAAAGGGATATATATATATATATATATATATATATATATATATATATATATATATATATATATATATGCCAAGATAAACAAAACTATCAAGAAATTCTCATCTTTATCCATTTAACAGATATTTGGTTCACTATAATGCTGAGAGATTTACATCCCTTCCCTTTATAAAGAGATATAATGATTGCGTCAATCTAATCTTGATGAAGAGGTCCACCGAACCACACATCTACAATAAGCTTATGAATAAGTGAGCACTCCCACAACGCAAAACTTCAACGGAAATGCCGTCCAGACCAGATGCCTTTCTAGTATTAACCTTTAAAGCCTTTTGAACTCATTCAAAGATGGAAGGTATTCTGTGGGAGACTCTTAACAACAGAGTCATAAACAATGAATGGGTTGTAAAATAAGTCAATAAGATATTCCACCGTTTCATAATATTTTTTTTTTTTTAATCATTTCACCTCGAGCAAGGCAGAAACGCCACTGATGTGCAGGGGTTTACATAAATGTAGAAAGATTAATTAGAAAAGAGTGAGGAGTACAAGCTAGTTAGAAAGGAACAATAGAAAGCAGGTGCAATGACAGATACATAGGTGGAGAGAAAGGGAAGGTTATACAGGGGTGGGGAGAGAGCTAGAGTCCAGTGGTTAGTAGATGAGTATTGACTTTGCACTTAAATTTCTGGAGGTCGTAGCCGTCAGGAAAGCAAGAATACGGGAGTGAGTTCCACAGGCGGGAAGTGCGAGAGAGGAAGCTGCAGGAGTAGAATTGTCGTCTGCGTTTGGCTAACCTGACTGTGAATGGGACCCAGTTGCCAGTCTGGTTGCACGGGTAAACACCTGTTGAGGAGGCATCAGTGACTTAAGCTCATCCGAGCAGAAGCCATGAAAGTATTTATAGAAGAGACAGAGGGAGGCCACATTTCGACGATGGGAAAGTGGCTGCAGACGAGTCGCCAGATCAGTACCTATCACATTACAGACTCTCCTTTGGAGCTTGTCAAGAACACTGAGGAGAACGGCAGGGGCACCTGACCATAAATGGCAGCAGTACTCCATGCACGGACAGATGGTTGACTTGTAGCACGGACGGATGGTTGACTTGTAGCACGGACGGATGGTTGACTTGTAAAACTTCTGGATTTTTAAAATATCATATCTATCTTTTGCATTCAAAGGCACTACAGAGGAAGACATAGGATCAAACACCGTTTTTATCAAATGATATAATTTCGAGTCCTTCTGATCAAAAGCCGTTTAAATCTGTCCGGAAAGTTTAGACTCCCCCATTCATTCTTCATTTGACAGAGATAACGTTGCAAAACAGATTTCGCATTTTTAAAAGATTGCAACAGGGATGACTTTTCTTTGTCAGATGCACTAAAATATATCTGGTGAGTTTTATTTCATCTTTTTAGCAGTTCATTAATTGCTGCATCACTTTTGTCAAATCAGTCCTGATTTTTACTTTTTCTCAATTCTAATATTTGGGCACTGATATTATAAACTGTTTCTTTAAATTGATTCCATGCACTATAAAATACAGAATTCTCAAAAGCATTCTGTAATTCCTCACGCAAATTTAGATCGCTTAACTTTGAAACATTTATACTTTGGGATACAGATACCCTATTTGCTCTCATTTTCGTCGAATGCGTAATTTTAATTTTTATCTAAACATCATAAAATCACTACCATACTCAGCCCAACGCATTACCCTGACGTTACAAACAACCTGAGGGTCATGTTTACGACAAATAACACAGTCAAGAATATGACAATGTTTTGAACAAGGATGTATCCAAGTGACTTTATGAACCAATCTGCCAAATGTAAGTTCAAATTTAGTACATAACTCAAGAAGGCGAAAACCGTATCTGTTCATTTTACTAAGTCCATATTTGCCAACAGCATCTCAGGTGTTACTATCTTTACCTACTCTGGCATTGAAATCACCAAATAAGACAATCTTATCGCCCCTCAGAATTTTGGTCAACACATTTCTGAGATCTTGGTAGTAAGCCATCACAGTTTCTTCAGTATTTTTTAGAGTATGTGCATAGACGGGGATGAAGATCATAAAATGCTTTTGAGGCAACACAAGCCTCAACACTATGATACGGTCACTAATACATTGAGACTGCTCCAGGTACTTTGTCAAATCAGATCTGATAGCAAATTCAGCACATGTCTCACGCTTTATACCCTTAGCTTTTTCTTTCCAGAAGAAAGTGTGTCCAGTCACTTTTTCAATCAATCTTCCTCACTGAAGCGGGAATCAAAAAGAGTGAAAATATCTATTTCATAACGAGATCAATCCTTAGCAACAACAGCTGTGTGCCTTTCAGGCCGACATGAATTGTGATGATCAAGAAGTGTTCTTACATTACAAGAACACAAATTAATTTTACAGTTTTTTTAAAAATATTTTTGAGAGTGCAACATTTTGTATTTGCCCCGCACGGATGAACAACTGTCATCCGCAGCAAACTGACCAATACGAAGGATGAACAGACAATTTTTAGGTTACCTTTTCTAGACCTTTACCCCAAAACGTTGAGCAGGGCACTCCCTAAAAGGGCGGCTCAGTTACTCAAAACTCTACGGAAACTGTCCAGTCAACAAGTGACAATGTTATGATGAGTCTTGGGTTACCTATGTGCAATGCTGTGACTGTGAACCTCTAGTTTGTTAAACTTTGCACGTCGCCAGGTCTAACAAACGCCCCATCGCCATAAGGCTTTTGGACTTAGAAAAGGAAATAAGATATATCTGCACATGGTACTCTCTCCTTCTATACCAGCAATATTCGATGACGCGCCGATGATAAGATAATTGTATAATGAAAGAGGCCACAGGTTTGTATATCAGAGTTTTCTTCTTTTAGAGATATATCAATCTATATTTACAAAAATGTTCCATATTCAATGCTTATGTATATGTGTGTATGGGACTGTCTTTTTTTTTAATTTTTATCTCTTTTTGGACTGACATAAAACAAAATGTGTCATACTTGCCATCTGTTTTCGTTAGATTTTTAAATCTCGCTTTCACCGTGTGCACAAAACATGCATGAAGGATATCATTGAATGTACGAATTATTGCTAACAGAACTTTCACGCCATCAGCAAATCTTAAGACTCCATTTTGAATGCAGTGGAAAACGATGTAGAAAAAAATATAAACTTCTAAGATGATGAACTATTACTGCGGAAATCTAACGAAGAGATTTGACTAAAACGTGAAAAGCCTCAAAATTACAAGGTTGTGGAAATAAAGTCTTCCAATAATTAAATGATATGGCAGATGCAATAAACTGTTTGCATACAAAAGTATGAAGTTCAAATGGATGATGGAAAAAAATTTAATGCGATTGAAAAAAGCTTGTAAAAGCTATAAAGAAATACAATGAATAAAACCAAGAAAAGGAAAGGCAAATTGAAAGAAATGATAAAATGAAAGAAAGAAAATAAATTGAAAAGAAAAAAGTAAAAATGTAAAAGGCAAACAATACTTAAGTATAAAATTTAAAAATCAACATAAATTTTTTTCAAAAAGTAATTAATAAAACACCTCAATTTGTAATGGCTGTTAATAAAATAAACATTTTATTTCCATAAAAGAAAAGAAAATAACAAATATTCCCCATTAAACTCTCACGTAAATACAATGCCAATACCAAATTAATATCAAATTAATACAATACCAAATTAATATCAAATGAACTAATCAATAAATACAGGTTGGAAAACTTCTTTTCATGTAAACAATTTCTTACCTTCACCAAAATAGTTTGAAGTTAAAGTTTACATAAAATGGTGTCCTAAAATCAGCAGAAAGTGTTCGTTACCCTGGTATATAAATCCAAGCTAAAGACGATTTAAAAAAAATGAAAAACTTTATTAGCATCAAGAGCCAAATGAAAACAAAAGAAAAATGTATAAATGTATCCAAATTTATAAGGAAGTAAAACTGGACAACAAAAGTACGAAACACGTCCTATAATTTCGAGTGAAAATGTTGTGTGCAACTATTTCAATGCAGGTTATGTATTTTTTTTCTGTGAATTCTTAATCTTGTTCTGTAATTACTCAAGCCGAAGCTATTGCAATTTCCAGTAATGTTATATTGTTTAATTGTTACAAATCAAACGGACTATTTTGTCTCAATATTATCATTTCTTTATTGACATATATAAAATATGTTTATCAGGATCTATCAAAAGCCGTTCTTCTTTCCACCAAAAGAGGGTTTCTCTCAAATTTCTGAAGGTTGACAAAGTGGTGAAATAATGGCAAGTAAGTTGGTTTAAGTATTTTAGTACTTATTGCATATATGAACGCGCGCACACACACATACCCCTATATCTATAAACCTTATTTTGCGTAATCAGAAAAGTCTCCTACTTAGACCTGAACACCCCTCATCGGTATGCAATGGACTCCTCTTTTAAAAAAAAAAGGTATAATATACTTTACTCTAGATGGCATTTGTCTTATTGCATTCTGAGAGGGAGCTGTGAATGTTGGTAGATGAGGCGTCCGGGAGGAGATAATACCGAGGTCGATTGAACAGTTTCTAGTACTTATGCCCACTGTAAACACTTATTTATGCCAAGTTCCTTTAAGAAGCCGAACAAATAAATATATACATGTAAAAAATTAAAAATTTAAATTTGCTTATGTTTTTGGCAACATGGCTAAACTCATTTTTCTTGAGTTAAAATCAACAGTCTAGAAATATCAATGACATATTAGTAAGTATTATTTAGACAAAACTATTATCATTAAATCATATTGGTAATATTAATTTATTTATTAATATTAACATTATTTTTATTGTCATAATTTTTATTTCAACGATTCTACAAGTAATTCCTTTCTTTGTTTCACTGTAATTTTAGCTATTTCTGGAATTAAGCCAAAGTTAACTCAGACGTTCAACAATGTGAAACCAAATGACTACAAAACATCTCTGGGGGAGAGATTTTTTGACGACGTTAACTACTCAAATATTAATGAATTAACATTTGATAAAAATGAACTTAAGTCATAAGTAATTCTCGTCTTTAGGAACCATCTGTAATGACGAATGTAGGATCCTAACTGATAAGCATACGTGGCAGCTAAGAATAAATTTGGAGTACAAGAATTTGGTGCAGTAGTGGCAGCGTACATCGTGGATAAAAAATTTTTTTCTACGAGAATAATTGCCAGAAAGCAATAGTTAAAAAAACAAACACCTCAAGGAATCAAAACAGCAAACCATGGATGACTTTCAGAAAGGAATACTAGAAATCATTAAAAGAAGTGAAGAAAGACGAATAGAAATGCAAAAGACAATTGAACAAAGACAAATGGAAATGCAAAAGGAAAATAAAGAAAAACAATCACAATTACAAGAACTATTACTAAAATTAACAAGTACAGCACTAGAAAGAAACACAGAAAAAGAGGAGACGTTTCCGCAAGATTCTCTGTGGAACGCTATAGAAACTTTTAAATACTCGATTGTTTTGGAGAATATTACAGGCAATATGAATATAATTTTAATATCGACTGCCAGCACTGGAGTGAAAAGAAAAAAATTAAAGCTTTTGCTCAGAAAATTAGGTACGGACGAACACACTAAATTTGTAGATTATATTCTACCAAAAAAAAAAACGATTTTTCGACGAGGCAGTGACAGACCTCACTGAGCTATTTAGCCCCAAAATCTCGTTGTTCGATAAAAGGTGGAAATGCCTTAATCTCGTGAAAGACAAAAACGAGGACTATTCAACATTCGTGGCCATGGGTAACAAACATTGTGACGACTTTAAATTAGCGGAGCTAACTCTAGACAACTTTAAATGACTCATATTTGTCCAAGGACTAGTCGATGTTAAAGACAGCAAAATGAGAAAAAGAATGCTGACCAAACTTCAAAACGAGCCAGGTTTAACACTACAAAAACTGTCAGAGGATTGTCAAAAATGTTTCAGTAGAAAGAAAGACAGTAAAGGTATCGAAGAATCAGGAGTCGCGCGTATTCGTAAAGTAAAAAGAAATTTACGGTTTTCACCCTCCCCAAAAGCAAAACAAGATTTTGACGACAAAAAAAGATACAAAACAACAAATGACAAAAACTAAATGAAATTCAAGCCTCCCCTTCTGCATGCTACAGATGTGGTGGATTGCATTGGGTTAAAGATTGTCGTTTCAAATACAAAAAATGGCCCAGCGTATGGGACACAAGGCAGCGGTATGCAGAAACAAAAACCAACCTAGTAGGGTAAGATCTACTAGAGAGGAATATGAAAACAATGAAAACACGAGGAAATATGTAGAACTTGAAATATTGAATAAGAAGATCAAATTACAATTGGATTCAGGGTCAGACTTAATAATAATCAATCTACAGACATGGTGGAAGCTGAACAGACCGACCATGCTACACACACAAAAATTGCTAAATCTGTAACAAGAAAAAGGATTAATTTCGAAGGCGAAATTATCGTAAATGTGAAATTTCAGGGAAAAACCAAAAAGTTAAAAATATATGATATGTTACGAAAAGCAGACATAACCTGGTAGGAACGGAGTGGATGCAGAAATTTAATGTATGGGTTTTACCCATTAACTCTTGTTGTAAAAAAATTAAAAAGCGTACCGACAGAAACTAAAGAATTGAAAAAAGAGGCATTTTCAACCAGTAATAAATTCGCAACAAAAATCGAGCAAAAGAAGAATATGCAACTAGTATTTATAACACCTATAGTTACGGAAAAAGCATTCCAACTAGGTGAACAAGAATGTTAAAAATTTACATAGAACATTGGGAACTTGGAGCAGTCATAAACGGACTAGGAAATGCAATATACAAAATACAGGGAGAAAAATCTATACATAAGAGACATATCTACCAAATACAAAAACGGAGTTAAGAGCCAAGCTCGTCACTCTTAGAAAACGTTGTCGCGGTGAAAAAAAAAAAATTGAAGCCGTTGAGAATAATAGATCCCAAGCGAAAAAAATACTAACTTCTTCCAAAAAAGAATCTAGGGAGGGGGCTGTTATGGATCACCCCTTTGTACATAAGAATGGACTCGCCTGATGTGTACATATAATCCTGCCTGTACAGAGATCAGTAGTCGCAAACCATTTGGCTTTGCTACTATGACTGTCAGCTCTCTGCCTTCGGGTAGAGGGCGCTCTCTGCTTCCGAGCAAAGAGCACTAACCCAGTCGTGGTTCTGCCGAAGGGTAGAATAACGACTCGGTAATAATAGACAGACATTTTTTGGCCCGGCTATATGACCGAGAAGAGCCACTATAAAATGACCTTGTGTCACATCTCACCTTGCGTGGGAAGGTTGGTAAAAACCGTCGCAAACCATTTGGTTTTGCTACTATGACACTGTCATCTCTCTGCTTTCGGGTAGAGAGCGCTCTCTGCTTCCGAGCAGGGAGCACTAGCCCAGTCGTGGTTCCGCCAAAGGGTAGAATCACGACTGGAGAAAGATAGACAGATATTTTTGGCCTGGCTATATGGCCAGGAAGACCCACAATAAAAAAGACCTTGTGTCACATCTCGTCTTACGTTGGAATGTTGATAAATACCGTTGTAAGGTAGTTCTGTAGTTGTAGAGTTGCCTACTTGGTCAGTAAGTTGGTGCAGAGTTAGAGTTGTTTGGATATAGACTCATTAACCGGACATCCTATTTCACTGCAAGAGTGTATATATTGATTTCGATTAATAGTATTCCTGAATTGACTAACTCGTGTTCCAGTTTGTATATTTTTGTTCAATATAACTTAATTTCCATATCTGTTTTTATTTAATAATTTCACACTCCACCTACGTCTATTGAACAGGTGAAGAGGCTCATCACTTGTTCCTTGTTTAGGATGTGGTTTCCGGCTTTCTGTTTTCCAATCTTTGCACTCTTTTCTTTTTTTTTTTCTCAGTTGGAGTAGATAGACTAAACTATCGCCCGGTTCACACTCCACCCACGTCTATTGAACAGGTGAAGAGGCTCATCCCTTGTTCGTTGTTTAGAATGTGGTTTCCCGCTTTCTCTTTTCCAATCTTTTCATTCGTACGTAGCCCCCTGCGCTTCAGTGGCGTTACCGCCTTGCTCGGGGTGATATGATTAAAAAAAAAAAATTAAAAATTTTTTTAATGTTTTTTTTTAATTGTGTTTCATCTCTTTATACTCAGAACCGACTTAAATCTGAAATATTTATAAAAATTCTACAGCGTTTGTTTTTATACCTTAGTTTTATGTCGCACTTATTAATTTTTTTTTTAATGTTTTCTCGACTATGACATTTTATCCTGTGTATTTTCTGTTTATTATGCACAGTTGTTTTCTCTTTATCTTTGAATTCATTGGTTTTTTATGTTCTAATTTTTTTCTCTTACGACTATTTTAAGCCGTCTTTAATATTTTACTCTTTTTAGTGACTATAAAATAATTCCTTTTCAATAATTTTATTTATTTATGTTTTTGAATATTCTTCTCAGATATTAGTTTTGAAGTCATTCATTCTTTTCTGCTTGTTTGAACCTGTTATTTTCTCGCTTCACTAATTTGTTTGAATGTGCTTGCACACAATAAAACATTGTTCGTTTTAACCTTTTATAGACAAAAAGTGTAAACTTATATATTTGTAAAAATCCTAGTATTTGAATCTCACTTCTAATGTTTTAGCGTTTGAAAATTTTGTACGATTGTCTTTGTATTTTGACGAATGGTCATTACACTTCTCTTAATAATTATATTTTTTAAGTGAAATATACTTAAGTCATCAAAAACTTTACTTTGGTGACGTGCAATGGAAAATCAAGCGATAACAAGTCTCATTATTGCCACCCGCATCTTAATACACTAGCTGTTTTGTTGATAGTCACGATTCTTTTTTGAATTTCAAATTCTTCCGATATTTCTGTAAATATTTTGAAGACTATTTCGGTTGAGCCACGATGGGTACATTCATTATCATAATATTCTGCAATGTTTTCACTTCCCTTGCAAATTCTCTATGTTTTTCTTGTGTTTTCTATTTTTCTTTTTTTCAAATTTAGCTTATGCTCTGCTCGAACAGAAACATCCAATATCTAACAGATCTTCTTCTACTAGTTCATGTCATTTAGATTCAATCTTATGACCAGGATTATAGTTTCTACTTGTTGATTACACCTTTGGATTTCACTGAAAACCAAATGACTACAAGTTATCTCATTAATTTAACACTCTTTTATACATGATTTTTTTTTTTAACTATTTTCAATTTTTCCTTGGATTCAGTCCAATAATAAAGTACGACTGTTAGTTTTCATTCACCATATTTATTTTCAGTTATTTGGGAAAATTCAGTGTTTTTCAGTTTCTCATTTTTCCCAGATTTTTTTATGCCTGTACAGTAAAATCAACTGCTTCACAAATCTTCATCTTTTTATTTATAACAGTAATATTAACCGTTTTCTTATATGGATAGATTTAACAATCATTGACCGAGCAGCCAGTACTGCTGTCGGTTGAAATTTATTAAATCTTTCTCTTGAAATTTTTTTTTCAAGAAAATAGTTTTCATGTGTCCGGTAGTTGTTATCCCTCTTTCCAATTATGATGAGACTTTCCTTCCTAACCTATAATTTGAAGTGGTGTGGAACGTTATTATATCATCATTTTATCTTCGTTATATCTGCTATCTATTTTAGTTGTTACTGCGCATATAGTTTCTGTTAATTGCTTCATTTCTTTGTTTTTGATTCTGCAGCGTCAGTCTACAAAGTTTCAAAGAAGAGCGGTCTTTGCCAAAACCCACAGGTTTCACGTGTTCAAATTCATTAACAGTTTATATGATTCTGAATGAGTTTGGCGCCAGGCATGGCATCCATATGAAAGTAGGTTAACGTTTTGGTTTTGTAGAATTTTGCGGATTTGGGCAAAACTATCCATAGTACAACCTATTCTATGTTCAATTTCTTTACCGCCTATACTATATTGTTATCTGATCCCAAACACCGACGTACTAGCAGTATCTATATTAGACGATCTGTATAAATTTCAAATACCCATAGAACTTTATTTCAATGAAAAAGAGGGATGTGGTCAAGGTACTCACGTCTATCTTAGCGACTGTTGAAAGTGTCTAGGTGAACAAAAGAAATGATAATACTCACGATGATGCACCCCAAGTTCACTTCAGTTCGAAGGTAGTAAATAACAAGAGCCATATCAAGCCTCCTTACTTCTGTTTGGTCACAGAATAAAGTCACCGTCTGCCTTGAAATGTTCAAAACAGCACCAAAGCTCTGGGTTAAGGAGGAGTCATACATATTTCAGCAGACTAGCCTACCGCTTCACCGGTTCTGCTATAACAAGGACTCATATATTGTGTAATGTGATTCATTCTTCCCATAAATATGTACAAAATAAACCCTTTTCATGAATCAAAATTTGTGAGAAAGCATCTGTTCATATCTCGCATTGTTTATCTTATTTGTCTATTATCATTCAAACCATATGAGTTTCGCTTTTATTTAAGTTACTCAATTCATTCTTCTTGTCTAAACTACATCTTTCAACATGTTGTACATGTCATACCCGTTTGGATACAGTTGAACCTGATATAAGCAATGGATTTGAGACTATTTGTGATACTTGGAAGGTTGAGAGAGAGAGAGAGAGAGAGAGAGAGAGAGAGAGAGGTAAACGTTTTGCTGAAAATGTCTCAGACTCATTTTCCACATTCTAACTGAATAAACAAACAAATTTGGATGGGAAACAGCTTCTTATTTAAGACAATAACTTTTCAGCATCCTCTTGTGTTATATATATATATATATATATATTATATATATATATATATATATATATATATATATATATATATATATATATATATATATATATATATATATATTATGTATATATATAGTTGTGTTATACCTTGTTCTTCTCTCTTCTAAGAAATATAGACGAAAAATTGAAATCGCTAGTATTCCATTAAATGTTTTAAATTATTTCTGATCAAATCATTGTCTCACGTTGTTAAGGGATATTAGATGACTTAATAAATATTTCTAAAGGTAGAATCTGTGAGACCTCTGTCAAGAAAATGTGTCAAATCGTGTCATTGATTGTATTAAATAAAACATTTTGAAATGTTTATTACCTATAGGAAATGCTTCTCTCGAAGTTTGGTCTTTCTATCCATCATGACCTGTTTTTATAAATATTAATCTTTATTTTTTGTTTGCCTTGTAGATTAATATTATGCTCATATATATGCAATACTATACTTTAATTTTGTATCTAATATCTATAGTACCCAAAAATTTTTTATATATACACACACACGCACAACAAACACACACCCACCCACCCACATATATATATATATATATATATATATATATATATATATTATTAATTATTACATTAAAACATGTAAAAAATCTACTACAAAATTGTACATTTCGTTTCGACGTTGAAAGAACAATACCTCATCAGGTAGTTAACAATGATGGTAATAAACGCTTTTTTTGAAAGTTTGATTTTATGAAATCAACACTTCATTTTTATTTCTGAAAAAAATTCCGTACCACGTAAAAGGATTTAATTTAAAAAAAAGAAGGAATAAAGATTGAATAAATGATAAAAGAATAGGATGAGAAATCAAGAAAGGGAAAAAGAAAGAAGAAAAAATAAAGATACAGAAGAAGTAGAACGTTAAAAGAAAAATAAGTTATAAAGTGTTAAGAAGGGAAAGCCAATGAAAATTACTGAGAATGGGAATTCAAAATTAGAACGGAAATGGGGTGCAGACAGATAGTTACAATGTTGCAACTCGGATATCTTGGCATTTAAAAAAATGAATTCCCATACACAAACAGAAATATTATTCATAGAACGTAAAACAAATGGTATTTAAAGAAGCAATGCAAAGATGTAAATTCATTCGATCTAATATTAGATCGAATGAATTAGAATAAAAATAAAAATGAATTAATTAGAATAAAAATAAAAAATGAAAGCTATATATATATAAAAAGAAAAAAGCATATATACAATAAGCTAATTATTACTAAGCATACTAACAGTAATTTTCGAGTACAATAAAATACCTAAAGCAATAAATATAAATTGTAATAAAGATAAAATAACAAGATGATTATATAGTTACGGAATTTTGCAAGATAGTTAATACTATACCTTAATACTATAACTTAATACTATAAAATGTTTACAATTGCAGTAGTTTCATACCTTAGCTTTAGTAATATTAGCAGAATTTTAAGATTAATACTTTAATATGTTTACAATTTACTGTATTTTCATGCCTTTAACTTTGTAATATGTTACTTTTCATGTACTTTATAATTTCCATTTTCTTTTGCAGACAGAGGAAACATGCTTCGTTCTTGTTTGAGAATTTTTCCTTTAATCGGAGATGATTCAGTCTCCCCTTTTAACTTACCAAAATATTTTAAATGTGAGGTCATATTTGGTTTGTCTGTATTAGTTTAGGATGAGAAATGATTGTAAAAACGTTTTTAATTAATTCATTGTATTCGCATAATACATTTTAGTAATCCTTGGATTTTCTACTGATGAGATAGAACACACATAGACAAGAGATTTTGTTAAACAAATGTTCTAATGTAATAATTATCATTAACTACTCATTGGTCTATTTTTATATTGAGCACTATAATATTTTAAACGTTGCTATTTTATTCCTTGGTCTTCTTCATATATATATATATATATATATATATATTTGGGCGCCAATATATTTTTTCAATAGTTTTACTGATAAAAGGTATATTGGCAATCAGGATTTTATCGGAATGTAAGCGTGTAATTTCTTTCTTTTCAATACATAAATTATATAAAAATTGTCCGAAAGTTATATTTATCTCAGCGCTTTCAACTATACTTTTAGCCATTATCAAGAATAAATTTTATTTAACTTTTAACTGATTATATAAATTATTTTATGTATGCATTATAGGAATGTTTTATTTTCTAAACATAGTCAGCAGACTGTGGCTGTGTTCATAGTTAATATTATTAACTGTTGACTTTTTATTATTTTATTTATAATGCTTCCATTATTTTTAGCCTTTTGTTTTATATTGATGATGCTTGTATATTTGTATTATCGACGAGTAAGTTAAGAGATTTTTTTAAGTTTCCATGTGTATTTAAATGAGACCTAATATAACTATGATTGGGCCGAGCGGTTAGAACGTTCGTTTTCTGACCATGAAGCCCGGATTCGAATCTTACCATGGTTGATTTGTCAAGAAGACAATATTTTGCTGTTATCGGTGCCGAGAAAAATACCACGGGTTGAACCAAGCCTTGTAAGTGAAATTGGGTAGACGGCTCCCTTTGAGGTTGTGTTAGCTCGAAGTCACAAGTAATCGTGACCGAGGGTTTAAGCGTCCCTGTCTTGTTCAGACTGTTGTTCACACTAGATAACGCTCTCTCTCTCTCTCTCTCTCTCTCTCTCTCTCTCTCTCTCTCTCTCTCTCAGAAACTGTAACTAAGGTTCGTTCAGCATAGCTGCAGTATACTCAATAGGTGAGCTCTATGGGGTGTAGAATAAACACAAGTGTGCCTGAGCAGGCGTCTTACATAAGGATTAGCTAGCCACTCTGGTAGACAGGTATTCTCGAATACGAGTGGCCAGTCATTATCATTAATAGAGCTATAGTTGAAGAGATGTAACGTGAGTCTTCTTGCTAAACTTGTTGTAGTACATCCAATGTAATTATTTATGTTGTAATGGAAGAACCTGTCTCCCCCTGGCAATAGACGGTCACCCATTATAAATAAACCACGCAGTAGATTACGAGCCAGCTGATGACCGAAAGACGATCAGGAACAGACGGAAGTACTCTACGCTCCATTTTAGTACATATTTGTACCTTTAGTACAATAAACCTTATTGTTGATTTTATCGTGTGTTCCTTCGTCTTTACCACTCGGACTAACCACTCATTTGTTTGTATCGTATTTCATGACACAACAATTTAGTCATTTGGATTGATCAGGAATACTTTTCCTTAAAGGGCATCTAAATTTGTAAATAATAACAGTACGTTGAAATTTAGATCTTGCAAACAAATCATTGTTTTTATAATGATGTTAGGAGTTTTCAATCTTTTGTACTAGATAATTAGATTTTTTTTCAAATGGAGTTGTGTGTTTCTTCATACTGCTTGTAAGTGAAGATTTTCCTTGATTATAGTTTATTTACCCTGGCACCACACCCCCACTGATACAGGCACAAGATCAGTTTTTAATGTGGGGGACCCGGGCGCGTACACTAGGAATAAGGGCAACAATTTACCCAACCTCCGTATACGCGGTTACTGGATACTGTACAGCGTAGGCGACAGCCAGTAAAAATGTCCTTCTAAGGTCGCTTTTAGACTGAAAAAAGGCCTTAAAAGGGTGATTTTTCTTGTAAACGTTGACAAAGATGGTTGTAGTTATTTCTGCATAACAGAACCTGAATTCTTTGCGGATTTTGCACAAAAATGGTTTGGTCTTAGCTTCCACAAGTTCTACATAAGATTCAAGTACTGCACGCTCAAAATGTTGTGTACCTAGCTAACTGACTGTGCAAGTTTCCAAACCCTATTTGATTGGTTTTCAATAGAATCTTTTACAATTCTCCGTTTCGTCTACTCAAATCATCATTCTCTTAACTTTTCCGTGATTAAGCAGAGCTGTCAGAATTCCTTCAAAATTTGAGTATTACTTCGACACTTTGTAGAAGGAGAACGTCTAGATATCTTAGAGAATGATCATGATTTACGTAATAATACTTTTTCTCTAGCATAACCACGGAACTTTCGGCATTTTAAAAGAACCTTTTTAGGGCTTCTGTAGCAATATGAATCAGCTGAGGTCTTTCTAAAAAGTTGCCGCAAAACTCCATACAGGACATTTACTTTCGATCGATGGTTATCAGTAAGTGAAGTCAGCTTCAAAATACAGAGCAAGAGGCTCAGACGGGGAATAAATCACGAAAGGAAGAATAATTACTTTTTTTAAACAAAGATGACATGAAAAGAATGAGCAGTTAAGAGAATGACGGTTTGAG
Organism: Ascarosepion bandense; assembly: GCA_037127315.1. Lineage (NCBI taxonomy): Eukaryota > Metazoa > Mollusca > Cephalopoda > Sepiida > Sepiidae > Ascarosepion > Ascarosepion bandense. The sequence goes on from JBBBDQ010000310.1 coordinate 2,599,517, forward strand.
TTAAACCCAGACTAGCTTCCTAATTATTAAAAATATGTGGCGACAGTTTACCCATCACATCCTGTATTCTCTCTGTGGATAAATTCTATGAATCCTGCAAAAATTATTGATTTCGTAATTCAAAGATAATTGCGTATGTGTAAATGAAGTGTGAATATACTTGTGAAGAGTTTTATTTTATGGCCTATCGTTAAATGAGTTCAATATATTTAAAGCTCATTGTTAGTGTCCAGTAATTATAAAAGCAACTTGTACATTCTATGCTTTTCAATAATTCTATGGTTGAAGAGAGTCACGCTGCAGCGTAGACCAGGCACCAGGTTCGTTAACAAGTTGCAGTTTCTCTTGTGATTTAAAAATTACCCTTCAGCCTTATTGTTACCCACGAGTGAAGAACAATTTCTAGCAGTAAACCAAATTTCATTATTGGCTTGTAACCCATCGCTTGAAATAAGCCGCCTTCAGTAGCATGAAAATCTGTGAACTTCATTTGGTCATTAATGTTGTTCAAAGTTCAAAGCTGTAATTAATTATATTCGTAAATGTAAACACCTCGAGACATTTTACTGTTATTATGAATTATCTGTAATGAAGACTAAAGAGCTTGGTGGATATCAGTCGAGACTATCAAAAAAGAAAAAGGGAAAATTTCAAACGTTTATATCAGAGTCGAATAAATGAACATCAAAATGTTTGATAGAAAATAGAAATATTAAAACTAATATCGACTTCCAGAATCAGGTGTATGTATTCAGGCATGATTTTTTGTGCCTTACATTAGATTGATTAAACAAAGAAACAAAGAAAGATCGAATACCAAATTCACTTTTTTACTGCAAGTAATACTTTGACGCTATTTTCGTCATTTGAGAGAAATACGAAAGACAAATGGCAAGGCTATTCATTAATATTGACAACTTTTCAGTTGAAATTTGGTTAAAACACACGCGCATACGCAATCCTCAAAAAATCGTTCCAATTTAATTATAATAACAAGTATACAAATGTAGCGCGATATTTACAGTATTAAACACAATATTTAATCCTTTTTCTATGTATTCTGTGACTGTATCTTTGTATTAAATTTCTCCCCTTATTATATTTCTATTTGGTAATATTAATACAAAACATCCATCGGCGACAATATAAGAAATCATTTAATTATCAATCTGAAAATACTGTATAACAAAATTAATTTCAGTCAATTTTAAAACAAATTCAACGAAGCTTCTTTTGCTAAGTACAGCGGTGCCCCTTGTGACTGGAGGTTATAAATTGTTCATTTCTTAGAGATAGAAAAACTAAGTTTTTGTTCACCTCTACTGTAGCCATTTATTAGATACACAACTCTTTGGGTCAAGTCACTGAATATAACCAATGCTTTATCCACTAGGCCATGTGTCCTTGAGGAGAGTTGAGTTTAAGAGATACAACTGATACTGAAACATCTGGAAGATGCATGACTGATTGAACTAGAATAATACCCCGGTGAACGAAATAACTGGTTCCTATGTTGTTTGCAGAAATCCCAGTGTATCATTGATATCAACTAAAATATTCAATTAATGCCTGTTTATTTCATTCGCTTTTGTTGGCACATTTCTCTGCACAGAAGCGGAATTTACTTATTTTCTGGATTTTCTTTATTTTTTGCTTTCATATAATTTTTTATACATTTATTCTGTGTTGCAACTAAAAATTATTTTGTTTTTCTTTTTAGGCATCTTCTGCGCGTAATTATGTCCATAAGTGTTACTTTCTTGTCGCTTCTATCTACCTTTAAAATTACCCGTGGAAATCTTTCTTTTCTTGGTGAGTTGTTCACTATTGCCTATTTTATTTTTTTTTGATGAGGTTTGTTTGGTGGTTTTTAGCGTATTAACGCTCTAGTGTTCTATTCACGCATGTGCAGATGTTCGGTTGTTATCGCTTGAGACTGCATAACAGATAGTCTCCTTCAACCTCTATTCTGTTGAGATGTTCTTTTCTTGATTTCTTTTATTTTATAATTGTTTTCTGCTGATGCAGAAGACTAGCTTTTTCCTGATTACAACAACAAAACTCGGTCTTGCTGCAATAGCCAAATCAGGCTGGATCGCTAAGTCCCTGAATATTTTCCTAAATTTTCAAAGACGTTTTCTGATTTGTCGAACCCAAGTAATGCGAGCAAATCTCGGTGGATGACTCTTCCTACTTCGATACATCATATTTTTTTAATATTTCCTTTGAGGTTAATTGATCTATTGGTGGTAGGATTTATAGTGACTTTTTGTCTTCTGAAGAGGACACTTGCTGTTTTTTGAGCCTGCTTTTGTTTTGACGTAAATGGTTCTGATGTAGCTGATCGACTACTTGCAGCAAGATTGGATTACTTTTCTCATCCTAGGTGTCTATATTCCTTGACTTAATAATTCAGTAATGTCTTATAATTTACATTCTCAGTAGATTTTTTCCTTTGCTTTTTTTATTTTCTTGTTTAGTTCGTTGCTTTGTCACATTTGCTTATTGTTACCAGTGACGGTTATGATTCTTTCACTGGTATGTTGTGCGCATTTAGCAGGTTCCGTTATAGTCAACTGAATACGATACGATTTCACTTTTTCTTTTTATATCTATTATGTTGGCATATCTCTTGGCTGGAGTGCCTTGTGCACTTTCCTTCATTTATAGGTAAATCTAGGAAGGATCTCGAATAACTTACTAGTGATTCTTCTTCTGAATTTATTACTTTCATTATATTTCAACATGTTATACTTTGTTTAGTTGTTTCAGTTTTATTCTTCAAAGATTTTCATTTTTCCTTTATTGAATTCTGTTTTATGAAATTACATTCACACACTGCGAGGCATTTGTTGTTATCAACTGCGATTTTTGCTCACTTCTTATCACTACTATTATTTTTATTATTATTATTATTATTCCCTTTGATTCCTAGTGTATACTCAATCCTTTCCGGGTCTCAACCAGAGACCTAGAGACAAAAATGGCATCATGACATTTTCCACTGAGTATTTTTGTCTTTAAAAATAACAAAAACCTAAGATCACACATATTACATCAATAAAACTATTATTATTATTAATATTATTATTATGTCATTTTTCATCATATTTCTATTTCTGCTTTGGTCTCACTACCAACCAAGTCTGCGGGGAGACCTAAGGCAGGTAGTGGCGTGTTGTTATGGCTCCATTTCATGTTTTTCTATCTTCCTAGCGTTACATAGATAAAGTTTTCCTTAGTGTGTGGACTGTACTTAATAAGACAATTTTTTGTATATCTCTTGAGCTGGGGTTTCCAGGGATTCTTTCAATGTGTTGTTTTGTTCCATTTTTTATCATTCCAAGTGCACCTACTATCACTGGCACAACTCTTGTTTTCAATTTCCACATTTTTTCTATTTCAATTTCCAGGTCTTTATATTTTGACAGTTTTTAAAATTACTTGGTTGCTAGGTTACAATCCGCTGGACAAGCCATATCAATTAATAGACAAGTTTTCTCTTTCTGGTTTTTAACAATAATGTCTGGCCTGTTTGCTTCAATTTTTCTGTCTGTGTAGATGGTGTAATCCCATAGAATAGTTACATCTTCTATTTCTGTAACCAGTGCTAGGTGATGTTCATACCAGTGTTTGTCTACAGATTTTCCATAATGTTTGCACATTGTCCAATGTAAATATTGGCCAACTCTATCGTGGCAATTTTTATATTCATTTGGGGCAAGCACAGAACAGCCTGAGATTAGGTGGTCTATTGTTTCTTGGTGTTTATCACAAAACCTGCATTTTGGATTCATATTATTATGCATAATATTTGCCTGAAAGTTTCTCGTGAAAAGACTTTGGTCTTGTGCTGCAAGAATAAAGCCTTCGGTTTCAGACTTTAATCCAGATGCACGTAACCATCGATGAGTATTAACTTTGTCAACATTGGATTTATTGGCACGTTCTGGATATTGGCCATGCAGAGATTTGGTTGCCAGTGCTGTTTCATTTGTTCAAGAGCTTTATCTTTGGCTTTCATTTTCATATTTTTTGCCGCAATAGTTGGTTCTTGGCTTCTGTTTTGCTTTTCTACAGAATCTACTAACTGTAAATCTAGTTTGTATTTACTGCCTTCTTTTATTATTGAATATTTTTCTTTCTTTCTTCATGTTGCCTTACTAATTGTATCATCCAATCCTTTGTTGTTTCTATGTATGTTAGTAAGCCAATAGTTGTTGTCTTGTATGAAATTCCAGCTGAATAAGACCTCTTCCACCTTATTTACGGGGTATGTATAGACGGTCTATATCAGCCTTATGCTTAGAAAGAAGCTTTCTTGTTTTAGCATCCATTCGCCTGATGTCATTTAGAGTCCAGTTTAAGATGTTAAAGCTATACTGGACAACTGGGATTGCAAGGCTATTAATGGCCATAACTCTGTTCTGTGAATTTAATTCAGTTTTTAATATAATTCGTAGCCTTCTATAGTACTCTTTACGCACTATTTCGTTCATTTTTTTATGGTGAATGTTTTCGCTCTCATTTACACCTAGGTATTTATAAGCTTCTTCTGGTTTCAATTCTTTTATTGTTACAGCAGGGTCTAAGCTAATTGAGGATGTTTCTTGTATTGATCCACGTAAAACTGTAGCTTTAGCACATTTATTCAAATTAAATTTCATTCCAATGTCTTCGCTGAAGCATTTTACAGTTTGCAGAAGACCTTCCAGCTCATTATCATTCTTAGCATATAACTTTAAGTCATCCATGTAAAATAGATGGCTTATTTTCTTTTGGCCTATTTTATAACCACATTCTGTCTTATTAAGTTGACTGGTTAGTGCTATTAATGATATGCAAAATAGTAATGGAGACAAAGAATCACCTTGAAATATACCTCTTTTGATGTTTATTTCATCAGACTTATAGGTTCCATTTATATGATTGAGGTAAAGGGTTGTTTTCCATATAGACATGCACTGTTTGATGAAATTGATGATGACAGGTGATATCTTGTATATATTTAAAGTCTTTAAAATCCAGGAATGTGGCACACTATCGAATGCCTTACGATAATCTATCCAGGCAGTACTAAGATTTTTCTTTGTACTGTAACAGTTTTCCAGGATCATTTTGTTAATAAGCAATTGGTCTTTACATCCATAACAGCCACGATTGCACCCTTTTTGTTCAAGCGGTATCATGTCATTTCTTTCTAAGAATAAATATGTCTGTTTTGTTAAAATAGATGTTACTAGTTTATATGTTGTCGGAAGGCATGTAATTGGTCTGTAGTTTTTCGGATTGTTTGTGTCCCCATTTTTGGGTAGAAGAAATGTTCCTTTGGTCATCCATGCAGGAATTTTAGTGGGATCGTCAACCATTTCTTGAAGTTCTTTGGCTATTTTTTTATGTGCTGTATTTAAATAATATAGCCAAAAGTTAGGAATTTTATATATACCTGGGAATTTCCAATTGTGTGCTTTTTTAGTGCAAATTTAACATCCTCTTCTGTAATTACACCCCATGTCTGTTCTGATTTATTTTTGATTCGTTCTATTTCTTGTGAAATCCAATCTACTTCTTTGTTATGTTCTTTGGGGCAAGCCCATATCTTTTCCCAGAACTGTGTAACTTCTTCCATTCTGGGGGAGGACTGTCACATCGATTCTTTTTTTACCTATTTCCCTGTAAAATTTCTTTGCATCGGTTTGAATAATCTTGTTTTGTCTGTAAAATCTTGATCTTTTCTCATAGCGTCTTATTCTTTGAGCCTTCAGTTGTATTTTTTGCTTTATTTTTTCCTTAGTTGATAGGACTTCATTTTCATTTTTAATGTTGTATTTTCTTTCGACACTTCTGCTTTTCCTAGTTCTTACATTTATTCTTCTACTCAGTTCATCCAGTACTGATAATTCACTTCTAAGTTGTTCGATTTCTTTTTCTATTTTTCTTTTCCAAGGTGGATCTTCATGTCTGCGAGACTGCCTTGTTTTTAATTTGATGTTCAATATTTTTGTTGCTGCTATTGCTGATGCATATATTGCTTCATTGAGATTTGTATGAGTGTCTTCTTCATCCAAAATTAAGTGCTGCGTTGTAGAGCTTAATAGTTCGAAGGTTATGATTTGTTGGTTGTAATTTTGGGAGCTGTTCTCGTTCCTCCATTGCAATATTTTGTATTTGACTTATATGGTTCTTGATTTCTTCCTTGGCTTCTTGGATACTGTTCTTATTTTCCGTCAAATAATTCTGTTGAATGTGTTCTGAACTCGTTTTATTTTCGTCTTTTAACTGACTCAAATCACACCTTTCCGTACTTTTAAACTTACAGCATTATCTTCACAGATATTTGTGTGTATCACGGTTTCTACATTATGACCTGTGGCTTGTTTGATGTTATTACTTTTTATTTCTGATTCCGGTTCCTTTTCATATTTTGTTGATTCGTCTCTTCTTGTTACAATTCTTTTAATTTCATTAATTTCAGCCTCTGTCAATGTAGATAATGAATAATGTAGCTTCGTACATTGCCTAATTTATTTTCGTCAATATACTTTCTATTTGCTTGACCAACTTTTTCACGCCAAATATAATATGTTTGGCGAATCATGTTTTTTTGAGGTTTGAGTAACACTTCATGAAATGCAGTCATGACGACTTTGTACTCCTCACGAGACCATTTTATTTTTTCTTTCTTTAAATATACGGTTGTAGATCTAGCTGGAGAATTTTCAGGACCATCATTAGGATTATCCTGATTGTGGGGACCTGAAGATTCATTCTTTGTGTAGGAGTTTGTTCCTATGGCAGATTTTTCGACCTCAGGTAGGTTCCCTCCTGAAGGATGGGCTCCCTGTTTATCCACTGTAAGAGCCATACTGGACTTTTTATTTCTATTTGTATTTTCCCACGAGTGACGCACGGGTCCAAAAGTCCACCCAAAGTTGCCTGGCACGTTGGGTAACGGTCTTTTACAAACAGGGTCCCGAAGCCTGTAGCGGATCGTTTGTGACCTCATAACGCAGTAGCCATTCACTCCTCGGCACGATTAACACCTTGAGTTGCGGGTTGTTGTTCGGAGTTTTCCTTCTCCTAAATGGGCTGCCAAGCGACAGCTGACATAGACGCGATTGGAATTCAAAGAGAAAGACGCTGGTTAAAAAAAAATACTTGGGCGTAGCAACGGCTCAACGAAACAAAACATCACTACTAGAGTATTTTGTTAAAGAAAAAAAAATTAATGGAAAAAAGTTGACATACGTTTAAGTTTATTAGTGCTGTAAAATTTAAAATAAAAATGTAATAATTTGTTCGTCCACTTTATATTCATTTATTTTTTCAATAAAGTCGTTGGTCGAAAATAGGGTTATCAGTATAAGATGAATTAAATAAGTAAATTAAATCAATAAATATATAAAAATAAATATATAAATAAATACGTAGTCTTTTTATAAAATAATATCGTAGAAATTGTTTTTCATCGGATTTAATTTATTTTCCTGTTGTTTTGTTTTGTTTTTTGTTTTTAAGAAAATTATAATAGTTAAAAAAATTATTACGAAATATTTATTATTATTATTATTATTTTTATTATTGTTGTTGTTGTTGTTCTTATTATTTCCTTGGGTTTCTGGTGTATACACATTTCCTTTTCGATTCCAATCAGAAACATAAGGTCAGAAATGGCTTCATGACACCTGACTGATCATTTCTTGTAAAAGAAAATCTTAAAATCACACACATTTTACATAGTTTATATCTGTAAAATGTGTGTGATCTTGTTTTGTTTTTCCTTTCCTTTTTTTGTGTGTGTTTTTGGGGAGTGTTCATAATGTGCAAGCTGTAGTTGTGAGTAAAATTTTGTATTTCTTTAAGGCATGGGCAGCCAGGAATCCTTTCAATGAGTCTATCGGAACCTTTTCCAATCAAACCGAGGGCTCCAACTACAACTGGAATCGTTGATCTCTTCACATGCCACATTTTTGAGATTTTCACTTCAACATCTTTGCATTTTGATAGTTTTTGAAAATCTTCAAAGAAACATCACAGTTTGCAGAAACTACCATGTTAATATGGAAGCACAATCTATTTTTGACGTCTTTGATCACGATCTCTGAACGTGTTTGATTGTTCTGCCTGTGTGTAGTGTAAAGTTCCATAAAAATGTTTGCAGGTCTTATCTCTCTAACCGGGTCTGCATCCTTTAAATCTGGGCACATACAAACGATCAACATCAGCTTTAGGATAATGACGCATGCGATGGAGCTTTCTCGTTTTGACATTCATTCGTTCGTTTTAATTTTTAAACTTTATTATTATTATTATTACTAGCAGTAATGTTTAGTGATAGAGCAGCACGCCAACAAAGTGACACTTAGGTACAAGTATATGAAAACCAATATACTCATAACACTTAGTCTAACATATATAAGACATGCACGATATGAGGACAAGTTTTAATAAAAGTAGAGTATAATCCTGCAGGTGGGTGCTCAGTTAGAAATACATTCTGATAGAAAGACTTAGCCTACTGAAACGTTTTCCAGTTGACAATGTTCATAAAATATCTTAATGTGACCCCTCCCAGTCGACTTGGTTGCTTCATTCTTCAGACTTAAAAAAAAGTAATCTTGTCACCCGGCTATGGCACTCACCGCTTATGAACTAGAATGCAAAATGTGTCAGTCTCTGTGTTTGACATGTTAAACTATTATTATTATTATTATTATTATTATTATTATTATTATTATTATTATTCTATAACATTTAACAAAAATGTTACAATGTTTTTTTTTAGAGTCAGTTGATAATTTTGGAATTTCTCTGATTTGATTTTAATTCAGTTCAATATGACGTTTCTATCTTTATTCGGTTTAGTTTGAATCTGCAGCTTAACAAAGGTTAGTTGATCTTCCTAGAGTTTAAAATTACAGAAGCGATTACTAAAAGAAAAGAACCCGATGTAATTTAATGTCACGTACGCCTTGAATAATAAATGTGTCAACCAGCGGGATATGCAGTTATAAATATAAATACATTCACTCTTTTTTTCTTCTAAAATGTCGAAGGCATTTTAATATTCCTGAAATTGGATTGAAAAATTATGGTGGGGATTTTCTCAAATTTTTGTTTATGTATAATAAAATTGCAAGTAATTTTTATTATTATTTTTAAACAGAAATTCTTCCACGAAAAGTAGCACCACTAAATACCTGCAAGTGTTAGGCACGGATTTACTATCACGTTTCGTATGCTGTTATTAATATACCTCTATAATGTTTTTCCATTTATATCATCCCTACATTTAAGAATCTCTCAAACCAAGACATAATTGCAAAAATATACATTTTGTTTAGATTCTTTCTTTGCGTTTCTTTATAAATTCCAACGTCAGATATTTTTGTTTATTATTCTTTTTTTACACTTAGTTATTCCCGGGTACATGAAACCGAATAATGAAGAATCATCTTGAACGGACATACCTCCAGATCCTATCACACGAACGCGAGTATTCCTCAGGGCTCTATCCTAGGTCTGACGCTCTTTCTGATATTTATTAACGATCTCTCTGATGTGATCAAATCCCAAGTAGGTATTTTCGCTGACGACACCACCATTTGTTCCCGCCTCAGTAAGAAGTCTACCAAGGCAGACAAAGATAACCTCACTGTTGATCTTGAGAATGGCCGCCAATGTGTGGCCAGCTGAGGTAAGAAATGGCTCGTAAAATTGAATACTTCGAAAACGAAGCTGCTATCCATCAACCACCAACCACCCTTCTGTCTTTCATCAGCATGGCTCAAGCTAGTCTCCGCGGAAGCAATACACTACGCCTTCTCGTCCTCACCCTCTCGGCCGACCTCAAGTGAAACGAATACATTGAATCAATAGCAAAATCTACTTCTAGGAAGTCAACAAGATCACATTCAAAACAACTATATGCAGCCACCACATCTACTCTATTAGCTTTTTTTCTTGCACTTTCCGCTTGTGGAACTCCCTTCTGTATACTTGCTATCAGAGAAAATAGCTAAAATCAAGAGTTAAAATGCAACGTCAATTTCCATCTCTTATCTCCTTGACTCCCATTCTTCTCTTATTCTTTCTTCAACACCCTCTGTATATTGTTCTCCCTTTCCAACTCTTTTCACACCAGCATTCCCATCCTTCTCTCCTCATTCTTTGACATCCCCTATAACCGGTTCCTCTTCGGGTTTTCTGCCTCTTCGCTCTCCTTCTATGTAACTATTCACTCTCCTTTGTGTCAATACTGCTTTGCTTGGGGTGAAACGATTATAAAAACATATCTTGAATTTGTTTCAATTTCGAAATGTTATTAATTTGAATATATTTCTTCTTTAGTCGTACGGAATAGAAGCAGGCAAGTATAGTACATCTATATAACTATATATAAAGTTATGTGACTTCCGATAGTCGGGTCGACACACCCACTAAAATAGCCATACAATGACCGATCGAAAGCAAATGTTAAAAAGAAGTGCAAACAGATAAGCGAGTACAAAGTACAGTTCGTTTTACTAGGTTGTGGGGTGCTAGCTTAGTACAATAAATTTTTCATTGGAATGATTTCAAAGTAAACGTTTTATTAATTAATATACAAAATACTCCCACTAGTTTATTTTAAGAACAATTTAATGATTAAACAATTAGTTTTAAAAAAATGCAGTATTGATTTTTGTATCTTTTTTCGTGTATTTATAAACTGCGTCTAGAGATTATATGAAAGTTATGAATTGGTATAAAGAGTTGCGTCTTTAATGTTAAACGTCTTATTACGATGTTGTTAGGATTCTACTCAATATTATTAACTTAGATATATAGTGATAGAGAAAACTATTGCTTTTGGATGGAAAAAATTTACTAACTTAACAAATCAGACTAATTTGACTGTCAGTAGTTTATTTGCAACTATTTATTTTGATATTTTTACATTATTATATCTTGTAAAGCTAATGTAAAAAATAATATGATCCTATTTTAGAACAAATTCGTCAATTTCTTAAAGGAAAAACATGAAAAAAAAAAATTTTATTTTAAAAATAAAAGATATAACAAAAAATAAAAAGAACCTCCTAAAATTTATTGCGCAAATGCTCCTTGTTTTTCAATAACACTTAGCAGCATATTGTCAACATCTGATGTTAGATTTGCAATTTTAGCGGCTGGTAAACTGTTTGCAACAATTTTAACTGCTTCCCAGAGGTCACATTTGCTGTTAAATTACCTTCCATTAGAATAAATATCTCTCTTGAGGATGTTCTACAGGTTCTCAATGGGATTCAAGTCACAGCTATTTGAAGGTTAGTCCATAAGAGAATCTTCAACAAATCCCTTTTCTTTCAACCAGAATCTAGTAATCATTGATACATGACTTGTTGCATTGTCTTGCATAAGGATCATAGCTCTACTCTTGGTTATCAAGCCATTCAAAGAAATATTGCTCTAGAAAATCACAGTAATTTTTGGAATTCATTTTAACCCCGTCTTTCACTTTAATTGGACCCACGAACTCATTACCAATAATCCCAGGTTATATATAATCCCACCGCCGCCTTTTTAGCGTTTAAAAGTTTTTCTTGAGTCATGTTGTTTGCAAACCCATTCTCGAGCCTATCTTTACTGAAATCAGTTTTCATGTATTTGTTGCCCACTGTAATCTTTTTTAATGTTTTTTTTTTTGTTAAAATGAGTTTCTTTATTTGGTTTTTTACATCAGCAATCTTCCTTAATGCTTTACACCTTGTTTCCCTTGACACCATAGAAGCTTTAGTTGGCTCAAATATGAACGTGCTTGACGCATTTGTGTTTCTTATTAATTCTCTTCGGATATGTGATAGATCTCGTTTTGTTAAATCCCTGAATTCAGCCTGAAACTTTTTTCCTTGATTAAATTCCCATTTGACATATTTTCTTGATTGTTCAATGATCCCTTTTCAAATCCTTAGAAATTTGAAGCGAAGACTTTCCTTTGCTAATTTCTTTGATTATATAGTTCTTTTCATTCATTGTCAGTTCTTTTTTACGAGCCATAATACTAAATTCTAGTTCCTGCAAATAATCTCTTTCAAATTGATATAATTACTGAAGAAATACTAAATATCAATCTGAAATTGAAAATTGGGATTTAATTGCTTTCATGCTTACTCGCTATACATAATAGTACAAATTATTTTATTGGATAACACATATCTATGGATTTTACATAAAATATTTGACAATACCTCTTTTGCATATAATCTCTAGACGCAGTTTATATACTAAAATCCAGTTTCCAGTTTGCTTTGCGTTTGCGAGAACTATAAACAACCCATGAGGTTAAATGCTTCAAAGAATTGAAACTTAACTCTAGAAAAAAACATTTATGCATGGCTAGTTGTATGTTGTATGTTAAACAGTAAGAAATACTAAGAATTTATTTTCCGATGTTAAAAAGGAAAAAAACAATTTTTTTAAAAAATATTGTTTGCAGTGAAGTCATATAAAATTAAATTAATTTAAATGGATTATTAAACTACGAAGTATGGTTTTATTAATCCACGAAGTAGGGGATTTTGTCAAAGTATTTTTCTAAACAAATCAGCTTATTCGAATTCCATCGATTGGTTTGCAAAATTGAACGAAACGTAGAGACAAAAATTGTCCAATATTTGGATATTTTTTATTATGCTGGTACTGAGCTTTCAGCTTACATGAGCCATCTTCAGAAAGGTTGCAGGGACGTTAACATAAATACATCTACCATCAAAGATTATATAAGATTGACAGAAAACATTGTTGTTGACATAAAACATTGCTATACGACGAAAACAATCACGGAATAGCAGACGCAGGTTGTAAATTTGTAATGCAGTTCTATGACGTCACACAGCGTGAGAGACCGAAATGTCGACAGAACCATATGTCTAAATGCAATGAAATGAGTTGTGACTAGATTTGGTTTTATTAAGTGTGAGTTGCTTTGATTTAATGAAGATGGCCTCCAATATCTGTCCCATCGTAATACCATCTATTTGAGTATAAATAGAATATATAGATATGAAGCCGAAAAACGGAAGCAAATCGTTATAAAGAACTCATAAACATCAAATAAAAATACAGTATAATATATGAAAGATAAGAAACTTTCAAGAACTTGAAGCCAAAATGGCAAAATCAGCTAACAAATAAAATTTCAAACTAAATAACTAAGTGTGCAGAGGGAAATTAGTAGAGAATACAGAAAAATGAGTGAAATTATTCCAAAATTGGAAAAAAAATCACATCAAAGCAATATTTGATAAAAGCTTAGAAAATAGAAAATATTGACTGTGGAGAAAGACTAGAGACGATAAATCATATAGTCAATTGATTCAAAAGGATTGCGATAAAAATCATGAATAGACAATGATTTGATGAAAATCAGTTTCATTGAACTATTTTCAACCCGTTTTTACTTGCATTAAAAATAAGTAAATAAATGTAAGATTACAACGACTACGAAAATTGGTCTGACATAAAAGTAGGCTTAATGTATTTAAATATCAGTTAAATGCTTGCACTTGGTGTTTATGATATGCCTTACGTGATCTGCATTAAACTTTTGAAAAGCATTACATAATGGATGTTTGCTTTGATACCTTGCGTTAAGTACACACACATCAGTTTTAGATATTCGACCTTGTAATTTCAAATTTTTCACTGAGTACAGAACCACAGTAATTTATGGACAGTCTCTATATTCTTTCGAAATAATTACTACATTTTCTATGACAACAAAATTAATTCCAGCCGTTAGTGCATTCAATCAACTGATGGCTTTTCAATGAATTACTGTTAATATCAGTTATGCTTTTTATGATATTGTCTTTCGAAGCACGTATATTGTCACTCCGTTTATGTTTTGAATTAATACCAATTTAAACTGACTTTATGGCAGGACATCAAAAAGAAGCTTAATGTTTACAGATTTTGATTCGTTTGTGAACTTAGACAATGAACATAAATATTCAAATATTTTTCCGATGAAAATTCCAAAGCAGGACTTAAATAAAAATAACGCTTTTGAAATCAATGAGAAAAATTCGAATGCCTTGCCATCGGTGATTATGGTGTTTTCTCGAATGCAATGATATCTTAACAAAAGCTATTTCATTTAAAAACATATTCAATTTACTGTTATTTTTAATTATTTTAATGTTTCTATACCGTGTGGAAATTTGTCATTTTAAAAATCAACGTATCACAATTTCAAATTTTATTTTAACTGCTAAATGAAAAACATGTTACTGGGGCATCGGTAATTTCCAATATTCCAAAGCAAAAATATATGTATAGTATCCTATAGAGCTGCATTAGATGCACCTGCTGGTTAGTATTTTCTTGGAAGTAATCAACATGCACAACTTAGGACAATAGATAGGGATGGGGAAATGTTCAGTAGATGGGAATAATTTAGAATTATTGGTGTTGAAGATGGGTCAAGATAAATCATTTGAGTGCTACTCGTCATAAACAAGAAATTTGGTATTTCTCAACGAATTTTTGAAGTGATTCAATCTTCGTTCTTAAATCGCGAAATGAATGTTGACTAGAATAGCCACTCTTTTAGATCTTTTAGTATTAAACAGGTGTTCCCAAAGACTCTGTCCTTGGACCAACGTTGTTCGTAACTTTTCTAAATGACTTTAATCGTGAGACCAGTTCTCAGGCTCGGTATCTGTGCTAATGACACAACTATTTACGCCTGTCTTAATAGTAAGTGTGATCGGTTCGATAATATCAAATTGGCAGCTGATCTCAAAAATGAAATACAATCTGTTGTTAAATGGGGAAAGAAGTGGCTTGTTAGTTCTAACATTTTTAACAATGTCAGAGATCATTTTAACTTCTATCAGCATGGTTGATGGTTAGCAAATTTATAAGTCTACCAAACGTTCTTGCTTTGAATATTGCTACCACGTCTGGTCCGTTGGTTTTGCTATGTATTTAGAGATGCTTGGTAAAATCCAAAGAAGAATCTGTTTTCTTATTTGCCCTGACCTGGCATCTCGGCTTCAGTCTTTTTTCCCACCTCCGTAACGTAACTTCCCTGTGTCTCTTTTATAAATATTTTATGGTAATTGTTCTGATAAACTGTTCTCTATAGTACCAAGACTTTATGAGTTTAAGAAGATGGACGGCAAAATCTCACTAATTTTTGTTGAAATGATTATATGTAACCTAAGTTCTTTTCTAACAGGTTCTTCTATCACACTTCCTGATTGCAGAATTCTCTTTCGACTTCTTGGTTTCCAGTTCACTTTGATCTTTCAAACTTTTAAATTCAATGTCAATCGTTATCTTCTGTTTTCTTAATTCTTGTTCTTTTATTGTCCTCTCTCCTTAATAGCAGTTTGTTTTTTTTTATATATTCGCTAACACTCACTAGTGGCTTGATGGAGTGAAATGATTTAATATAAAAAAAAAGCAATAGAGTAAAAGAATGCTTCCACACTTA